>OZ016502.1:3002768-3420268 GCA_963966595.1 Physocephala rufipes
ATATATATATATATATATATATATATATATATATATATATATATATATATATATATATATATATATATATATATATATATATATATATATATATATATATATATATATATATATATATATATATATATATATATATATATATATATATATATATATATATATATATATATATATATATATATATATATATATATATATATATATATATATATATATATATATATATATATATATATATATATATATATATATATATATATATATATATATATATATATATATATATATATATATATATATATATATATATATATATATATATATATATATATATATATATATATATATATATATATATATATATATATATATATATATATATATATATATATATATATATATATATATATATATATATATATATATATATATATATATATATATATATATATATATATATATATATATATATATATATATATATATATATATATATATATATATATATATATATATATATATATATATATATATATATATATATATAACTCGTAATTTAATTATCATAATTTATCATTATATCATGTAATTTTTTAATCTTCATAATAAATTCCAGAGACTGATTTGATCCATTCTAAGTAATCAGTAACTCGTACAAACATTACGGGATAACCTTTATCAGCTCCCATTTTCGAAACGGCTACAGCCACACCAACGAGTTCACCAGTAGATTCCAGCACCAAGGGGCCACCGGAATCACCGTGTGAAGATGAAGATAAATTAATCAGGGAATCCGCGCATATCATCTCTTTTGTAATACAAAGTATATCTAGATATTGAGCACAATCAGTATTGTCAATAATTCTCATGAGTGCCCATTGCAGGCGTTCTCTTATCCTTCAATTGCGGCTTCACCAAGCCCGCATGTAAAGGCGTATTTATTGGTATATTTTGGATACTCAGCTGACCAAATTAGCTTTAGTAATGAAACTATATTAACAGTATCGCATAAATCCGTTGTGGGAATCAATAATAAAGCTAAATTGTGTATATGACTGTCCGAATCGTATTCTGGGTGGATTGAAATTTCGTCACCAGTGACCTCATAATTGATAGCTGATCCATCATATATAACTTTCATCATCATGGTCACTACCGGATTCAGTGCTTGAACAAATTTCGTGTTCGATGGATACAAAATAAGGAAATTGTCCGTATGAAGCATCATCCCCATTGACTACTCGTGCCTCGTCATGAGAATCTTGAAAAGTTTGTTGAGAAACTGAAAGAGATCTTGCCACAACCAGCCAAAAAACGCCAATGAGTTATTAATGCTTGACATTGCTCCCTGACTAAAGATTCTACTTGGGTTGAGAATATGTTATACACAAAATTTTATAATATTAAGGTTATAAAAAAAGAATTATTTTCCCGCATTTTTAATCGGTCTATTCTGAAACTTTGAACTCCCTACGACATCAAAGAACAGCAAAAGTGTATAAGTTAATAGAAAAATTTACTATTCGTGATATTTTTCATTCATTATGAAAATTTACTATTCTATTATAACATAACTTTATACAAGATCATAAAACTTTTTAAAAAAATATTTACTGCTTTCCTTCCACCACAAGCTCGAAATTTATATTGAAAATATTTCAAATTCAGGTCGAAAGCAATTAATGATTCATAATCTCGTAAAATAAAAACAATACTTTTTATAACGAGTTTTTATAACGCAATTTTTATAACGTATAATTTAATTTCGATGTCTTAGTGAGTTTAATGAACCCTCAAAACTTTAAAAACTCTCTTAATTAACTCTCTCAATTGCCATTATATTTCTGCTCTAAAAATTATATGGTTCACCCTGGATTGTCAATATGCCATTAAAAAATAATTATTAAATTTTTTTGAATTGCTCGAAAATAGTAAATAATTGGATAGCATTCAAAATCAATAAGATTTTGCCTCTGGAAAAGTCGTGCCCTAAATGAAATTTCAGATTTTTATAGAGACGGATATCACTATATGGTGACGCACACTTCTTTCTAATAAAAGTCATTGGGACAAAAACTATTAATTTTTAAAAGATAGAAATTGTTGAATTCGTTTTTTTTCGTAGCCTGTTTATAAATAATGATACATTATTGAAACGTTAGGCCAGATTTTTCTATAAATAGCCTCTGGAAAAGGGTGTCTTTCCAAACCCTGCTTTGGTTCTATTAAATATCTCGGTTATTTTTAAAACTTTCTATCTGCGTTTTCTTTTGTATTCCAAAGGACGAAAAATTCTAAGAAGGGCACAAAAAGAATTATTTTATAATGCGAAAATAATGCTTCTCTGTTAGGTGCTGAGGAAATTCTTAAACCTTTACACCCATTTGCAGTTTCCTTTTGACGTTGCAGGCTTTCAAGTGGGCAAAAATTGAATTCCTTTTAGTAGAAATGGGATAAAACTGGTATATCCTGAGCCTTTCGGGCCAAAGGAATTGTAAGGCTATAAAGACAGCATTTATGTTCAAACAAAAAACCTCAATTAACATGGCAGTTCTGAAACAGTCAGATTTACCTAACTTTTTATTGTACAAATTTCTTTAAAAAATATTTACTGTTTCCCTTTCACCATATGTTCGAAAATTGTATTGAAAATATATCGCATTCAGGTCAAAAGCAATTAATGATTCATAATATTGTAAGATCAAAACAATACTTTTATAACGTATTTTTATAACGCAATTTTTTAATCAGTACTTCTATTGACCAATACTGTTCAAGACCGACACCGTGCTTTATAAGCAGAGTTCTATGGAGTACAACGCTATAGTTTGATAACCGATTCGATTCCCACTTCAATTCTGCGGCCTTTTAAAATGATTATAATTATATCTTATACTTTTTATACTGCTCACCCAATTATGCTGCGATCAATTACCAACTACATTTATTAGACCTCCATGATGACGACGGCTTTATTGATTATGACATTTCCTACAGATTTCGTGAAAAAATTGTTGGCCGCTCGTCATCCCGCATGACGTATAAATTCGAAATAATTTTAAAAGAAACAAAAACTCATTTACGAACTACGTAGATATTCATTTGGCGCTTAAACTTCTAATCCTAATAATAAATCCCGGTTATAGATTTGATCCATTCCAAATAGTCAGTAACGCGTGCGAAAACCGAGGGGTGATCTTTATCGGCGCCTAATTCTGAAATGGCGACAGTTATGCCAACGAGTTCACCAGTTGATTCCAACACTAATGGACCACCGGAATCACCAAATGAAGGTGATGCCAAATTGGTAAGAGATACTGCACAGATCTTCTCATTTGAAATAGGCTGCAGATAATTAGAGCAGTCAGTATTATCAATAATTTTCATGCGTGCCCACTGCAATTGTTCCGCATTATCTTCAGAGTTAATCATACCAAACCCTGCCACCAATGCATATTCGTCCTCATATTTTGGATATTCAGATGACGAAATTAATTGAGGTAATCGAATTATATCAACTTTATCACATAAAATCGTTTTGGGAATACGTAGTAAAGCCACATCGTGTTGGCTATGAAGCTTTTCATAACCTGGATAGATCGAAATTTTATCACTCATTATCGTGTAATTTTCTTCGTAATCATCATCAACTGAACCCAAATATACATCAACCGGACGTCCTCTTCAAAAAAGATTTAACAACTATTAACCAAATAGATCAGATTGATTAATACCATTATCACTTACCCTAAAACGCAATGAGCTGCAGTTAAAACCCATTCTTCACCTATCAATGAGCCTCCACAAATAAAAAATGTCCCCTCTTCAGCTTCGTGGGTACTATCACCCTCAGAATTCTTAGAATCTTCAACCTCGATGTAAACAAAGTAAGGAAACTGCCCCGGTGAAGCATCATTACCATTGTATATTCGGTTCTTTTCGTGAGAACGAAGGGCTTGATGGGAACAACCAATTGATTCTGCTACAACCAGACTTAAAACTATCCACAATTTATTAATGTTTGCCATCGCTCAACTAACTAATAGTTCGATATATGTCCGAGGACATTTTATACAGAAAAATTCATAACGTTACCAATAAAAAAAGCAAGTAAAAATACTAACGATTGGCCGAAGTTTACATACCCTATACTCGTAATATAATCTTATGATCTTGTCGTAATAATGAGTGAGCCTTGCGCACCCCTTTTAGTGTCACAGTTATCTTTCTTTAATTAATTTAGATCTACTAACACATCCTTTCCTTATCTAAAGGAGTCCACTCATGGTAGGCGTGCTTCTGGTTCAATTTACCCCATTTTCAGTACCAAACGGTATATGGTAATGAAAAAAGTAAAGAAATGAAAATATAGTAATGAAAATGAGTATTCGTGCTCGTAAATTTGATGTCGACATCTCGCTCCGTTCTATAGCAATCGTGATTTCCACACACACACACAGAGAGAGAAAGAGAGAGAGGCAGACAGACAGACGCATGGCCAAATCGACTCAGGAGGCACTTCTGAGCAGAAATATTCACATTTCCACTTACTTTACACAATTCCTTCAATGCGTTATAAACGGAAGAAGTAAGTGAATACATCCTATCCTTTCGAATGTAGGGTATATTAAGAAGGCTATGTTATCTACGAATAGCTTTTTGTTTTATGGCTATTTATTGTACGATATGGTACGATACATTTTGAGGGATTATAAAATATAACACAGACAATTACGAAAATACAGGTTTTTTAAAATTGCTTTTAAAGCTTCCGAAAAATCTCAAGGCTAACCAGGAAACAAAATCTTGTAGACCTTGCTCAAAAGTAAAAAATTGTTTAAAGTACCATAAATGTTACGCTATATTTTCAAAGATATTCACATCACACAATACTTTATTTGTAAATGGTTTAAAAATTAAAATAAAGTCTTCACTTCTCAAAAATTATATACATATCAACCCTATAAAGACCCGAGGTCCGGAATATCCACAAACGTGAAAGGAACTGCTTGCGTGTCGACAGCGAGAGATTTTTATCAAGAAACCATTTTCACATAGAAGCCCGAAAAGCTAGCGATCGTAAACGAGAAAACCTTCCGCTCCGTTGGCTTACCGCTCTAATTATTGTGCACGGTAATTTTATGCACCATCCAAGTAATCTGGGTGAAGTCATTGACGCTAATCGGGATAAGTTCAGCATTAATAGGCTGATCACGTTAGCACATGCCATTATTATAAGAAAGAAGACCGTTCGTTCCGGGGTTCGTTACTAGCCCTCAGTATAAGAGACGGAAAGGGAATCTATTTTTTCTGGTCTGCTTCGACTTTCCCCAATCGAGATATGGATTTAGTGAGTAGTCTTCCGCGATAAGTTTGGTGGCTAAACTTCCAGGCGTGTCTGTGACCGGCTTAATGACTGAGCGATTAGCTTGTTATCCGTAACGTACTCCCTCAAAATTAAAATTAGAGAAGCTTCCGACTACCCCCTAAAGGCAATAATTCCGGATTTTAGTCAAATGTATAAATTTGTGCAAATATGTCCACTAATTTTGCTATTATAATATATCTTGTACGTATACGCCCAAAACTGAAGTTTAATCACTCTTGAAGTCAAGTAAAATAGTCAAAACAATTTTATAGAAGAGAAAAAACTTCAAATAAAATTTAGGTCACACGAAACATTTAAGCGTTGGATTTGTTCATTGTACAGAATGATAAGATACAGCTTAAGACAAGAAGTAAGCCTAACTCCGGCCTGGTCGAAGTGTATGCGACCTACACCCGTAACATAAATTTATATCGTTATTCACAAGTTCACTTTTCAAGACGACGCCGTCCACCTTCGAGGTTCACCAAAGTGAAAATTTTATTATTCACAAGTTCACATTTAAAAAGGTGAATCTCGAGACGTCGTCGTCTCTATTCTTATTTTGTTCCAGCGCATGCACAATACATGTGTTTCATTTACTCTTGTTGAAATTTTTTTGTTACTTTTCACTCTGGTTGAAATTTTGAAAAAAAGTGATACCAACACAAATTCCACTATATTTACGCATTTTTCGTTTAAAAGAAAGCAATCTTGTTTTTCTTTCTCTTTTTATTAATTATATGAGTAAAATTGACAATATCATTAATTTGTATTTTAAGTATTGAATTATTTTAATACTAACATTATAATATGTAATTAGTAATAAATAGATGTAAATAATAAATACATTTTGAAAATATGCAATATCATAAAATATTTTGCATTGAAAATTTCATTTTTATGAGAAGACGACACCTACCTAGGTGTCGTCCAATTTTTGGACGTCGTCGTCAATGATGTCGTACTTGTGAATTATCAATCTCACATCGTTCCTCAGAGCTCGACGGCGTCGTCTTTAGAAATGTAAACAAACACATTTGTTTGGACGGCGTCGTCTTAAAAAGTGAACTTGTGAATACTAATCAAAAAAAATTGCCGAAAAAACTAGTTCTTGACGACGTCGTCTCTGAAAAAGTGAACTTGTGAATAAGGGTGTAACGAGTTTTCTTTTCCAGCTGGGGTAAGTTCAGCGGCCCCAGGGTCCATATCAGAAGGACCTCGCAAACCTCCTGATTTCTTGCTTAAAATAGAATTAAACCTAGAACGGTTCGCACGACTGTAGAGTTAAAACAGTCTATTCACTGGCTACCAAAGGTAGCTCAGCTCGGTCGATGATGCAGTTGATACTTAATAAATATTACAAATTATCATAAAGGCAAAGTGTCTTGCAATTGAAGGTTGCTCACAAATGAATAGCAGGCCAATTGCCTGACAGCAAAAAAAGCTCTTTACAAATTCCAAAACTGGCCAAATGCCAGAGAGCTGAAGGCTGCGTACAATCTGTTGGTCAGGGGAAATGCCTAAAATACAAAGAGGCAGGTCTAATGCCTGACAGCAGAAGGCTGCTTACAAACTCGGGTGAAGGGTTTCCTAAAATATACGAGTGGGTTTATGCAAGTCTCAGGTTATGAGACTGCCACTAGAGTTGATTCACTGGAGGCCAGTATGGCAACCAGGATGGCAAAAAAAAGCTGGAGACCAGTAGACAGGTTACGTGGTCACCAGAAAATAAAACAAGAATCAAGGCAAAGCCTTTTGCTGGCGGCCAGTAGACAGGTTACGTGACCACCAAAAAAAAATCGGAATTAAGGCAAAGCCCTTTTGCTGGTGGCCAGTAGACAGGTTACGTGACCACCAGAAAAAAAATCAAAATTAAGGCAAAGCCTTTTTGCTGGCGGCCAGTAGACAGGTTACGTGACCACCAGAAAAAAATTAAAAGGTGAAATGTATTAAGGTGGAACTCCTTTAGCAGCAACCAGTCGACAAATGACGTGGCGCAAATCAGAACTGAAGCAAATTCAGGCTTAGACAGGAGTTTTTTACTTGACGGCCAGTCGAAAAATGACGTGGTAGCCAGTCCACAACCAAAGTTAAAGCTTGATGCTAAAATTCTAAGGTAATAATTTACCCTTGCGGAGCTCGATTGTATTGAGTCAACGGTGTGCTTATGTGCATATATCTTCTTAAACACCATGTGAATTATAAGCTGTGGTGGTTGGCAAAAGCTAAATACTTTCAGTTTCCTATTTTAGTTTTGTGATGTCACTACAAACACGTTTGTGATAAATCGTGACATCACTTTTCGGTGTGGCCGTCCTTTGTCTGCCGGTTTGTCGTTATGTTCGTCAACTTAATTTTAATTATGAAAAAATGTTTGTTTAGTTCGAGATTCGAACCGTCGTACTTTCGCACCTGAGTGTGCGATGTCATACGCTATGCTATTTACTGTCGGTATTTACTATGATCTATAGTTGAGTTTTTAGCAGACTACTCTGCTAAGCTCATTGTAACAATTGTGGTTGTTACAAGGGTATTATAGTTTGATCCTAATAGTAAGGGGCCACGCCCCTTTTAATGTAACATTTATCACTTCTTAATTAATTGAGGTCTCTGACTAACCTCCAAAACAGCTCTTCCCACAGAAGTCCACAAATGGCGTAGTGTAGTGGTCTCTCGCAATGCGGTCTCCATTATAATTGTGGTTCTGGTAGAGGGGGCACGCTCATAACATATTTTTATATTCGTTTATATATATATATATATATATATATATATATATATATATATATATATATATATATATATATATATATATATATATATATATATATATATATATATATATATATATATATATATATATATATATATATATATATATATATATATATATATATATATATATATATATATATATATATATATATATATATATATATATATATATATATATATATATATATATATATATATATATATATATATATATATATATATATATATATATATATATATATATATATATATATATATATATATATATATATATATATATATATATATATATATATATATATATATATATATATATATATATATATATATATATATATATATATATATATATATATATATATATATATATATATATATATATATATATATATATATATATATATATATATATATATATATATATATATATATATATATATATATATATATATATATATATATATATATATATATATATATATATATATATATATATATATATATATATATATATATATATATATATATATATATATATATATATATATATATATATATATATATATATATATATATATATATATATATATATATATATATATATATATATATATATATATATATATATATATATATATATATATATATATATATATATATATATATATATATATATATATATATATATATATATATATATATATATATATATATATATATATATATATATATATATATATATATATATATATATATATATATATATATATATATATATATATATATATATATATATATATATATATATATATATATATATATATATATATATATATATATATATATATATATATATATATATATATATATATATATATATATATATATATATATATATATATATATATATATATATATATATATATATATATATATATATATATATATATATATATATATATATATATATATATATATATATATATATATATATATATATATATATATATATATATATATATATATATATATATATATATATATATATATATATATATATATATATATATATATATATATATATATATATATATATATATATATATATATATATATATATATATATATATATATATATATATATATATATATATATATATATATATATATATATATATATATATATATATATATATATATATATATATATATATATATATATATATATATATATATATATATATATATATATATATATATATATATATATATATATATATATATATATATATATATATATATATATATATATATATATATATATAACTCACTAACTCCAAGTTCCTTTAAAAGTTTCCTACATACTCAATCAAATCTTACAAGTAAGTCTTAAAATATCTTCGCAGGTGTAATTTTTTAATCTTCATAATAAATTCCAGAGACTGATTTGATCCATTCCAAGTAATCAGTAACTCGTGCAAACAATACGGGATAACCTTTATCAGCTCCCATTTTCGAAACGGCTACAGCCACACCAACGAGTTCACCAGTAGATTCCAGCACCAAGGGGCCACCGGAATCACCGTATGAAGGTGAATATAAATCGGTTGGAGAATCAGCGCATATCGTCTCTTTTGCAACATCAACTAGATATTGAGCGCAATCAATATTGTCAATAATTCTCATAAATGCCCATTGCAAGCGTTCAGAATATTCCTTAGTTTTGGTCGCACCAAAACCGCATGTGAAGGCATAATCATTGGTATATTTTGCATACTCAGCTGACCAAATTAGCTTTGGTAATAAAACTATATTAATTCTATCGCATAAATCCGTTGTGGGAATCGATAATAAAGCTAAATCGTGTTCATGAGTATCCGAATCGTATCCTGGGTGAATTGAAATCCCGTCACCAGCGACCTCATAATTTATATCAGCATCGTCGTCATATATAATTCCCAAATAGACATTAACCGTATGTGCTCTTAAAAGTGTTGTCAACAATCATTTAGTTAAATATAGTAGGTCAATCATTAGAATTATCGCTTACCCTTTAACGCAATGAGCTGCAGTTAATACCCATTCGTCACCTATCAACGCGCCCCCACAAAGTCCACATAAATCATCATGGTCATCATCGTGGTCGCTACCGGATCCAGTGCTTGAACAAGCACTTCACTTCGTTTTCAATGGAAACAAAATAAGGAAACTGCCCGTATGTAACATCATGAGAATCTTTGTCGTGAGAATCTTGAAAAGTTTGTTGAGAAACTGAAAGAGATCTTGCTACAATCAGGCAAAAAACCACCAATGACTTATTAATGCTTGACATTGCGGCCTGACCTAAGATTCTACTTAGGTTGGGAACATTTTATACACATAACTTTATAATTTTAAAATTTAAAAAAAATTATTGTTATCCCGCATTATCTATCGGTTTATTATGAAATTTTGTACTCACTGTGCCCGTAGAGACACACACACGCGTTTCAATTAATAGGAAAATTTACTATTTTTCATTTATATGGCACAACTTTATATAGGATCATAAATTTTTTTAAAAAATATTTACTGTTTCCCTTTCACCATATGCTCGAAAATTTTATTGAAGATATATCGAATTCAGGTCGAAAGCAATTAATGATTCATAATATCGTTAGATCAAAGCAATACTTTTATAACGTATTTTTATAACGCAATTTTTTAGTCAGTACTTCTATTGACCAATACTGTTCAAGACCGACACCGTGCTTTATAAGCAGAATCCTATGGAGTACAACGCTATAGTTTGGTAACCGATTCCTTTCCCACTTCAATTCTGCGACCTTTTAAAATGGTTATAATTATATTTTTTACTTATTATACTACTCACCCAATTATGCTGCGATCAATTACTAACTACATTTATTAGATTTCCATGGTGATGACGGCCTTATTGATTATCACATAGCCTAAAGATTTCATGAAAAAATTGTTGGCCGCCATTGCCGTATGACCGCAAGAGTGTTGCACACCCCCGGTTCACGGTGTCCAAAATCCATCTTAAGGCATTTTATGTGGATTTCTGAAAAGAAACATGTTTGACAAAAAAATCAACGTGGTTGAACGCAAGCATGTTCCGCACCGCTCACTATACCCTACCCCGCCCACTATATTCAAAATCCGTTTCGTGATTTTTTTGAAAGAAATATTTTAACGAAAAAAAGCCTTTATGAGCGCAAGAGACGCCCATACCCATCGCCTAGTATGTGCAAATCATTTTTAGGATACTTACCATCGATCTCTGTAAAAATATCTTTTTGTATCGACACAACCGCCAATGAACCGCCCCCCTCTCATGTTAGATTAATTAACAACATCATGGACTACTAGTTCCCCGAACACAAAAATTTTCTCCGTTAAATCTCTAAAAACTATTTATTTTACAACTCATAATTTTATGTCATATTTATCACTTAAATATTTTCCAATCCTCCAGAATTACTCAAAAAATTCAGCTGTTGAAACGAGTGAAAAAAATTCGTTTGTGCCCATTAAACATTATGGCAACAAAAATTCTTGTTGAACTTCACAGTTCGAAAATTTATAAAAAAGTTCAAGAGGAGTAAATGTTATATGGATATTATTTTTTCCTATAAAAAACCCCGGTTTATGTAAGTTTTTATTGTACAAATTTTTACTTTAATTATAATATTTTTCGATCAATTACAAACAATATGTCAAACTACAAACTACATGTAGTATTTGAAAAACTTGAAACCAAAGAAATCAGAAAATTATTGATATTTGCCAGGAAATTATCGAAGGTTACCAATTTTCCGGGGTTTATAATGATTCAGCATTACAACCCCAAATCCTCCGCTTTTGAATTCCAACAAATTTCATAAGAATATCTCTTTTTGGTCTCGTATCATTTCCGTAGCAGTTTCGATCCCGTAATAATGATTTCTCCACACAGACAGCAGATAGGTAAACACACGGACGGACTGACAGAATACCCTTTTGCATACCCAACACGTCTCCTTTAATGATTTTCAAAGTTAATGCTTTTTTGAAATACCTTAAGTTTTAAGACAATTTTAAAAGAAACAAAAAAAAACTCAAATTCTCTTTCCAAGAATTATTTACTACCTGAGTAGATATTCATTTGGCGCTTAAACTTCTTATCCTAATCATAAATCCCGGATATAGATTTGATCCATTCCAAACCGCGGGCTGACCTTTTTTGGAATTGGTAAGAGATACTGCACAGATCTGCTCTTTTCAAATAGGCTCCAGATAATTAGAGCAGTCAGTATTATCAATAATTTTCATGCGTGCCCACTGCAAATGTTCCGCATCATCTTCAGAGTTAATCATACCAAACCCTGCCACCAATGCATATTCGTCCTCATATTTTGGATATTCAGATGAAGAAATTAATTGAGGTAATCGAATTATATCAACTTTATCACATAAAATCGTTTTGGGAATACGTAGTAAAGCCACATCGTGTTGGCTATGAAGCTCTTCATAACCTGGATAGATCGAAATTTTATCACTGATTATCGTGTAATTTTCTTCATAATCATCATCAACTGAACCCAAATATACATCAACCGGACGCCCTCTTCAAAAAGGATTTAACAAGTATTAACCAAAGGGATCAGATTGATTAATACCATTATCACTTACCCTAAAACGCAATGAGCTGCAGTTAAAACCCATTCTTCACCTATCAATGAGCCTCCACACATAATAATTTCCCCCTCTTCATCTTCGTGGGTACTATCACCCTCAGAATTCTTAGAATCTTCAGTCTCGATGTAAACAAAGTAAGGAAACTGTCCCGGTGAAGCATCGTTACCATTGTATATTTGGTCCTTGTCATGAGAACGAAAAGCTTGATGGGGACAAGCAATTGATCCTGCTACAACCAGACATAAACCTATCCACAATTTATTAATATTTGCCATCGCTCAACTAACTAATGGTTCAATTTATGTCCGGGGACATTTTATACAGAAAAGTATACGACTTGGTTTCGTCGTAAGAAAACAAGTAAGAACACTAACGTCTAGCCGAAGCTTATAGTATATAATCTTATAGTCTTGCTCTATTAATCAGTGGGCGGTACACGCCCACTTTTAATAATACCTTTTCTTGATTAGTTTAGGTCTACTAAATGATCTTCATCCTAAAAAGGGTGCAATCGTGGTAAAGGGATCTCGCGCCTATATTTGTGGAATAATGACATGTAGCACAAACAAATCGGCCCCAAAAGGGAACATTGTATAAATGTTAGGTGCATCACTGGTTCTATTTGTCCAATAAAATCATCAAAAAATCTTATGATTACAATGAATATTCGTTCAAAATTTCAAGCCGACATCTCCCTCCATTCTACTGCGATCGTGATTCCCACAGGCAGTCAGACAGACATTCAAGAACACACATAATCGCACACACTCATATTCATACACATTCATATCATACAGATACACCGACAGGCGCTCGTACATGGCTAAATCGACTCAGGAGATTATTCGTAGCAGGAGTATACATATTTCTCCTCACCAGTCACACCGCCTTTAAAGCGTGAAGAGCGGAAGAAGTGAATATACCCTAACACTTTGGTTGTATATTATAATAAGAATACTAATTCATCTGTAAATAACATTATTAACTGTTTTTTTTGCTACTTAAATATAACGTAGTACCATTAAATTTGATGTAGCACAAGATATAATACAGACAATATGAAAATATAGGTTTTGTATAATTGTTTTATGAGTTTCCGAGGAATCTCAAGGTATACCAGGAAAAAAATATTTTAGATCTTGCTCTAAAGCAATAAATTATTTATAATACCATAAATATTACGATATATTTTCAATGATATTTACTACGCACAATTCTTTAATTCCAAATGGTTTAAAAATTAAGGTAAAGTCTTCACTTTTCCAAAATTAGATAAAAATTAACCCCTTAAAGACGCGAACTCAAAGTTGGCCGAAATAGCAGAACTACGCTACACTGTAGTATAGCGAACAACTACATAGGTGAGAGGAAGTGGCTACGTGTCGATAAGCGAAGTCGAATTTTCAGCAAGAAACCCTTCTGCATAGGAGCCCGAGAAATAAGGAAATAGAATAAGGAAAGGAAACCCATCATAAGGGAGAAATCCTTAGATGGCTAACCACTTTAATTGCTGTGTACGGTAATTTCAGGCTCCACCTAAGCAAACTGTGTCATATCATAAAACTGTGTCATAATATAAACATATATATAAAGTATGGATAGGCTAATCCTATTGGCATATGGTTTGTGTAGGATACGGAAAGGAGACTATTTGTTTTGGTCTGTTTCGACTTTCCCCGATAGAGAGATGGTTCCAGTTTTCCGCGATAAGTTTGGAGCCCACATTGTCACGCAGATCTGAGTGTGCGTAACGGTATCCAATACTCCCGTAAAATTAAAATTAGAAAAGTATTTGACAACCCCCTAAAGGAAATAATTATGGATTTTATTCAAATGTATAAATTTGCGTAAATTAGCCCACTAATTTTGCTATTATAATTATTGTACGTACACGCCCAAAACACAGGCTTAATCACACTTGAAGCCAATTAAAATAGTCAAAATAATTTTATGGAAAAGCTTCAAATAGGTCACACGAAACTGTTAAGCGTTGGATTTTTCCATTGTGCAGAATGATAAGATATAACTCAAAACAAGAAAAAAGCCTAACTCCGGCCTGGCCGAAGCGTATGTGCCCCTAACATAAATTTATAGTTTGGTCCTAACAATCAGGGGATATATTCGTTGGTGAGTTCGAAGATAAGTTTCTGTCACCAATCTCTACAAACGTTTGAAGTTAACTCTTCATGGAAATGTATTCATATTAGAAATAGACGTGATTCTCGCACGATTTTGATCAACGCGAGACAGCTTATAATAATAGAGAATATTTTTATTAAACCTCATGGAAATACCTCTTTTCGTTACCCAGTAATCGTGAGTTCTCCAGTCAAATAGACTGACTAACGGACGGACCTGTATCGACTTAAGGGATGATTCTGACTCAGAATATATATAATCTTCCGTAACTGTCACGCTTACTTTTGTGCGTTACAAACGGAGGGACAAATTTAACACACCTTTAGTACACACTGTGAGCGTAGGGTATAAAAATTCAACAAGAATATTTGTGGTTCTATTAGATAAATTACATAATTTAATAGTTTCTAAATTTTCCCCTGAATGGTTTCAAATAAACATTAGATATCGAAAAAATGTGTCATAGCAATCAAATATTTATGATATCATAGAGATAATTGGTATGTTTGCGTGTATATTATTTTTTTAAGTCACAACGTTAATTAACTTCTATTACTTTCTTCTCTAAGCTATTATTCCCTTGATAATATTACTCTCTCTAGCAAAAAATCGCTAGCGTTTACCTTGCTTTTCACGCTTGTTGCTTTTGTTCGCTGATACTGGGAATCAAAACAGTACAAAACGTGCGATGAATTAAAACCACTAGTTTGCCGAGATGATTTTTCAAATCAAGAATAATAGGGTTAGAGCTAGAAAAGACTCTCTTCTTATTATTTAGGGGATAAAGACAAATTTATTTATGAGAAATTATTATAATAAAATTCGAATTACTCTTAGATTTGTCGGTGATAACTGCTATTCATAAGAACCCATGTAAATATGGCGGCAAATCACCTTTAATAAATGCCAGAAATTTTTTGGATTTTATTATATAAACATTCACAAATTTATGCGACCTAATTTTTAATATTAGTTGTTATGACATCTAGTGACTCGGATGTTATGGCATTATACGGCCGCGTAATTGATATCGCGATCGTTTCAGTTTGCTCGCTGGTGAAATGATGACTTGATTGTTGCTCGCTTGCAATCAACAACCTTCCTCGATATTATCAAATTTCACCTCATTTACTAATTTATAGCGAATATTTTAAGCGTTTTATCAAACTGATAAAACCACCACGGACTGATGCCCTACCGCCCCCACCCATATTAAGTAAGTTTACCAATAACCAACGTGTCTTCATTAGATATGGTTTTATCTGTGAATCAAACAATAAGAGCCCTGAGGGTTAAGAAAGGAGAGACGGAGACACGAAATAATTTCATTATATAAATGGTGAGTGGGAGAGAGAGAGGGGGAATGGAGACAGGCAGGCCATATTGAATGTACACAATTCGCATTTATATCCGTCATTACTTCATTATTTCATTTGTATGTGTTAAATTATAGGGGTATGTTTTTGTTGTGGAAGTGTGTACATATATGTATCCGTATTTGCTTTCAAGAGTGTGGTATGTATTCGCATCCGTGTGTTCTCGATGCATTTATGTGTATATCATTACATATGTCTGCAGTTAAATTCAAAATTATCGAGCTTCGCCTCTTGTTTTTCTTCGGGCGGCCATTCAGCCGTTGAGTAAATAAATTTATGGTTGAAATGGTTTATGAATCGGTTAATGAATTATTTGTTTTATTGGGCACGTCGTTAAGGCCTAAAGTAATTCATTTATTCTTCGTGAGACAAATAAATTCCTTAAAAGGAAGTATTAATATAAATTAATTAATAAGAGAATGTATGATGAATTCTACATGTATGATGAATTCTACCCTATTTCAGTAATCGGCTTACAAACTTTGTACCCAATAATACCATATTCAAAAAATTGGCTGTGACGTCTTAGAAGAAGTATCTTTATGGAAGCCATTCTCTTCAGGAAAGTGTTTACAATATAATACAATATTTCTGAATTATTTCAGGCATTGCTCGTACCAACAATGAAATGAACGCCTGATCGATGTCGAAAGCCGACACCCAGGTTATACTTTTATCTCAATAATAAGCTGTAAAGTTCGTAGCAAAAACTGCAAGAACTTGAATTTGTAGAAGTACAAACAGATTTAGATTTATCGCTAAAGACAAATTCTTTGATCTACGAATTATAATCTACGATCTTTGAATTACGTACTTGGTAGTTGAATTTTGGAATCAGTTAATACTCTTAATTATCTAAGTTGCCTGGTCTCAAACTACGAATCACATAAATCCCATAATTTGCATTCGGAGTAAACCTAATAGTTATTTACGTTTTGAAGAGCGTTGTGCTAAGGAGTCTCACGGCAACACGAGCCACTTCGTTTCTCTAAACTAAACGAAACTGTTTTAATTCGTTATGTAATCTTTAATTTGTAAGTCAGATAATTTTAATTTTAAAAAAACTACAAAGCAATAGTTTCTATTTTTAATTACATTTTAATACAACAATAGTAAAAAACTTTGTTTAACTTAATGTTAAAAAATCTCTGTTAAATATAATTTTCCATAATTGTTTCTTCTTAATTGCTACTACTGAAGCCCTCTAAACTAAAAACTTCAAACATTTAACTAGATTTGAAGTATCTGCTGGAAATAAATTTTGAAGCAAAAGTTCTTCCGTACATTTCACTACTAGACCATACTAAAACCGGACGTTTACCTCTCAAGTGGAATTCCATATATTCAGTTTTAATTAAATACGTGCGTAAGTGTTACCAAAATGCTATTCATTCATTTGTATTCAGTCTGTCGGTCGATCCTTCTCTCGACCAACAAATCGGAAAGTGGCTTTTTGTTTTCGAGTTCCATACACGCATAAAGTAGTCATGGTTAAGGTTGGAGGTTAGATCCTATTTTTGAAAAGTCAGTCTCGGTTAACTTCGCTGGCAGACCCAGAGTGTGTTGCGTGATTAATTGTCCCGATAGGAAATCTCATTGTGCGAACATTTAAATAATCTAGTTTTACTTCTGTTCTGATGTCTGCTTCTGATATCTTTCAGATGGCTCTTAATTCATTGAAACATATTTTATTGCCTAACACTAATTTTCTTTTGTGGAAATGTTTTATTTCTCATCAGACCATTGTGCAATGATATCTTATTTTTTCTGTCTTTCCTATCGTCCTATCATGCTGTTTTCCTTTCGTTCTATTTCAAAGATTGTCCTTTCTTTACAGATAACATTTGTTTCGTATCACTTACCGTTTCTCACATAACATTTTTTCTGGGTCTTGAAAGTGGCTTCTTCTTGTAATGAGTTTTTCTTACACGTAATTTCCGTATTTCATGTCCTTTTCTTCATTACACCGTGAATTCATTTTTTATGACAGTGATTTCTTCTGAAACCGTCGGATTTTCATTTTATTACTTTTTATTAAAAAGAAAACCTTTTTCTGAGTTTATGGCAGAACCTTTTCTGTCAAACATTAATAACTCCCAAGCATTGAGTAGCGATCACACGTATTTCTTTTGATATAAAAATTTCCTACTGGGTAATTGCAGTAATTGAAAACAATAGCTCCAGTGGACTTATATGCAATAAATTTGTGGATACTAAAATGCGTCGATATATGCGCACAAACGTACACAGGCACACATTGCCTTTCTTCATCTATCTCTTTCTTCGTAGTCAGCCACACACAGATTATTCTTTCCGTTGGAAATGTTGGTCGTTCGTCGTGTTTCTATACGACTTGTATATGTTTATGTGCATGAGCGCGTTATTACTCGACCATAAGTGGAATTTATTGAATTACGTGCACTAGATTCTTTTGGTTTATTATTATCGTTGTCATTATTGGGCATCATCATAATTGAGTTAATTAAATAAACCAAATATGAAAATTTCCCGCCAATGGTTTCACTTTAACTTCAGGTCTAATAGCGTTTTGAAATGGAAAAAACGATATTTCATAAAATTGCAGAAAGGCAAACTAATCTAAAGATTGAATACCAAAATGAAAAAATTTAAATTTAATGTTTTGAAACAGAAAACTAATAAATAGAAAATTCAAACTAAATTACAAGCAAGAAATAATACTTTAAAATAGAAATTAAATTTAAATACTGTACTAAAGCAGAAAAATAAAAATGAATAATATGTGAGAATATAAAGTTAATAGTAGTGTAAAATTTGAAATGGAAAATTAATAATAAAAAAATTTAATATTTTTGCTTAAATTGCTTAATTATAATTTAGTCCTCTTCAATTCCAAGAACATAATTTTGATTTCTAAAAGTTTTCTTTAATCCAAATCGTGTACTTTCAAGGATATATATAATTGTTTCATTGGAACGAATTTAATCGGAATCGTGTACCTTCAAGGATTTAACCTGCACTCCATCAGCACAGTTTACATGATTTATGGTTGGATGTATAGTTTATGGTTGGATATATAAAAATCTAAGTTTATTCATTTACTAAAAAACAGGTACCCGTTATGGGTCCGTTAATCACTTTCGTTCTTTTAACATAAATGAAGTTTTTTAAATTTCAAAATTTTATGTCATCCAATGCACTGAGAATTTTCTAATTGGAGTTTCCTTCAAATATTCCTATTGAATTGAATAATATTTCAACAAATCCATATAACTTGTCGGTTTAATATTTTTTTATAGTTACGAGAACCGTGATATATTTTGACAAATTGGATCCGGCGAGAAAATGACACTTTCAAGGATTTCTTTGTTTTATTTTATTATATTCATTTACTCATTTTTATGCATTTAAATTATTCAGAAACCGAACCAAATTTTTTTGTTTAAAAAATAGAAAATTTTTTTCAAATGAAATTTCATTCATACAAAAATATTGTACTCGTAGATGCAAACCCTTCCGTCTCGTTTCGAAAAATTCCAATTAATTTATTTATGTATTAATTTTGTTAGTGATTTTAAAGTGATAGAAGAATGCGATGTTATATCGAGCCTTCGAGTAATAAAATATTAGGGTGCAGTTTATTTGAAACTTTCTGCACATTATATTTCTTCCCGTTCACCCACCCCACCTCCCCTGTTTCCTTAACGATCCTCCCCGAGAAGACCCAACACAAATTTTTATTCATTCTGACTAGCCCTTTTCTCCTTCATCAAAATTTGGAAATAATTTTTATAGACAATTGCATTGGTGGTGGAGGTCGTAGGTCGTTCCATCTAATTATTCGTAATTGCAATTACATGATTAACAGATCTTAGTCATCATTAAATATCGTCATGATTGAGTTTTACATAAATTTTAATTTATTCTAAACCATGGGTTCTGATAATGTTTTTTACATCTAGAGACGTATTCATACAATGTAAATGGGTTTCCCATGCATTCTTCGTGCACCGATACATCCATTTTTCGCCACCACCGCGACGCACATTATTCATCAATACCAACTGAATATTTCACACTTCATTGAAATAATTAATTAATCAACTGGAAATTGTATGTTTACGATCAATTTAACTAATTCGTTAATAGATTTCTTAGGGGAGAAAAATTGAGATAAGTGATGACGGGTATGCTTTTTACGACGACGAGGGTAATGTTAATGATAAGGATGATGATAAAGTTTACATTTGAATGCAAAAGTAAGCATAAATTTTTGATAAAAGATGTGTGGTAAATTTAGAAAAAGAATGACGTAAAGGGGGAATGATTTTTCAGAAACACTTTTGATATCTAAAATCGAAATCAATTTTAAAATCGAGCAATTGTTGTCCAAGAAACTGCGTTTAATTGCATTAGGATATTGGCGTCTGGCCTCAATTTAACTCCAAAATCTGATAACATTATAAATAAATAAAAGTACTGAAAAGCACTTAGGGTGACGAAACAATTTTTTTCAAGATATTTATTTTAATTGAACTTTAAATTTTGCAAAAGAGTGTAAAAAAATGGTAGAAAAAACGAAAACCCTAGTAAAAATCTGCACCTTCATTTACATTTCCATTTTAATTGGAATTTCAGAAATTTGATTTAATCACACATTTCTTAAATTTGGTTTAAATTTACTTCAAATTTTGTAATAAATACGCGTTGGTTGATTTAACTTGAATTTGATATATTTAATTTTGTATGGAATTGCGTTTTAAAACAATGAGTTTAATCGGACTTTAAATATAAACAAAGTCGTAAAATAAATCAATGAAAGCAAAGAAAATTCTAAGAAAAATAACTAGATCAATCAATTACACTTCGATTTTTAATCAAAAATATTAGTTCAAGATATTAGTTCTAATTTGGATTTAAGGTTCTAATATTGGTTCTAATTTGACTCTAATTTGACGTTATTCTTCATTTTTGATTCTGCAATTAAAAATAATTACCGAATTAACTTATTAATCAGGATTCCATAAAACATCACCTATTTTAAGTCGTGCTATCTAAATTTTTAAGTAATTGATGCGTATGCAAATAAGGTGATTCCTTTTTCTTGCCTCTCTCAGATTAATTTCTCTATGTTTAAGTGAATTTATCGAAAAATATTACATTGTTTAATTTTGAAAGCTAAACGGACTTATTTGCCAAATCTTAAAATAAAACTCGAGCATATTACACGCTCGCACATTAATCCACACTGACTGTTGTTTGGCTACAATGAATAAAAACACATTGATGTTCTCTAATAAACGGCTCATTTGTTATCTTAACTGCTTCGCAAAATGAATTCGAATAGCATTGAAATTATATCCTTCGGTCCGTCGAGACTTTGCACCAAATGAACTAAACACAATACGAGAACATATGCGTCCAAACAATTGCAATTGAGCACACGAGAACACGTGCGATGTTCCCAAAAAATGAACACAATTCAGAATTTGTATTGAATAAGAGTGTGTAGGTTACATTACTGAAATTCCCAAAATAACTATGTATTTCAAATAAATTGGGCTCGATGTAAATAATAAATTGGGGTTTTAATGAATTGTGTTTTTGGTGAATTGGAGCAAGGGAAATGAAACGAAAGATAGCGCAAGCACGAAGAGATGGTAGTGGATGGAAATGTTCCTCTATGGGAGATCGTAACCGTGCTTTCATGATTACCATGACCCTTGCATATTTGACGGCTGATTAACCACAAGGTCCCTTTCATAATTTCCATTTTATCGCGCAGTATTTTGTTTGTTCCCTTGTTGACACAAACGTGATTTCATAATTTTTTATTGCGAGTCATCTACCCCCTAAGAAACAGAAGCGCAATTTACCCAAACCAAAATTCTTTAGTGGAAAATCAACATCACCCCAAAACAGAAAACGGGCAAAAGAACGTTAGTCGCTTTACAAAAACTCCCTTCATAACTGTTACTGATTTTTTTCAGACGCCTTTGGGTTTTTATAAACATTTTTTCTTCGATAATAATGAAATACTTTTCTTTTTGAAATACTTGAACCCTTTTTCTAATTTTAATTTTTTAGTTAATCATTTTTGCGACTCTTTATTAAATTTTAATTAACTTTTAAGTATTTTAATAAACTTTTAATTAAATTTTATACCTCGTTTCGATCCTTTTCGATTTGACAACTGCAAATTTATAATGGCATAACTCGAATAATGATAATTACGTTGCGACTACAGATTTCTCATTTCTCAAATAATCAAAAGCTTTTCAAATAATGTATGCATTCGAGGAAGAAGGAATGAAAATCATAGACAAATTCAGGTAATGTGATGATGGTTTTCAGAGCCAGGACTCATACGACAATAATAGATAGACTTCCGCATGTATACCCTTATGATATACTCAATCTGATGAAATGTAATGCTTCGTTATTATTTAAATGATAATTATTGTTAAATTCAACAATTATGAAAGTGTGAAATGTATACAATTTCAAAGACTGTGTAATGATGATGATGCTTAGCATTAATCCATATTATCAGCATTAATGTGGCTACGATGTACCACATTCAGCATTTATATGATAACAAGTATCATAGTTTAAAACTCGGTTAAGCAAAAGTATTCAAATTTAGCATAACTCATAATTATTATTGAAATGGAAATTATAGATAAATTCGGTATTCAATGAATGATGAACAAACGTGACTTTCATGTTCATCATTGATGAAGCTACGATAGAAAGCATTCTTCGTTTCCACACAATCTTGAAAATCTAAACCGCAAATTCAATTACTTCTAGATGTTCAAAATCAAGGATTAATAATTAGATAATAGTTAAATAGATAATAGTTAAAAAGATATGGCGACAAGATAATTGCGACAAATCCAAAATCCAAAATTCAAAAGTTGAATTACATGAACAACAACAAATCCAACGGGCAACGGACAACGATTTCTGTATACAGCATTTTACATACATCAAGCGTTCGTGATGAAAAGTATCCAGCATTTAGATAATGATAAAAGTTCGGACCACAAATTCGATTAGTTTACAAAACTCAAATTCCGCGTTTAATTCTTACTAAGAGGATTAGTTTTAATTTTTAGCATTCGGAAAACGACGAATGAGAATAATGACCTAATTCAGCAGTCAATAATTCCATTTGGTATTTACAAATATTTCAAATACATCAATAAATTAAAATTAAAGTCTGTAAAGCATTATATCATTCGAATTATAACACATTATTCCCACGATGATAACTGGCAATATTCAGTACTTAAACGACAATGATATCCGGATGAGTATAGTAATGAAATTTATAGAATGAAGAAAGAAGTTCTCTATAGTTTAGTAGTTAAATATTGTTGATATTCAGATTCCGCAACTACAAAATAGATTAATTTACCCGTAATAAATAAGATTGAAAGAATAATTAAAAATAGTATTCCAACAAATGAATACAATTATCAATTTATCAATATAAACCGGATTTATATATTGATAGAAAAAATGTAGCCAATCGTTATAAAATCCTGAATTATATTTAGTGGTTATAACAGTTATAACACTTTAAGTTCTAATTGTCGAGCAATAGGCTCAGCCACATTTAGAACTCAAATAACGATTAAATTGCCTGAAGCTAAGTTATAATCTGTGGAATTAATTCAAATTAATTTATGTAATTCCAATTTTTTTTATTAATCCATATAAAAATGTTAATAAGAAATAGAAATCAAGCATTATTAAATTCAGAATCACAGCCACTGCTAAAAATATTTCAACAATTTTATATTGGATTATTATGTGTTTGAGATAATCAAACAAAACAGTCGAATAACTATTTTAATAGCATCCATCTATGTTACAATCAAGTGATTTTAGGTTAATTACATCGAGTAATTTTATTTAATAAAAATCTTTTAATACTAATGGAGAAAGTTAAGGCCTTTCCTTTAAAAAGAGACTTAATTTTAAGGATGTTTTCAAATCATTCATTATTTGTAAGCATGTAGATATCTTACTCGTGATTCTTTCTTTCTTTTCACTATTTAAGCTTTTATCTGTTACTTGCATTTATTCTTAGTTTTTTCCTTCCCCCTCTTTTGTCTGCTCTTCTTTATTTTTTTCCACTGCAATTTTTAAGGATCATTTAAAACAACGCTTTTTGCATTGCATTGCATTGCACGATTGTAATAAATTTTTAATTATCCTCAGGCCAATAGTTTGACTTTGCTGACACAGAATTGGACGCCTGGATGTCTGCCCCGCTACGTAGCTTCTACTACTCTGGTTTTCTAAAAATAGAAACAATAATTTCAAAGCAAAACAAATTATCTTTGATATCTCTGCTGCTTTACTTTTACTGCCTTTAAGAGAAAATTTCCTTAAATTATTCTCAAACTTTCTTCAACTTTGTGAGACGGAATTTGTATCAATATTTTTCACGCTTTCAAAATGCTATCACTTCGCAACAGAATCGAACTGAATCGCAGCGAAATTACCTCGATACGGGGTTAATGAAAAATGTCACAAACACGTTCAACTTTTCAATATTTCAACCTGAGTTGACCAGAAGTTATAAAATGTTGAAAACCACTGAGAGCAGAGAAAGACGGTAACAACAGTGATCTACAGTAACAACAATAGAAGTAACAATGACAACGACTACTTTCTGAAAACATTGTCTTCCAGAAAAGGGAGGAACGAAAAACAGGCATCCGAGCAAAAAATGCTACATAAAATTGAAAACAAGGCAGACGTCAAATTAAGTGAATACCTTGAGTAAAAAGGAAAATAGAAAATGGAACACTAACTGAAAAAGCGATAGACAGTTGACACTAGTTGGAAAAAGGAATGCCAAGAGAACTTTCGAAAGTTGTGTTTCATCAAATTCTCTGTGAAGTATCTACAACATGACTAATATCGCGTTTCGCTAGGAATTGTCATTGTCATTGTCAACGTTCCTTTTATCCTTTCGACACGAGACGACACGATGCTATGTGACTGAATGAAAATCGACAGATTTGTAAAAAATAAAAGAAAATGCTTAAAAAGAAACGAATAAGAATAACTTAGAACATGCCAGAATTTACCAACCATAGAAGGACATACGGCGGTTGATCAGACACACATCTACCTACCCACCCACATACACATAACAAAAGTCATACCAAAGAGAAGACTAGCATACCAACAGACTGATGAATACGATATTTCATTAAATATTCAAATCTGATGGATGACGTATAAAAAGCAAATACATCTCGTAGCAGGAAACAGGAACGTATGTTAAAAAGAATGATAAAGAACCAACAACGAAATCTTAAAGTGGAAAATTTGAAGGAAAAAGAAACGAAAATTAATGAATTTAAAAAAATGAAATGAAATTTTAAAAATGCCTTGCAAGAAGTATTAAAAGAAACGAAGTATTAAAATTTATAAAACAAATATTAGAGAAATATAACAAATAATAAAATATAATATATAATAATAAAAAAAGAATTTCCCTTTAAGCGGAAGAGAATGCAGAACTACGCGTGCAAAAAAGGAAAAAGAAGTTTTAATAAAAAATTCCAAATGAATTTCATTTAGTGTTTGAACTATTCTTCAAATATTCAATAATAAATTTTCATTTTTCCCCTTTTGTCTTTACCATTATTTAATTTTTTAAAAAACTTTACTGGTTAAATTTTTTTACTGATTTCCAATAATACAAAAAACCAGACTGCTCCCGGAATGGTCAAGTCCTGCTTACGTTAATCGTTTTTTAAATACTTTTATTTTTAATTTATTTCACGGCAGCGCAAATAAAATCATCCATAAATTAAACGCTGCTGACTTTCTTTTTTTAATATTATTTTCACTATTTATTTTATTTCATTTTTGTGGTCTACTGCACTTTGCATAAATTAATTTATATGCAAGAGTATGTATTCGAGTAGTCATTCAAGTGCACTCACTGAAAAAATACGACAATCAATCAAATTCATTTACAATAGCCGTTTAACTAACAAGTACTCAATCGTTGATTGTCAAGATTGTTAAATTAATTGAGTTCACCGATTAAAAAAAAATTAATTAATTTTGTCAAAGTAAACAAAAACTTTTCCGTATTTAAGTCTCAATAGGTCCAATACCGTAAATTTTTTAAAATATATTCATTTAAATTCGTTTTACAAAATTTATAGATTTAAAGAAATAATTTTATTTCGGTGTAGTAATATTTGCTCCTCACAACTACAAAAATTAGATTTAAAAATTTATATTTAAAATAAAATGGAGAAAATATTTCTAATTGAAATTTTAAATTCGAAAACTGAGTTTTGTCTTCGTCATTAAATCGTTCATTTTACAGAAGTTCAATTAAATTTCAATTAAAAACGTATTTTTTATTTGAGGGTAATTTTTATTTAAAATTTTTTTATTCTGAAGAGTTATATTAATCCAGCGGTTTTCAAATGCACTCTTCTAGATAAACGTTATTTGTTGTTTTACTATTGCAACTTTTTGTTTTAATGCATAATTGTATTAAGCGCCTTTTTGAGTTTTTTCAAAGCAAGTAAATAAAATATTTCTATCCATGAGAGAGATATTTTAAACTACAAGCTTTGTAAAACAAATTCAGTCATTTCATCTTCTCTCTCTATTTGCCCCTGTTTATCCTTCGCTTTCTCTTTATTTTCACCTCATCTCCTGCCTGCTTTCCTCCCACCACTATCCAAAATATTTTAAAGACTGTTTTTTTAATATATATTTTAACGGAGCACACGACTAACAGTCGTGGGTGTGTGTATGTCAATATATATTATCGCGACCAGGACTATGACTCCTGGAGAGGCATGGTATCTTTTTTCAATTCTCCGTACACGGGCGCATGAATGCTATGTATGAATGGGTATGTTCGTTTTTGTGTGCGTCTGTTTGTACAATATGTACAAAAAATGTTCAAACGGCACAAACTTTTTGAGAAAGAAAATGCAGATTTTTTATCAAAATAAATCCAATAAAAGTTAACTTGCTTAAGGAAACAGTAAACAAAAGATCGACATAACCAACAAGTGCAACAATTAACAGAAAATAACAACAACAAAAAGGCAATAATGCAAATGTTTTCTACTGATTTTCGAGGGTCGTTTCTTAGTAGAATTTCACAGAAACATAAAAATTATTATTAGATTATAAAAGATTTTCAAAAATTATGTAAGGATCTCTGGACATGAATTTCCTCAAAGTTATTAAAAACTTAAGTGTTAACCATTATAACTACTGGTTCCTAGAAGTGAAAAATTTTTGGAACCCCCAGAAGCATATAACTCTCTTCCCTAAGCCCTTCCTCTCTCCGCTGATTATTTTTAGGGATGAGAATGATACGCCCGAGTCCCTTTCGCAACACTGCTTTGCTCTAACTAGCTTTCCAGATATCTTCCTTGTCAGTCAATATTATTTTAATTGCTCTTTGTATTATAATGTAGCCCCACAATCTGAGCACAGCCAGCGAAACAAACAACTCGGTTTGCAACAGTTTCAAACTACTCGAAAAGCTTTTAGAAATGTCAGCACGAGAAAGTTTTGTTGACTGATGTTGCGACTATACGTAAAAGGGTTTGTTAAATATTTTTGCGTTGACAATTTCGTAGAAGTTTACGCAGTTCATGGTTGAATGTTTGAGTTTTGTTGCAGGAGCTCGTTGTTTGCTCGGTTACGTAAGCTAAACAAAAATGACAAAAAGGAAAACATTGTGAATAATGGCGCAACAGAAAGTTATTTAAATATTTACGCATTGAATGAGAGAGAGAGAGAGAGGATGACGAAATCTAGATGTTATTATAATGTAGTTAATATTTATTTTGTAAAATCAGAGTTTTCTACATTAACAAATTATTTCAAATATTTGAGATATTTTCTCAAACTGACATCATTATAATTTCAAATGTTTTGTCATTCAATAATTACACTGGAGACAAAAATTTATAAAAATCAAAGTAAAAATTACGTAAAAATTAAAAATGTGTAGAGCCGAAAATACCGCGGAGCCAAAAGCGTGAATAAAGCAATTCCTAGACCGAAAACCGCCTAAAATTATGTAAACCTAAGAACGGATGTGTTTGATAATTGGGTGGATCTGAACATTTAAATGTAAAAACTTTTTAGGCCTGAAAAATACGTAAACCTAGAAGAATTATGCAGGCCAAAATAGTTCTTCCCCCGAAAATTGCGTAAATTGACAAAAAATTAATTTTGAAGTTCTTTACTCTTAAAAATTCGTTTCCATAGAATTGAATTAAATCCAATAATTGCGCTAATTTGGAAATTGAAAAAATTCGTAAATTTTACTAGAAGAAATTTCAAGAAAATCTAAGCGTAAACTTAAGATCTGTAAGATAAAATCGTATAAGCTTAAAAAGTACGCAGATCTGAAAATGCTAACCTGAAAAATTCGTAAACCTGAAAACTTGGTAAGTTTAAAGTTATGCCCTGAAAACTGCGTAGGCGTAAACGTAAGCGGGTCAACAAAGTAGATCGAAGATTTTAAAACTTAGTTTTGGTTAAAATATTACAAATATTTTCATTTTTCTTACGCAAATAACTTTCAGTTGGCGACGGTAGATTACAAACATTTGCGCAAAAGTTTTTAGTAAAAAAATCTATAGTCATGATTATTATGCATTATTTTTTTCCTTTTCGCTCCTGAAATTGATAGATCCTGAAAATTTGGTAATAAATTATTTAACGATTTCACTACGAATTGCATTCTCTCCCCAACACCGTCTCATATAATGCAGTAAATCCGAGAAGGGGAGATATAGAGGATTAAGGTAGTATCAATGCCCCTTTTTGCTTTCGTTCTTCGTATCATAGAAATCAAAAACACATTAACCACAACCGCTAAAAAGCGCTGAAAATGGGCTCCTGAATTCCCATTAGTTTTCTTTTGCTCCCTCTTTCTCCCTGGCTCTATCCCTTTTTTCCGCTACCTTAAATTCTCGATCAAAGGCAGTAACGATTGATTGGTCTTTCAGAGAAAATTTGAAAGAGCAATTTATTTTTCTATTAAAACGATATACGCAGTTCGGGTTTGGCTACAGAACTGTTTCATTGATTCGTGGTACATAATTAAACAGGTGCATGTGTCCTTTGAAGTACACACGCTCACTAGTTCATATTCACACACAGACGCATAAGCTTTTGTACCCACTGTTGAAAATATCACACCGTTAACATTTGTATAGAAACCAAACAGGCAGCAATTACAAAGTTTTGAAAAGGGCTGTAATGAATGTACCTTGGGTAAATGAGTTCAGAAAATAAATTCGATTTTGACTTTCTTACACTCCTTTACTAAAAATCGTTCGAAGAAGCAAAAGAGGCAAAAACTAATTATCAAATAAGAGATTAATCATTTAAAAAAAATTACCGAAAGTATTCATTTGATTCGATTCGATTTGATCATCGTAAGTTTAGAATTAATTACTCGTTGCTTTAGAGTACGATAGACCTTAAAATACTTAATAATTTTATTTCTGTTTATAGTGAAGGGAATACAATCACTCTAAACAATACTTTCCACAATTTTTCCAATACCAAAATAATAGTTCTGAAATTAAGATTGACCATAAAGTAGCCACAAGATTATACTTCCTCTACAGTAATTCAATCTTTTTTGTAATTGTGGTTGTAATGGACGAATTATATACATATATAGGTATTTATATTGACTATCGAAAGTGAACGGTTCTCATCAGATTTCACAAATTTGCAATTCCAAGCAGCTTATGATCGCAGTGAAGGTTTGTTACAAACTTCATGAGAATATCTGTTTTTTCCTCGCAATTAACATTTTTAGTAAAAGACCTCAAGTATTAACTATAAATATAACTTTTTAATCTTACACTATATAGTTTCCTTTTTGTAGAACAAATAATTGAAATTTTTAACCATAAAATTTAAACATTTAGCCCCGGAATTAAAATTTATAATTAAAATATTCAAATCTAAAGAATACTTAAATACTAAAAAACTATTTAAAAACTTTTCTATAAATTTTCCATTTTGGTTCTCGAAAAAATAAAGTTTGCAATTATTATAATTTTCAATTATACAATTTGCAATTATGAAGCATTTATGAAATAAATTTGCAATTATGAAATATATTAATCTCGGTTCTAAAGCTTCTAAACAGTGTGAACTATACGTAATTTACCTAAGTTTTACGATTTATTTGGGGTATTTGATGATGATCAATGACTAATACTCCGTAGACCTTTATCCTTTTAAAATCCTTTCAATCGATGATAAATTGGAAGCTTTGATGACCTCTGATAATCCTAGGTACGGACCACTAGAGGAGGTGGAGTCTTATGTTGGAGTCTTTATGTGGAGTCTTTGTTGTTCGTCTTATAATCCTCATCTGTAATTAATTAAAATTTCAATTTTCCAACAGAAATAGTGTCCGACCGACCGACCCCTTGACACCAACACCTACGTGCCATAATTAATAAACGATGTGTGGTTAGGAATTTGCAACAGATGTTCCTAATTAATTGTGTATGTGTGAGTGGCGTTGCCGTTGTTCTGAGGTTTCTTCATTTTTCTTCAGGTTATCGGAAATTCGACGTTTTTATGTGTATGAGATCCATCAATTAATAATGGCCTTGTCTAGTAATGCTCGGTGCGCCATTGCATTTCAATTCCTCATTCTTATTAATGAACACGAAGATGTGGAAATTCCCTCATGCTTTTCTGATTTTCTTATTCTTCTTGTTGTCGATAATTTAGGCTCGCTAAAGGCATTTTGATATTTTAAGCTCCGGATTTTATTATAATTTTTTCCAATTTTTCCTCATTTCTATAAAAAGGATGTCGAAGTCGAAGGATTATTCTCATCATTATGCCAAAAATTTGTAAACGTTTTATTAAAGTATGCGCATTTTTTCCTAATATCGTAACACCTCAATATAGCGATATCGAAAATCTTAAATATGCGTTAATTTTTTAATGTGTTGTGTTTAATACTTATGTTTAATATTCCTCAATGAAATGAATATCACTTTCTGTCGACTTCAATCATTCCGACGAAAGTAATTTTTCTTTACCTCGTTCTTCTTCTTCTTTACCTCGTTCTCTTGTTGATGGATTTAAGTAATTAGTAATCAACGTCTACTGCTTGCCTGATTCCATATGTGGCTTTTTTGCACTTGTTTTAGAATGAAACAAACCCACTGATCCTGAATTCTGGTCGAAAAGCTATCAATCTTCTTCCTGATATTGTTCTTCTTCTTCTTCTATGCTTTCAATGCACACCATGTGGTTTTTAGTGGATTTTCTACAGATCGGTTTAACTGCTTGGTAGCAAAATTCATGAAACTATAAGAAAAACTATAAATAAAAGAATAAATAGAGAACTAAATGAGCAATGAAAAAAGTGAATGCAGGAATGAATAAAAAATTAATGCATTTCTGCCATTAAGAGTGAGAGGTATGCAATAAGCAGGACGTTTGTGGCGTGTGTGAGTCTGAATGTGTGTTTCTGCAATCCAAGCATTGACAATGATTAATAACTCGCTTTTTTTCGTTCCCTCAACTTTTTTACTATCCCAGCAATGCCATATGTTTGGGCCATATATTTCTAACTGAATTTTTAAGCAATATAAGTACAATTAACTTAAACGAAGGTAATGGCTTGTAGCCAAATTTTCCATATTTTGTTGTGGTTGATAATAATTGAAGTGTTTTCTTTTCCTTTGGGTTATTCCTTTCTTAGGGTACGGCGTCCGTCTGTGAAGTCGTGGTTCTCTAAATATGTTTGCGTGCAGGATGAGGAGTTATAGTACTCGAGACACAGCCTCTAGATATTTGCCAGATTGATGTTTATTCATTCGTGTATAAACGTATGAAACACTCTAGCCAAAAGATTTCAACCAAGATATCAATCCATTCATTTGAAAGGATTACAAAGAAAAGCTATATTTATCCAAATGGAGCAAGATATTGTCTTCCTACCGACACATTCATTATAGTACAAATATAATTTCCATGGCGCCATTTTATTAGTTTGGCTAAGTTTCAATTTAAGATAGCAGACAGTATGACACTATGGTTGTTCAATTCAAGATTTTTAGTTCTATTTTTATTTTTATTCTATTCTTTTATCCTATTATTTTCTACAAAATTAATTTTTGATTACTTCATAATCGTTTGTTATTGAAATTTGTGTCCGTTTTTAGCCCACGGAATATGACAAACATCTTTAGTAATTTCAATCTATTAAAAACCTGGTATAAAAATAGTTGTACGTATAATTTTAAGCCTTAAAAAACTTGTAGCACATTCCCTTGCTATTTTATATTTTTACATACCTTTTGCTAAAATACATAATAATAAAAAATTAGTTAATTTTTAGTTTTCCGATTAAATTATACCAAAAGTTTGCAATTCATTAAATTGAGAAGAGTAAAAATATTAAACCGGTTCCAAGTGGTTGATATATTTCAATGACTATGCTGCTTAGACACAACTGAATTTGAGCGATCTGTGCAGCTTGTTGGTATAGACCTGCAAATTCGGAAAAACCCCACAAGACAGTCGCTATGAATTGCTTTATACATAATATGTTAGAATAATGAATGAAAATATTATTTCATTGATTTTCTATCATCGTAAGTGGTTTTTCTGGTTCTCAAAACTTGATGACTTTTTTGTTATCTGTTTTTGAGATTATAACAATAAAGTGACAAATGTCATCCGGAGAGCTTTTAAATTTTAACCGGAATAGCTATTTGTGACACAATTTATTGGAATGGCATTCGTCACTGAGTTGAGTTTCGTGACTCGACTAGGATAGGACGGTTAAACTAAAAAAATTGTAACGTTACTGCCATTTCATTGATGGAATTGAATTAATAGATTTTCATTTTTATTCGCCAAAATCCGAAGGTGAGGATTTATTAAGTTTGTTCCTCCCTTTATAAATCACTAAAGGAGGCGCAGCAGGTGTGGAAAAGTAAAAGACGGAAGAGTAAACCAAACGCAGTGGCTAGCCTAACAACCAAAACAACAACTGGTATAATAAAGAGACTGATACAAACCATCAAAACAATAAAGACGATAACGATTACGCCTATAAAATAGCAACGACTATGACAATGTCAATGACTGTCAATACCATAATGGATGCTGCAAATAGCAATTATCGCAATGGGATTAGGTGACAAGTAGTCTTGTGCAGACCGGTTCCAGTACGGTGGAGCACAGTTTAGTGCAGTCCGGCCCGTCGGCGGTTGTCGTGATGACATTGAAAAACATTGCAATCCCATCTATTTAGTTATCCACTAAAAATACAATGAAAAACAACGAAAATAGCTGCAACAAAATGTGGTATGTCTATTCGATTGTCTGGCCTATGTTGCGACTACATCCGTAGTTTGGGCATACCTTCTACATTTTTCAACTCGACCCAATGAGAATAAAACGGAATAAACTGTTTTGGGGTCTGTGGTTACCCAATATACAAGAAGAATTGAAAGGTAACGGTCGGGTGATGAAGAGAGGAAGGTTCGAAGTCATGTACAAAATTTTTTAAAAAAACTCGCACAACCAACGATGCTTTCGTTAAATATTCGTAACCCAACAAAAAATTGTATCTGCCTCTTCCATCATTCGGCAATTGTCGCCTTCATGGATCCCATTCTTTATTACTCTCTGCGACGCCATCCAGTTCTAACCAGTCCGTTTCCTTTCACAGCCCGCCCATTCACGAAAACATTTCAGCTGGCGCCTCAGGGGAGGACTTTCCCTTTCCCTTCTCCCCGGCATGCGAAAAAAGCAAATAAACGTGGACTGATTGCGATTGCGGCAGAAATTTAATAAATATTTATCGTTGGCAAATTTCCAAACAATGCCGTTCGCATTACGAGCATTGCAGGAAACCGGAAGTTGCTAGATGTCGTCTCGGTTGGTGCTGTGCGGTGCCTCATTCTGAAGAGAAGGGGAAGGGAAAAGAAGAACAATAAGACAAACCGGCAGTCAGGTATAGAGTCAGTTCAAACTATTTAATTAATTTAACGGCGATCATTTAACGGCTATGGCAACAGCAGCAAATATAACCGCAAAACGTTTCCTACAAGAGCTATTTATTTTCCTATTACAAAATGTGGCAAACGTGGTCAGAAAGAATATGTACGAGTATTGCGAGAATTTAACTTGACACTATACCGACTGTTTAATTGGTTTGTGGTTTAATCCCTCTGCACTACGGGAGAAGCGATCCGTTTCTTTCTGTTTAAACCATAGTAATTTATTTAACCTTTCATTTTTGTTTAAATTAATTAATGTTTCAAATTATACGAATACTCGTATATGAAAGCTCGTATAAGCTGTTGCTAAACGCCTTGCCATGTTGATAAATGTCAATCAAAAATATGTGCAAGATTTGAGGTCAAATATTTTAGAATTTTTGAAAATAATTCTTTAAAGTCAAATTTGTGTAATTTAAATTTCAGTTTATCCACGTCACTAAGTTATCGACAAATTAGTTAGAAATCAATCTCAATATCTGTTTCAACAAAATTAAAAGCAACTTAATAAAAACATTTAATGAAATTTTCCAATAAGGGCATAACGTCACAACAGCAGAGTCCAATCGTTCATCAATTTGTCTATCTATTCGTGCGCCGTCTGTGCACCTGTCTGCCTCTGTCTGAAAAAAAACACGATTACAGGAGAAGGAAATAAGAGGTATTCTAATGAAATTTGACACAAATATTATCAGTCATAATAGGCCGTTTGGTATAGAAAATAAAAATGGGATGAAAACAAAAATATATTTTCTAAAACGTTTTGTTGGTAAAAAAATCATTTTGTTTCGAAAAAGGTTTTATTGAAAGAAGATAACTTTGGAAACAAAAAAATATTTTCTTCATCTCATAGTTTTATCAAAAATATCTCATTTGTGTTTTATCTTTCGCGTTTCAAGTTCTTGTGAGTTTTCTTGCCTTTATTTTCTGCATTTTCACTTAATATTTTTTCTCAGAAACATTTCATTTAAATTATTTACATGTCTCATTTTTTTGTGAAATTTTTATCGTCACCCGAAACCGCGAATGCATTGGGGCTGACAATTGGCCTGTCGAATTGCGTTGAGTCCTAATACTGACACACAGTCAGCTGCAAGCACTATAAAAGCGCTGCATTTTAATTGTGCCTTGGTGTGGAATTCGACAACCGCAATCGTAAACAAAATTCTTACAAAAAAGGAAATATATTGTCATGTTATTTTAAAGGAACCACGCAAATGCCACTTGTCATTACGTGTTAAAAAAATGACGGAAAAAATGGACGAATCCATTTTTTTGAAGAACATTGAATGAAAAATATGTAATAAATAAAACAACATTTAAAACTTTTGCCGACATCAAAAGCATATTAAAAAAATAATAAATATTTTTATTTTAAGATGAAAATTCTACAAAAAAGAGTGCCATTGGTTGTTTTCATTTTAGACATTTTTAAAATAAATAAACCCAAATATTAAAAAAAACAGGCTTCCTATTTAATGCCTACCAACAGGTCGTTAGCATGTCCTCTCACTCTGTCGCATTTTTAAACAGGTTTTGACATTTACTCTAATTCCAATGTTATTCTCTTTAGAGGTTTGAAACCTAATTAAATTTTCGTATTTGACAATGTCCTTTGGTGCCAGGCTATATCTCTAAATCGCTTGACACCCATTTGAGGATTTAGCCCTATTTCCTTCTAAAACCACGAAAAGGTTTTGAAATCAAAAATTCTTTTAAGGAAAAATTTTAATGAAAGAAATGAAATATTACTTTTATAGACTTCTAAGTAAATTTTGGTATTCAAAATTAAATTAGATCATAAGCTTAATATAACCAAGCATATCTTCTCGCCATCATCCTGACGGTAGTGTTAGAAAACGAGGAATAATGATGTGTGTAGACGATACTTTTTCAAAATTGATATTTAAACATCACATCTGTAACTAAGTTCACAACGAGATTTCAAGGCAACGTGTTTCCCAAAGAAAGTAGTAATAGTTAATATTCTTTTAAGGCGGACTTCACCTCGTTTGAGATGCTTTCAAGTTTCTGATGTGCATTCTTTCACCCCAATGCTTCTTACTCTAGTTTTGTCTGTCGAATTATGGCTGCCTCTTTATTCAAGTAAATGGGTGTAGACTCACCCTTCGCCCCTGGAACTTTATTATCTAAAAACTTCCAAAAAATATTCATCATTGCTAAAAAATATTCCTTACTTTTAAAAAGCAATCAACTTGATTGATGGCTGTCGTTACTACCAAGAAATATTTAATATCTTGTTCTTATTCGTCATGATCTTTTTGGTGTTTTTCTCCTCTTTTCTTCTCCCACCGACACGTTGTTAAACGAAAAACTTTCTTTCGCAATATCAAAAGGCAAGAACAAAAAAGACGATGCAAAAGTAGAAAATCAAGAGGAATATCTGACGCGCAGCTTGCCACCAACGACGTACTTGTTGTAACGCATTGATAAGAAATGATGGTATATTACACAAAAACGCATCTGTGAGATACAGTCCTAAATTTTTTTCTTGTTTGAAAAATTACAAAATTTAGAATTTTCAAAGAGAACTTTAGTTAAAGAATAAATTAATTGTATTGATAAAATTCCAAATTATTATTGCATTTTCAGTTAATTCTACGAATGCGAATTTGTATTTGCACCAGATGTGCTGGTGTCAAGTTATGAAAAAGTTAATGAGTAGTCTATTAGATGACAATCTCTACAAATGAGCCCTAAAGTTTCGTTCAATCGTTAAGCTTTGCTTTTCAATATATAATATTATAAAAGAAACCAGTCGCTGGCCCCCGTCTTGTAACTACTAAAGTGAACCGCTTATATCCTAAATTGCATAGTAGTGTAGCAGCTGAAAAGAAATTATATATATATATATATATATATATATATATATATATATATATATATATATATATATATATATATATATATATATATATATATATATATATATATATATATATATATATATATATATATATATATATATATATATATATATATATATATATATATATATATATATATATATATATATATATATATATATATATATATATATATATATATATATATATATATATATATATATATATATATATATATATATATATATATATATATATATATATATATATATATATATATATATATATATATATATATATATATATATATATATATATATATATATATATATATATATATATATATATATATATATATATATATATATATATATATATATATATATATATATATATATATATATATATATATATATATATATATATATATATATATATATATATATATATATATATATATATATATATATATATATATATATATATATATATATATATATATATATATATATATATATATATATATATATATATATATATATATATATATATATATATATATATATATATATATATATATATATATATATATATATATATATATATATATATATATATATATATATATATATATATATATATATATATATATATATATTATATATATATATATATATATATATATATATATATATATATATATATATATATATATATATATATATATATATATATATATATATATATATATATATATATATATATATATATATATATATATATATATATATATATATATATATATATATATATATATATATATATATATATATATATATATATATATATATATATATATATATATATATATATATATATATATATATATATATATATATATATATATATATATATATATATATATATATATATATATATATATATATATATATATATATATATATATATATATATATATATATATATATATATATATATATATATATATATATATATATATATATATATATATATATATATATATATATATATATATATATATATATATATATATATATATATATATATATATATATATATATATATATATATATATATATATATATATATATATATATATATATATATATATATATATATATATATATATATATATATATATATATATATATATATATATATATATATATATATATATATATATATATATATATATATATATATATATATATATATATATATATATATATATATATATATATATATATATATATATATATATATATATATATATATATATATATATATATATATATATATATATATATATATATATATATATATATATATATATATATATATATATATATATATATATATATATATATATATATATATATATATATATATATATATATATATATATATATATATATATATATATATATATATATATATATATATATATATATATATATATATATATATATATATATATATATATATATATATATATATATATATATATATATATATATATATATATATATATATATATATATATATATATATATATATATATATATATATATATATATATATATATATATATATATATATATATATATATATATATATATATATATATATATATATATATATATATATATATATATATATATATATATATATATATATATATATATATATATATATATATATATATATATATATATATATATATATATATATATATATATATATATATATATATATATATATATATATATATATATATATATATATATATATATATATATATATATATATATATATATATATATATATATATATATATATATATATATATATATATATATATATATATATATATATATATATATATATATATATATATATATATATATATATATATATATATATATATATATATATATATATATATATATATATATATATATATATATATATATATATATATATATATATATATATATATATATATATATATATATATATATATATATATATATATATATATATATATATATATATATATATATATATATATATATATATATATATATATATATATATATATATATATATATATATATATATATATATATATATATATATATATATATATATATATATATATATATATATATATATATATATATATATATATATATATTCACCTCCTGAGACGAGGTAGCCACGTCCATCCATCCGTGCCCACGTCCATCCGTGTGATAGGAAATCACGATTTTCGGGGAGAAAAAATGTGTTATAATCGAATTTAGCACTAATAATTCCTATTTGTATAAACTGTTCACAACCGAGCAGTTATATAACAGAACACCGAAACAAATCACGCCGTAATACGACTATACCCTGATACGGCCTAACACGAAATACCTAATACGACTATATCCAAATGTGTTGTTAGCTTTCAACATTTGTAGACGGGTTTTATTGATAAAATTTTATCCTCCAACTCACCAACGAAAATCAAATCATTTTTCACAAAATGGACGCGTTTGCCTGCCAGAGCCACAATGGAAAATATGACCACATTACAGGAGAACGAGTTGGAGGTGTTGTCATGAAAGCAAAAGTTCCGTTATTTACTTCATAGAAGCTTTGAATCTTTAGAAATTTTAAAGCTGAGATGGCAATGTTTTATATAATAAATCCACCCAAAAAATGGGTGCGGCACATCCACTAGTAGTATGTTAGTAATACCATAAAATACCACATGGGGAATTTTTCGAGAGTAGTTATGTTGATAATGGTAATCCAGGTCCAAGGTCCAAGTAAACCAATATGTTTAATAAACCTCTTTCTTTTTTCTTCATTTGATTGAATCCTTTATCTTTCCTTTTATCAATTATCTGTTTTAATATTTAATTTCATTAAAATTCTTCGTTTAAATAGAAATAATCATATAATTTCCATTTAATTTCTTATTTGTGTTCATTTTTTAGTTTAATGACTTTTTTGGGTTATTTGGTTTAACTATAAATCTCTTCAATTTGTACTTTGTTCCTTTCTTGAATCTACATGCGGTGTCGTTTTTTGTATTCTGTGCATTTTTAATAATTGATTGAGGTTATTTCATTATTGTGTATTTACTATCATTATTGGTTTTTATATTATTCATCTGATGTTTCATTTTTTAAAATTTTCTCTATTAATTAAATTTCAGCGCTTGTTTTAATTTTGTAAAATTTGTTGCGAAGTTTGCTTTTATTTGTTAATTTTTTATTGGTTTCTTGAACACTTTGTAATTAATGTTCTTTTCCTTGTTAAGTTTTTTTACCATTTTGATTGTTTTGCTTTTCCACTTACTACAATTTTTTCCAATTTAAAATATAAATCCTTAATTCCATTTTCGCTTCCAAAATAGTTTTGTTTTTGTGATTTTATGAATTTACATCAATTCTTCGTATTCCCCTGAAACACACAGAACACACATATCGTATATCTGCTTTTATTTGTGTCGCCGATTCACCGGATTGGCGGCAAACTTTAACTAAGAATGCCATCATGATTGTCAAGATGAGGATTGAGATTTTTTCAGTTTAGAAATTTTAATTTTATTTTGCATAGAATTTTGAGCTGCAAGACATTGCCGACTGCGCTTCCCACCCAAAACAATCCACCAACAACAAACAGCTGCAGCCGCTCCTGCACAATATGCTTTCGCTTATGCAACATTAAATATCAAAGACATAACCATAAGACATAAAGCGGTAAAAGTTATTACAATGCGATGGAGCACGATAAACGCACAAACAAATTAAATGACGGAGGGCAGGAGGAAGGAGAATGCCGGTATTTATATGAGGTTGGCAAATAAGTTCGAGCGGTTTAAGAGTAAACATGATAAACGAATATATCTCAACGATGCTATTTTTTATAAAATAACATAATTTTAATTAACTTAAGAGTAAGGAAATGAATTTACTTACGAACGAACGAACTTACTTGCCAAGATAAGGGGAATTATAATCTACATAAATCCATCTGCCAAAAAAGTCCATAATTTTTATTTTAGCAAAGCACATGGACAATCCGAACGAACTTATTTGTCATTCTAGTACTCTGAAAATAAATATTTAAATTACAAAAAAAGAAGACAAACGGGCAAATCTCGACAAATACGGGAAACAAAGGAGGAATTTTTTATGTTATTTTTTAGTTTCTCTTTTGTTTTTTCTTATTTCGCGTTTATTTCTTTTTTTTTTCTTTCTTTTGTACAGAAACAATTTTAAATTGTTCCAAAGAGCTTTTTGTCCCCAGAGATATGTTTCGTTTTTTTCCTCAACGAAGAGAAAGATAATTATGCATGACTAAATCGTTTTATGATCCAAAAACAAATTTATCAACAAACAAAAGGGTTAAGTCCCTTTTGATAAAGTGCCTCATAAAAACTTAACGACGAACAAAACACAACCCAAGAGGAAATGTCGCAAATATTAAACAATTTGTTAAAGAATAACGAAAACTATTTCGACACAAGCGAGTAATAAATCATAATAAATTCTTTAAAACAATGACAGATTGCTCTATGTTTGATGACAGTCGGAGGCAAAGATAATTTTAAAGCAACCGCAATGAGAAAAAGGGAAAATAGAAATATTGAGGGGCTAGACCAGAAATTCAACAGAGCACAAGGAAAACACAGACTTTGTGGAAAAAGTGCTTAGTTGACTCTAAATGTCACTTCTTCATTTTAGTCATTAAACTCTATACGTCATTAGTGCGAAATTTTGAAAAAAGACAACTCTTGAAAATCATTTGAGTCGAGTGCCTGCACGGTACGAGAATAAAGCAAAAATCTGAAGGAATATTATTTTGAAAATTTAATGCAAACAATTGTTAAACTGACAATAATGGTTCAATGTCGTATAAGAAAACATGACAGATGGATCAGCTGGCATAATTGTCATAATTAAACACAAAGTAAATGACAGCAAAGGAATACGTTAAAGGCAATTGTCACTAGATGGGGGGCTGATTTTTAAGGAAGAATTACAGGAAATTCAGAACAAGAATAAGAAAATATTAGAAGCGTCAAAACCTTACAAAGTGTTTCAACGTGTGTTCGAGTGTTTAGACCAAGGAAACTCGCTCTGACTGTTTTCTTTTCTGTGTCTCTCTTTCCTTTTCTCCCTTTCCCCCATTTCTGATAATGTTAAAATTAACTAAGAATTAATTATGAATGTTTGTTCCGTTTATGAAATTATGATTGCGAAAAAAGCTCGAGACGTTTTATGGTTTAATTGTTGGGGCAAATTCGCACCGGAATCTGAACCTGGACTAATACTACTCCGCACAAGCCCAAAGCTGGAGCTGCATTCAAATCTCTCTATATCTCTTTCACTGCGGAATGGCATAGAGTCCGTAGTATTAGCGCTTCATTAATTACGACAGCGATTTCTTACTCGTCTGCTATTTCTTACTAATTTCTATCTCGTTAATTAAATTGATGTTGCATTATCACAATACTGATGACGAATACGATGATGGTGATGCTGGTTATACTGATTTTAGCGAAGATATTTTTGCATGATGACAATAATGTTGATGATGTAAGAAAACAATGAAATGGAAAATAAGAACGGTATCTTTGATCTACTTTTCGTTTAATTTTTGCATTTGATTAATTAATGCAGTTAAAAGCTCTTGTCCTTTTCTTCTTAATTTTGGTTGAGGTTCCCTACATTTTTTCTCAATTTTTATCTATAAAATATAAGCTGTAAAGAATCGCTTTAAAATTAGCTTTTTTTATATTTGATATATTTGAGATTTAGATATTTGAGACGAATGATCAAAATCTTTTTGATTTTGAGCAGCCTCAAGAAAATAATTTGCGTGTATGCAGGAAGTCCCAATTGTGGGGAAAAGGAAAAGCTTCTGAATAAGTCCATAACATAAATTTAACGAATTTAAACCGAGAAATAGTCATATTACTCCACCTTTCACCTCCCACTGGAATCAAGAAAAATTACGTGTCACTGTTTTTATTCGTATTATGTTTCAGTGTATTTAATAAATTCAATTAAAGTCGGCGTTATCTATATAATTCACAATTATCAATTAATTCTTAATTAGTAAATAATTTTGTTGTAGCTATTTTACCAAAAAACTAACTGAAATCGGCCAGATTTAATCAAATTGAAAGAATAACATTGCATACATTTTAGTTTCTTTATTTTAAAATAAATTTTTTGTTCATAAAAAACAGTATTTTTTTGTAAAAAATCATTTTTTTCACATCTTTTTAGCACACTGTTTTGCAAATTAAAAAAAATTGGTTTCTTTTTTAAAAAAAAATTTTATAATCTTCAATCAAATATGGATTTTCCAATTGAAGCAAAAATTTAGAAGGCATTGCAAGTTGTTTCGATTTTATTATATTTTTAGAGAGACCGGCTGATGAACTACCATGATAAGTGGCTTATATATAAAATATATAAAACCTCATCTTTGTGATCTATAATTTTAAATTATTTCCAAATATACGCTACATTAAAAAATAGTCTATATATTAAAATAATACATACTAAAATAAATATATCATTTAAAGGAAAGGGCGTCGAGAACATGTTCAATAAGTTTGGTATTAAATTTCTTTACTGCACATTCCTCCCACCACCGCGCCACGAACCAACAAAAACCGTGCCCAACAAACAAAAACCAACAAAAAACCATACATTGTATTGGATATTTGGAAACAATCTTTATTAACACTCATTAAATTCGATTAGACGATACTATCAAAAATGTATTTCTTCTGTTATAATTTCTCATTTAATTCTGATAATGTCTATCAAGAACGTGAATACGTGAGTGTTGTTTTATAAGCCACGATATTCTAAATTCCGCATAGAAATTAGCATTCTCTTAGTTTTATTAAATTATGCGGAAAGAGGCAAAAAAACCATGAACTAACGCTCATACGTCATGTCGTAGGTTAGTCGCCTACGCTTGACAAAATGAGGGTCGGAAGTTTTTCACTTGCTGAATTGTCGAAGGTCTGTTAAGTTCACTTTTACTTTGAAACGGAAAACAGTGTTTGACAATAAATGATAACGTAGATAATCTTACTCGCATAATGTTGAAAATATGGCGTGCAATCAATATTTAGTAATTAAAGAAGGTTTCCTCATTGGAATTCACTTCCAGAGTTTGCTTCCTGTGTCAAACAAATGATGTTTTGTCATTAAAATTGAGCAATGCCATTTAGAGACAGTAATGTTATTTTTATGCAGTTGTGTGATATATAAGCAATATGGTCACTTAAATACATTAGGGTCATTAGGGTGTCACTCAAATATAGTAGTATAGATCGAATATTAGAGTATTTTAATTCGATATTGAATTACATTGCAGTACTATTTCACTGACTCTCATCGTCTTTTCACGACGACTTGTGCAGCCCTCTATAATAACATAATTGCATTCTATTCTGTATTGCATGAATTAAATATTTAATATAAAATGATATATTATGTCACGTTCAAAGGATACGCGCCAAATACTGGCAACACATCCTCAAAGTGCCGCGACGGGTACACCGAAAGCGGCATCAACAGCAAAAACATCAATAGCAGCAATGTGAACAGCAACAAAATAGCCGCAGTATAACGACATTATAAAGTTAGTTGATGACAATAAGAATGAGTTGTGTCGCAGTTGCTTTTGGTAATGTCAACAAAAGGTTAACAGCAATCAATGGTTTAAACCCACAAAATGCAGGGTTGTGACGAAAATTGAACGACGTTGTTTTTAAGATAAATTTTACAAAGGTAAAAATAACACGAACAACAACAAATTCAGGGACTATAATGTCATTATAATGTAAACTCAATGCATCACGTTCAATGACAAAATGCTTGTCTACGTGACATCGACACAATTACGTTGACAGACAATTAATAAAACGATTATGATACTGATGATGACAATGACGGTGATGATAATGAAGATGCTCATGGTGAAAATGGTTGATGAGTTTTTGTTGCCGTTTGATACGCCGAGCGAATTTTAAATTAACGAATATTGCATGGAAATTTTTATCAAATAAAATTTGTAATAAAAAATCAAATTAGTGCAATCTAATTAAATGATTACAGAATTCTTATAATAATTTGATCAATATATAATTCAACAAAACCTTTATGTGTGCCCTTAGTGATTTTCTTTGCTTCTTTCTTCCTTCTCTTTTTTCTACTCGTACTTTTTCCACCGCTTATTCTTCTCTCCATCTTCGTCTTCATCTTTTATAAGTGTCAAAGCCAGTCACATCCAGAATGATAGGTCGAAATCGTTGAAGAATACTTGAAAGCCTGGAAAGGCTGTTTTCTGTGTCTCTCTCTCTCTCTTTCTCTTTCTCTTCCTTTGAATTGCTTACTAGACCATTAAGCCACCTACGTTCTTAGGCCCAAAAATTTCCATAAAGTCATAAATGTCAGACGCAGACGAAATTTATTGCATAATTTTCTGCTTTATTTCATTAAAAAAATAACAAGAAAATATATTTTGTCGTTTTCTTTAAGAAAGGGTATTTCACTAATTGTGTCTATGCGTCGTCTCTGTCGGGAAAGGATACCATTTTGGGGTGGACACGCGAAAAATTTTAGTAAGAAGAAGAGGCAGAATTTGTTTGATTATTTATTAGAGCTGGAAACAGTGGATGGTCTCTTTCTTGAAAAATGCTTTACGAAGGTACATTTATTTTTAATGATTATAATTTGAAAGATAGTGCACAATTATATTGTTTATACATTCACTTTTTACAACATAATTTTATAGTATCATTTTGAAGATCATTTACATAGTTTATACTCTTTTAAAAGATTTTATAAAATTTTATAGAATTCCCATTGTACAAAACATTATACAATATTGTCAAAAATTCAGCCGAACGAAAAATGTGTTACTGATATTTATTAGTATTATTAGTGGTATTGTCAATGAATAATACAATATTACCGAAAATATTTTGTACAGTGTCTTCAGTAGTTGTGATACACAATATATTTAATATGCATATTTAGTAATATATTTAAAATTTTATCAGCGGAACGGAAAGGATTTTCATATTATGAAAAAAATTGGTAAAAGTTACAAGAGCATATTTTATAACTTTTACCAAAGTTTTTCATTTTAGACCCTTCCGTTCCCCAGATAAAAATTGAAACATATAACTAAGTATGTATACTAAATACACTGCATATAAATACTACTGATAAAACTATACAATATCTTCGGTAATATTGTATTATTTATTGACAGTATCTTTAACAATACTTGGTAATACCTTTTCCTTCGGTTGAAGTGTTCAAACATATTCGGAGTGCTATTCACAATATTGTACAATGTTTCCACAATATTGAAAATATATCAAAAAGCAGAATATATTATATGCATATATAATACAAAATAGTTTATTATTACGGATTATTGTCAACAACATTACAGGTTATATCACTGGTATTGTTAATGGTCTTGCACAATATTTTTCAAAAATTAATCTAAAAAATAAAAACCATTTACTTTAGAAAACCTTTGTACTGTTAAACAATACTGTTGTCAAAGCCAAAATATTTCCAATAATATTGTCAATGATATTGTACAATACTTTTTTTAATTTACCAAGGAACCACGTATATTTAATTTACAACATTTCGTTAATGTTATAAAATATTTGTAATAGTATTCTATGCACATTGCGTAATTACATCCCGCAGTTTTCCCAAAGAAATAACAGGCTATCAAAAATGTACTGTAGATACGTTTTTAACAGAATATCAATTTATCAATTCCTTCCTGTTCACCATATCTGTCGTACGCGGCAAAATTTAATATAAATGTCTGCGGTTGAGTCGTACAATGTTCAACAACTAATTGCCATAATTGGGGATATCAGGATAAGTATTACATAGCGAGCTTGAGCATAAATTACTTCTGTCTAAGTATCAATTCCCGAAGTGTGAAGTATTAGTATCCGAAATGTCAAAAAAGGGGATGGAAGGTAAAGCTATCATTTATTTTTTGACAAGCAATTAAAATTTATCAAAACACTTAAAAAATGTATTAGTGGGTATGAATGTGTCTTTACACAGAGGCGTATGTGATCGTTGATGAGTGGGTAAAACAATCAATAATAATTTTAGGCAATCATTAACAATTAGCACAAGTAAACTACAATAAAAGCAATGCTTTCATATCCAGAGGGTACATTAAATTTATTCTTCCATTTCTGATGCCTTAGATGAGGAAAGGAATTAAATATAGGAAGCATATCCTTGTCCAGAATCATATCATGAATCAATTTAGCTTTCTCCGTCTGTTCGTTTGTCCGTCTGCTTTTCCGGTTGCACTGCCGTTTGGGGAAGATACGATAATAAGACAACGAATAGAGAAATGTTTGTCATCATAAACTATGTAGTATTGGATATACCACCACCCACCTACGTTGGTATGAAACAAAATTCTAAAACACCATTTCTTTATTGAAATTTTGAATATGATATTTTATATTATTTCCTGATTGCTGGAAAATTTACTTCCTTATCACAAACTATAGATTTTGGTTTAGATTTCCTTACTTCGGAGAAACTTCTTTGATTTTCTTTGTCAACTAAATTTTCGTTTGCAAAAGCTTTTCTTGATTACCGATTGTAAAGAACGTATTTGTACATAAGTACAACTGTGCAATATTGTCCAATATTCTCTACAAATACTTGGTTATTTAACACATTCAATACAATATCGTTTAGAGTTTATGTGATTTTAGTATAAACGAAGTAGTGTTTTTAATTTCGATTTTAATTTAGATTGTTTATTTTTTATAATTTATTTTATTTGCTTATGTTTTTTAATATATTAATGATACATTCATTCGCTACTTCAAAATATTTTTCTTATTGGCTTAAAAAATCAAGTTCCTTTAGCCAAAATTTCATAATGATCACATTCGAAGAAAAATTTTAATTGCGTAGAAGTTTAATACGTATATATTTCGTGAATCCAATAAAACCTTCACCACTACTTTTTTACAAAACTCACCTCTTTTTCCAAAGATTTTTGAAAGAATTTGAGTCCAAATTTCTAAAAACATTGAGCAATATTTTGCAATATTGTTAACGGATTATTTTTACAGCACGATTTCTTGCTGACTAATTTGGCAAAACATTGTGCACAAGTTTTATTATTTCTTTAATATAAGGCATCTTTTTACTCGACATTTTATATGTCACACAAAAAGCTGGCGAGACTGAATACTAAATACAAATTGAAAATTTTGCAAATCTTGTAAATCTTGTTAATGTTGTAAATCTCGTAAACCTTTTACATGATTTTAAAAACATTGCGTTGTATTAATGATAATACTGCACAATGTTGTCAACTATATTGCACGATGAAAAATTAACCAAAAAAATTTAAAGCACGTTATATCAAATATTACTAATAATATTAAAAAATATTGCATACTATTTTGCCACAATACTTTAAAAATGTTTTAACAACATAAAAATATGTCGTGTTTGTAAAAATGTAGAAACTACTTCAAAAGTTTATATAAAATTAAATTTTTTATCAATAAGTTATTTCTTTTAACTGAATTGAAGGTTTTGCAACTGAATTTAATAGTATCATTATTTTTAATCTTCTTCTTCATGCTGTCATTTATACCAGGCCATTGTTAATAATTCACTTTTTAAGATCGAAATATTTTCGTCTTAAAAGAAATGTGTTAATAATTAATCATGCATAAATTTAAAATATTTGTGTTCAATAATGACCTTTGCACAAAAACGAATCTGCAATAATAACTGTCAACAGCGGCCATTCATGCGATAAATATTTTAAAAGGAATAATCTTTATTGAAAAATGCTTCTTCTTGTTCCCTTGGGAATGTAAACCTTGAGAAATACATGGATTTTCGATCGAAACCCAAAATTCACGAATCTCGCTGGATGGATGCAATAATTGTGTTTTTTTCCTGTTGCTTTTGTTGTTGCTGTAACTGTTGTTGTTTTTGTTAAATGCAATCGGCCATCGGTCTCAATCGTCCTTGCTGTGATGTTGTCACGGGCTTGTTGACGTCTGACCGCAGTCGGCAGCTGTATCACAAGGTAATAATTTCATCGCCTGTTATCTTTCCTCCCGTAAACACCGACCATTCTGTAAGGGGGAACAACCAGTTGCATAAAACGAGCGAGAGGACGACCCAACAAAACGACCCTGACAACAAGAACGACTCACGCAAAATCAATCCACCGAGAAAGGACTATCAGGAACCATTCAGTGAGTGCAACTCATTGAGAATGACCCAGCAAGAATCGATCATAGCTTGTGACCCAGCAAGAACAATTCAGCACGCGCAACTCTGTAAAAGCCGCCTACCAAAAACATCTCATCAAGAACAGCCAACGAGCCAACACCCCCACGAAAGTGACCCAACATGGGAGAACCAGCGGGAACGATCCATCAATGCCGAGCCAACGAGAAAGATCAATCAGAAGCGAGCATCCGAGAACGTCCCAGAAAGAATTGTTTAACGCAGGCGGTCTATCGAAAATAACCCGCCAATTTAACATGGATGATATACCCGGCAAAAACAATATGGTGCGAAAACCCTAGCGAAAATCATATATCGAAGTCAATCGAGCAAAAATTTCCTCAAATTATGTAACCACCTGACGAGAATGGTCGAAATGAAACTAATGCAATTTTCGACTTCTTTCTCGAACACTGCAATTGATCTGACTCGCATGCAAGTGCTTGCAACGTTGCAAAAAACATACAATACGTGAATAAATTGGCTCTAATAAATTTTGTTGGAACGAGTTTCTGTCATCCTTGGTCAAGTTTGGTTTGGAGACAATTGAACTCTAATACAATACATACAAACCTATGAAAGAAAGCGAATGAGAATTGGTTACATTCATTTATGCATTCATTTATCAATTCGTAGAATAAGGCTGAATTAGGCTCGTGTTAAATTTCATTCGCTCTGTCTGACGCAGACACACATTTGCCGTCAAATGACTTATTACAACTTCTGTTACACTGAAAAAAACAATTAGACAATCTTCTACAAATTATAAAAATTTAGCTTTCGAAATTATTTTCTGTGGAATAAGCTGAGATATTGATTGATTTGTGGTTGAAAATACTGTTAAAATAACAAAGTTTGATATTTCCCGAAATTGTTTTCCAAGTGCTAGAAAAACTAAGTCTACGATACCGATAAATACAATACCGAATCCTGTATAAATCTTATATAAAATATAGAATTTATTTGTTTGATAGTTCATCCACCAAGTGAATTGAAAACAATTTTTTTAATTTTTTATCAAAGAGAAATATTTTCAGCGCTATTCATGAATCTACCAGAGATTTGTATCAGTCTCTTTTATGCCCTAGCAGAAAATTTATAGAATATATATATTAAATTGCACCAAGATGATCGTACGATTTATGTATTTTATATATTAATTTAATTAGTTTTAATTAGTTCCGTAATGACAGCCCGGTTATGGTAACGCTTTTCCATTTAGGTTGCTGCACAAGTGCAGGTTAAAGTTTTGATTTTAAGCTCTTTAGGAAATTATATAGTAAAGCTCTACCAGTGCAGAATACTGACTACGTATTAAATTAGTGGCTAAATTAATACAGTGCATTATCTTTAAATTATAAGTCGGTAGGTTGGTATTAATTTAAATAGCAAAACATTTAATAAGATCAGTTGCAATTACACGCACTGCGTTTTATGGGTATACGGTGTATGTGTATGCGTGTGTGTCGGTGTATGTGGCCGTACGTGTGGTAATGGATGTGTTCGTACGTAATAGTTTTCCACTAAGAATATTTGAAAAAAATAATATTTTGAAATTTTAGTATCCAATAACTTTTTTTAGTTTTCCAATAACTTTTTTAATAATTTGTTTATAATAATTTTCCTTGATGTTATTTAATAATATCGTTCCAAGTAATAACCGTATAACAAACGTTAAACAAAATGGTTTTTATCAATTCAAAATATTTTCCAATGAGAAGTGCTCTAAAAATTAATTGATGAAAACGGGATTAAGCTTAATTTTGTTGTTTTGCTAAAAGACACAAATACAAAAAGAATATTAATTTTATTTGCCCTCCATTAAAAATAATCGCAATACTTTGTTTCTCTGTTTATTAGTAATAAGTTCATACTCAGACGAACTTTTAAATTAATAATAAACTACCCATTCCCGACGTGCAGAGGCCGTCGAAAGACTGCTCAATTTCTTGTATTTATCTCAACGGATTTCACTTAATTCTAATGGTAATGAAGACAAAAAAAGCAACAACTACAACAACAGCGACAATAACAACAACAGTAGCAGTAAATGTAAAACACGCAAATTGAAATAAAAGACAAATAACAATAATTTTCTGTAGATCCTACAAACCCTCCTTTTCCAGCACCACCCCTTCCGCCAACCTTCCCACCCACAAAGCAGTAACAACAACAACAAAGGGTGGAAATGATAGCCTTGACACAAAATAGGAGAATAAATTTAACAACTACTAGTTATTTCCATTCCTTCTGTAACACACTTTGTATTCGAATCCAGAGCCGAACCATAATTCGACATTCTCCTCCTTTTGTTAATTTCTTAATTTCTTCCGCTCGCTTGTTTGCGCGCACACGCGTTGTATTCTTTTTGTTTGCATTATCGTGTCTCTTTGCGATAAAGGACCATTTGCATAATTAACAGAACCATGCCCAGAACAAATTGTGAGCCGTATTCATAAAACTGAGTGGTTGAGTTCGCAAATCCTTTTTCTCTCCATCCACGCTGATTTTGTTTCAAAGGATTGAGAAATGAACACACGTTCATTGTCGGTTTTACGGAGCAGTATTTGGGTGAAGGGGTGACTTGTGGGTTATGCTGATTACTGGGATTTTCTTTGTGTTGCACAAAGACCCCTGGCCATGGATGTCGGGAAAGCATAAAAGACTAAGCGTGGTTTTATAGCGATCCACATATAATTCGCATGTAATGCCGTCATTTTAAGGATGAGAGCAAACGAAAAATGGCAGGAAAATGGCGCATCTTCTACATAACTTTTCAAAAATTAGCAATAAAGTGGCTTTAAGAAATTAAAAAAGTTATCAAGAATCAAAAATTCATTTTCTCTTAATTAATACATCAATATAGCTCACAACTAGCCCAAATATGTACGTGGTCCAAAATAAACACAAATTATTCAAAATCCACAGGACACTGAAATCTGATAAATTGTGACAATTTTAGAATGGTCAATTTTAATATAATTCGTAACATACATTACTGAAAAGGAGATTAAAAACCTCGTGGACAGCAAGAAATTGCTTCAAGTTCCTTTAAAATAACTTTTTGACTCTCACGACCTTGGATCCTGAACGATGTTTCGAGCCTTAATGAGCTTCCTTCAAGGAACACGAAATATGAAAATAAATCAAACTCGAAATGTCATGGGAGAAAAGTCATGAGAGGTTATAAATAAAATTTAAAAATACGTGAAAATAAAAAGTATACTAAAAATTACGTGAGAAAAATGCTCACGGTTTTTCGCGGTCTCTGCATTTTTGTTAAAACTTTTCCCTCGAATTCCCTTGAATTGAAAATATTATATTTTGCGATAGCAAGGTCGGTGGTGAAGACGAAACTAGACTTTTTTGTGGTGAATGATATCCCCGATTGATAAGCACGCTTATAGCATGAGATTGTATCGCACATGACTTTGGAATTCCTGATGCTTGAGAATTCTGATATTATATAATACTCATATTTCAAATTCAATTACCGGCTGACAGTTCAGGTAAAATAATATGTACGTGCGTGGAACAAAAAAACCAACAATGTGATGCAGATCTGTGTACAGTCTGAAAAATCGCATTTGATTACGTGCGGTAAGCGAGAGTATGTGTTTTTCTTACATTTTTTTCATTTATCACGTCTATCTTCCGGAAAATCATAATCAAATGAAACTTTTAAAAAACGAACGATTTTAACGATAAGAAAAAATTAAACATAAAACTCAAAAAATTCTCTAGAATATCTCTAGAAAACCCTTCTCTAATAATAATAATAATAATAATAATAATAATAATGATAATAATAATAATAATAATAATAATAATAATAATAATAATGATAATAATAATAATAATAATAATTATAGTTGCAATAATAACAATAATAATAATAATAATAATAATAATAATAATAACAATAATAATAATAATAATAATAATAATAATAGTAACAATAGTAACAATAATAACAATAATAATAATAATAATAATAATAACAATAATAACAATAATAATTAATTATAATTAATAATAATAATAATAACAATAATAATAATAATAATAATAATAATAATAATAATAATTATAATAATAATAATAATAATAATAATAATAATAATAATAATAATAATAATTATAATAATAATAATAACGACAATAATAATAGTAATAAGAATAATTATAAATCTAAGTTTCATTGAGGTTAGAGGTTTCTTCACTCAAATATTTAACGTCGACAGATTTTAACGATATGTTTTTGAATTAAATACCCCTACGTTTTCATGCCCGACATAAAATCCATTCGTGTACAATATAATTCTCTTAAAGTTTTACGATAAAACCCATGAGATGTTATCGTCCTTTTCTTCATTTTTATCATTTTATTTTTATTTCCCTTTTCATTTTGTCGATATGATTTTTGTTGGCGAACGAGACTGCAGTCAATGCAGATACTGCAAACATCGTTCTCTTATAATTTAATGGTCATTTAATTGCAACAACACTAAAGGCGTATTACAGCAGCAGGAGCAGAGCTTCATCGCAGCACGGTCAGGAACGAAACCACGGGTAGTAAAAGCAGCATCGATACCCGTGGAGCTAACACAAAATCAGAAGCAACACAAACAGTAGAGGCATCGGTCGTTGTAAAAACACTTACTGTGGTCCATTGTTGTTGTTCTTGCTTCATGCGAAGTGCTCCCCTCTGTTTTTCGGGACGGAAGAGTTTTCCTCAAACAAACGACGACGACGACGACGATAAACGATTAACAGAAATGCTACGTCTATACCATTGAAAAAAAGTATTTTACATTCCTGATACCGCGGGTGAAAGTCATAAAACAGATTTTAAATTGTTTTTAATTGCCTTCAGCAATGCAGACTGCTACAAAAATCCTTAATTCCTCTCTCCGTCACCTGCCACAGTTTGCTCTCCTTTCACAGTCAGACGGATCAAACGCTAGTACTCCGCTTGATGGTACACATACTTGTATTATTGCCTTTATCTTTCCTAACGTAGTGTAAGACGATAAGAGGAGGACGCAAGGAGAACGCTTTTCGAAACGCCTCTTCTTCCTTAAACATCACAGCCTTATTAAAGAAATTAAAATCATGATGACGGTGCAATGGTATCAATTCTGTTCATCATGTTAACATTCGGGCCACACACCCAACCCAGTAATCTCCCCCTCTTTATTTTCGACATATATTACACGTATTTTATCTTCAAAATTAACAAGCACAACAACAACAACAACAACAACAAAACTGCCAGTAATTGAAATCCATCAAGTGTTATTTTCCGCGGCGTAAGTACATACATAATTGAGGATATAATTTATATAGAAACTACGACTGAGGTATGACAAACAACACCGTCAAATAGTATTTTTAGGCTTTGTCAATGGCAGTGATGACTTTGTTGTTCCGTTCTTCAGTTTTACAAGGAAGTAAGACTACAAGAGACCAATTAAAATAGCTATCAACGTATTAAAAATCTCGCTATTTTAAGATTATGTAATATAATTTCTTCCTTCTCGATGCTGCTTCTTGTTACTTCTCAGTCAAACATCAGAACAGTACTGCGGGGAAAAATATATAAAAGGTTTACAACTAAAATTATATGTGCGATCTCTTTTTTTCTTGCCGATTGAGACGAAAACGGTTTCGGAAATGTAGCCTTTACAGTTGTCGTTTCGAGGGAAAAAATGGAATGGTTCAGAATTGTTAAATTATAAAAAGAAATAAATTTCACAAATTTTGTGTTCGAAGATCGCATCAATTAGTCATCTTCAAAGATTCTCTATAGAGAAAAGTGTGTCATAGGACAAGTCTGAAATCTAAAAACAACAATGTTCTAAAACATGGGTGATTAATTTAAAAACGGGCTAGATTATTGTTCAAGTTATTTTCGCTGCAAAACATGAAGATCCGAATTTTATGGTTTCTTATACTCTGCATAATTTATATAATTTTTTTATGATAAATTGTATTATTATATCATTTTTTGTATAATTATTTATATTGTATAATTTATATCATTTTTTTATCTCCAACATTGAATTTAAATAATTATAAGATTAAGTTTTTTTAATCTTTCAATAAATCTTTAGAAAATATTACATCATTTTTAATTTCAAAAAACAAATGCAATCAATTTAAAGATATGTCACATGCTCTATACTAAAATATCAATCACCCAGTTTGTTCTGTCGAAAATGAAACAACTGTTTCTTCAAATGAAATGAATTGAAACGCTCATCCATTCATGCTTCAAAGTAAATGAGGCTTGGAAATATTGTCGACATCTCATCACTGAAACGTTTAGTTTCCAAATGATTGCCCGAATAAATTAATTCTTAGATTTTAGTTTAGCAGGAAATTTCACGCGGCTAGGGAGCCAGCCATGAGTTGAAGCAAAGGGCCGGCTAGGGTACCGCCTCTAGATCATTTGAAATAAATAACACAGATTTAGTACATGACAATTTTATGATTTTCGTCTTATTTCAATCAATAAGGATTAATTTTATATGTCGTCAATATTTTTAGAAAATCTCCACGCAAGTCTTTTTCTAATCGTTTTCTAAAAATAATTCTTTAAAATTTTACGCCTTCAAAATTCCGAAATATTTCGAAACGAAATTTATGGCAATACATTTTGTTCTTGCTCTCTTGCTTGGTCCTATGCTATCTATGTTCTGGATTATATTCTTGATTGTGTCTGAATTCTCTTCTGCAGGCGTTTTATTGCTCTCGCGGATCCTCTTTGGAACTGTTGTGGCCTTTTGTCCTTAAGCATTTGTGAGTGTTGTCTTCAATTTTAATCCTTTCACCTGCATTCTTTATGCATCGAAATAACAATCCCCCTTCCTCTTCTTCTTATTCTTCTTCAATACTTCTTTCAAGTGCACTTTTCGTGATTGATGTAACTGGCAGGACTGCCCGCGGCATCAAGTATTTGGTATCAACGACAAACTGAAGTGTTCTGCTGTCGTCATTATCGTTGTTGTTACTGTTGTTGTTGTTGTTGTTGTTGTCGACGTGGTTCCTGGTGCTGCTACCGATTCTGCTGCACGCTGTGCTGTCAATCATTTGAGCGCTTGCTGCTACGGATGTTGTTTGTGTTATTCTTATTGATGTTATTGTTGTTATTTTAAATTATGGCGCATGATACGGATGTATCTTATTATTTATACTTTTTGTGAGCCTTCTTAGAGGGATTTGTTTTTGATGCCCAAAGTAACACAAATTTAAAAAATTAAAACATATCGGACGAAGTGAGAGTGATATCTATTCGAATTAGAATAAGTAGAAGTGAGAAGGAGAATCAAGCGCACCGTGGAATTAATTTATATTGTTGTATTAAATACTTTCAATTTTTCAAAATAAGTTAATTAATTATTGCTTCCCATACATTTTTCAATTTATTTATTTATTCTTTCTTATTTTCTTTTTAATTCTTTTTTTTTATTTTTTATTTGTCAGCCAAATATATTGTGCACCTCTTTCTGGCTTCTTTTGGAAAACATAACATTTAGAACAACAGAAGAATTATGAAATCACAAAATTCTTTATTTAAAACATCTTCACAAATCTTCATAAATTTGAAGTACTTCACTCAAGTTTATCATATTCGAATCAAACTAAAAATTAATTAATTTAAAATTAAAAATCTTTTAAAATTATTGCATGACTTAATTGTAATCAAGTTCGAGGCTGAAAGCGCCCGGAATGCCACTGAAATCGCACAAAAAGCAAATTTTTAAAAAATTGTATAATATTTTTAGTAGATGAAATTTGCAAATGTGGCGACCTAATTTTTGGACCAAAAGTTATTCAAAACAATTTAAAAAACGAAGCTGACACTCATATTTCGCCCTTCTCAAGAGTTTTCGATGAAGAAAGACACCACAAAATAATCAAAGACGTTAAAAAAAGAACGCTAAATTGATTCTGATACTCATTGGCTGAGCAAAATTTGTTGAACCTTGAGCAAAATTTGTTAACAGTAATAACAATAATGGCTGCAATAACTATAATAATGACAACGGCATCTCTTAAAGGCGCCAACCATTTCAATAACCTCCAATAAATTTAACAAAACAACATTAACAAACTATACAGAAAAATTAAAAAGAAAAAGTAGAAAAAAAGGCATAAAACTAGAGACTGAAATATGTGACTTAACAATTTTATTTCACTAAGAATGGTCGTAGCACGCGACGATTTACCCCCATTTACAACACCGAGCAATTTATAATAATATATAATATTCGTGCCATATTTCATGGTAATTCTCTGTCTACGTTACTCTCCTATAACTCTACTCTACTCGTTCTCTTGTAAACTGATCAGATTTTTTGCAAAATAATTTAATATTTGTGAGAATAGGATCTGTAATCCAATTCGGTCCATAAGCATTAAATGTGAGCACATGTAGATAAATACCTTAATATTAGGTATCAAAAGTGGGCGTACTTATGATAATAGAGAGTACTTGTGCCAAGTTGAATCAAAATATCTCTTTTCGTTCTCTTACAATCGTGATTTAAACAAACAAACAGACCGTCAAACAAACGAACGGGCGGGGCAAAACAACTCAAGATGATCAGAAGACTCATGTAGAGTATATATTTTTCCATACCTGCCGTGCCTCATCTAATGCATTACAAACGTTTGTTCCTCAGCATAATATACCTTAACCCTTGTGCGTGTAGGGCATAAAACGCACTATTACGACATTGAACTATTATGTCTGGTAGTCATTGGTTGTTGTTTTTTTTTAACCAGCAGGCAGAGACTGCCGAAGGATTTGTTTATCTTGAAAGAATTGTTTTGTATACATTTTCTGTTTTGTTTATCTCACGTAAATGCCTTGCTTCTATATATTTTTCCAACGGCTGTTTCGTTTATTCGTTATGAACACGAAGATTGAGTCTATTTTTTTTTATTTAAACGAAATTAGTTTCACGGCAAAAATATTCAGGTGCGTTGAAACGACTGAAGTGAGAAGTATTTTAGTTGCTGATTGAAAAGCAGGCGGTGGGAGTATTAAGAGAACGGGTAGGGAAGTAACATCGAGATAAAAATTTGTTTTTGTGTTGATTGAAATCAATCGTGTAGAAAAAAGTAAATTTTAAAAAAGAATAAGAATCACTTTAAAGGAAGGGAAAATTAAGATCAAAGGGAAAATTAAGATCAAAGTCATTATAGTGCTAAAATAAATGCAGTACAAATTTTTAAAGTCATTGCCATGAGAAACAGTATTATCAAATATTTTTAATGGGTATTAACAATCAACGATTTTAAATGACTCGTAGGGAGTATTATCATTACAATTTTATTTTTGAAATATTCTTATCATAAAACAATTACTACGACAAAAATTTTCCCAGACTTCGAGAGAGTGTCGTTTTTTAAAGAATAAAATATAAGCATTGCCCGCTCGGGTCTAGGGTTAAGTAAAAAACCAACTGAAATTCTCCCTTTCACTCTTCACGTCCTCAAAGGGATCTAGTTATCAGATGTTCAACAAGTTGCCATAAACGAGTTTAATTAAAATTTTTGAACTCTTTAAAGAGCTAATATTTATCTATATTTCATAATTAAAAGTTCCTTTCTTTTTGGAAAGAAAATTAATGGCGATAAGCACTTGCTTTAAAGGATTTAATAGAGTAAGGCGGCGGAAACATTCCATTAAGTGGACGACACCAATGAATCAAACTGAGATAAGCACATAATATTTTCAGCATGCTTCCACTTTAAGTCGTTGACCCTTGAAATAGTTTGGTGTTCATTTTCCCATGAGGTTTATGTGCTGTCAATGCTTTTGCTCGGGCATCTCGTAAACTGTACATTATGCTGTATTAAAATTGATGTCCCCACTGGTAATTAAAATATGTGTAATAACCGATATTGTGCTTATTATTATAAAAAAGTTGTAAATAAATCAAAAGTACGTTAAAGAAATATGAATTGCTTCTCTGAAACCTTTTCGTCATTTTGAAATTGACAGAAAACCACATAATTGGAATTTGTTTAGTAAAGAAAAACAATGAGGTAAAAGCAAACAATTTGAAGTAAAAAGTTGCTAAATTTAAAGTTAATGACAGGAAATCAAGCGACAAAAATTTCTATAGAAATAAAGAAAAGTGAAGAAAGAGGAGAATAACGATACGTCGTAGTTCAGCTCCTACATCAGTTAGTCATATGTAGTCGACTAAATGTTACTCGAAAGGATGAAGGCAAGACTGGGGTAGTCTTAAATGAGAAGGGGCTTGACGGTTGAGTTTTAGTATAGTAATAAGTTTTATGTAGGGTAATTTTATGGAAGATAAATTTTAATCTTTCACGATAAATTTGAAAGCATTTTCAAGCATTTTTAAGCGGAAAGTTCATTACTATAGAGCGATATATTATATGAGTAAACGTATACACACAAAACAAGAAATGAAATAGGAGGATGTTCAGGAAATTATGAATAAAAGAAGGGCTGTTATAATAGACTTCTTGTTATTCAAAAAATTTGTCAATGTGCCAAAAATGCAACAGCACTGATTCACAAACTACTAAACAACTGCCAAGAGCGAACATCAAATAAAATTTTATAAAACTCAGAACTAAATGGTTTACAAAATTATTAAAAATTGAAACCGTATCATCCAAACGAACAGCATGGAAGGGTGAATGTAAGACGATGGTGGTGGTCTCTACTGATAAGAAGGAAAGAAAAAAGTAATAGGAAACACAATAAAGTTCGCTTTAGTGATTTATAAAAACGGAAGAGATTCATTAAAAGAAAATAAGTTTAAGTGAATTCACAGGAATAGACATAGCAGTGAACTTGAACGAAAGAAGTAATGAAGTCAATAATATAATCACGCTTAAAGCAGTTTTTGAAGGTATTGAAATTCCTATGGCATCAACATTCTGGACCATTCTTTACGGTTTCCCAAAAATATATTTTAAAATAATTTTAAGAACACTCTTATATATAATATAAATAAAATATTATTAATAGTTCTAAATCCCCCATAAAATGTTTTATTAAAAAACAGAGGGGGGAAAAGAGGGCAGAGAGAAGTTAAAGGAAGCGTAAAAGTAGCATGAATTTCTGAGCCCACCTAAAGACTTTACTAAAGTATATGTGGAAGGAGAACCGAGGGAGAATCATGAGTTTTGTGAAAACACAAAAAAGCGAAGGGGAAATTATGACATTCTAGACCCCCAGGGAAAATTATAATTATAAAATATTCTTAGCGCCCGATTACAGAAGTGATTTAACGAAAAGTGATATCCGCGTAGTAATAACACAGAAAAGTTAATTGAAAACAATTGTAATTGAGGGTATGGGCCTTTTTACCACTAATTCATAATAGCACAATGCTGAGCGTGTGTCGCCCATTATTTGCTGGACCCATAATATTCAATATTGGCGTTTTAGTAGATGGACCAACTTCTGGGACATGTACTGCCCATTAATTATTAGGATCAGCCTATAAATTTATATTGGATGTGCAGAAATTCGGAGCTTCAGCCAGCCCGAAATTAACGTTCCTACTTGTTTTCAATTTTCTCTTAGTTTACTTCATTTTATTTCTCTTGTTAAATACAATTATTCTCGAATTTTTGTTGTAACTTTTCATTATAGTTTTTTATCTTTTATAGACTATCAATCATAGAACCGAATAAATCCAATAATTCAAAAAGTATTCCCAGAAGTGCCATTAGAAAATCTGTTCAAATTTACTACTTTGCCTTCCTCCCTCTTCCACCCTTCCTCAATACCTCCCTCTACTTAGAATAACCAGACCATTCAGGTTCAAGTTTTTTCAGTTGAGAAAAGGAAAATTGTATATAAAACTTTGTGCCACGCTCCTTTGTGTCATGTTCTTTGATAGTAAGTCTGGTACTAGTAAGGCCTATAAGAGCAAATTCTGTTCTCGTAAGTCACAGAGGGGTATAGTAAAAACGTATGTTTTACCTTTGGGAATACTTCCGGCAAGAGGTTGTGAAAGGAAGGATTAGGGTCAGAAGAATGTAATATAAACGAGAAGTGCAATAAAAATATAATGATGAGACGATTTCATGTTCAGTGATGGTGCCAATAATTTGATCCTTTTGACATTAGCTCCTCAGAAAAGAAATGAAAATGTATATTTCTATTTTCCACCACCCTGCGTAAAAAACAAATCAGTTTCGCAAACAACAAATTTAATAAGCAGATGTTCGTAAATAGATCAATGCGTGGATACTACTTATTTAGAATGATAATATCACTAGATATCTATAGGACATATATAGGAAACGGGGAACTGTTGTCTGACATAAAGGCCGTCAGGATAAAGAAAGGAAACTGCTTAAGCTGTCTTTAACTTTTCATATAAAAATTATTCTACAAAAAGGAAAAAATACTTTTTAATTTTATGAAAAAAGGATAAAAAAATCGTAGATCGTAAATTTATAATGTCTTGCTGAAAAAACGAAGGCTTCAAAGAGAGATTAGATGAAAAATTCTGAGATTAGACAATGATGATAACTTATTCCTGAAGATTGCGAGATTTTTAAATGTTTTTTAAAAGATATCGCAAAATTGTTTCCTTCATTTTCCTGAAATAATTTCAGGAAGTGGCAGAAAAAAGACTAAATAACTCTTCTTACAAAAAACAAACATTCCCTCCTTTAATTCTTTCTAGGATTAAACTTCTCTATCCTGTCGCAATTCAATTATATCCGCTTCCGTTTTAACCATGCCTTCTACCACTGAAAGTTTTGTGTGTTAGAAGTCAATTAAATGACAAAACAATTGATTAGATAAACCGGAAAGATAGCAAGTATATAGTATTACGAAGAGTAGTATAATCAGTAAACATATTGCGGCATCAGTCAGGCGTGAGCCCGATTCAGTGATTAAATAAAAGCCAACACGTGCGGTGTCTTAAACCGCAGAAACACGAACGCACAACATCAATTGGCGGAAAACGAAGGGAGAATAAATCGTGGAAAACAGAAAACACACTGAGGAGTAGAGATATAGAGTGATGCGTGGAGTAAGGGGCAGGAAAGCGAAGTTGCGATAGAACAATGCGACTGGTCTAAAGCACAAATTAAGATTTCATCGTGACAGGGCCGTTTGCCCCGAACGCATCTTTGGTGTACCGTCCTCGCAAAAAACATAGGAGACCGATTTGATCAGATTAAAACAAAAGCGGACGACGTAACGTCGATAAACTGCAATCCCATAGATGCCGCCGAGAGCAATAGAAAATGGTGATAATGATGATAATAATGACGCTGGTGGAAACGTTGGTGGAAAAAACAACAAAAACGAAGATTGTGATGAAGTCGGAGACGGCGGCAAATCCCAAGATGAAAACGCTGACGTAGATGAAAGTGATGACGATAAAAAAGAGGAAGACGATAATGATGCTAATAATGAAAACAATAAAGAAGATCAAGACGAGGTCAGATTTCTAAACTTTGATGAAATATTTTGTGAGTGAAAAAATGTCGACGAGCGCCATTCACATCAACGTCTGCCTAGAGGTGATTCGTGTGGAAGTTTTTGGTGTTGATGTTGTTGTTGTAGTAGTTGTTATTGTTTTCTTCTATTATCACTAATGATGTAACTTTTATAAAGTTTTAATGGTATCCGTTTAATGAAACGATAGCCTAAAGAAACGAAAAAAATTATTGGTCCTTTCCAAGGGAAAAATACTGAACTCATTTAAATCCTTTGGCGTCATTGCACGCATTAGTGCAATTTAGATTTTTCAATTTTTGTTTTCGTATTTTTGCGATAAATTGAAAAGTTTTGCAATGAAAATGGCGATGGTGATGAAGATGGCATTTCCTGTGATGAATATTAAATTAACTGATATTTTAGTTAAGTCAGTCATAGCTTAATCAAAAAAATAATTTTAGAATAACATTTTTTGAATACTCTTTAAAACGAAATCAGTTAGATTTTATCTTTAATTTTCTTGTGATTATTCCTGAACGCCTCTTAAAAGGTTATTGAAAGCTTTATTTTTTGGAAGGGAAGCCTTGTAAATAAGGTTTGGTAAGTGTCCTAAGGTGAAGTCTAAGTAATGAAGGTTTACGAATTTTGTCATTGAAATAAGAGGGCGCTCTCTAAGGAGGATCCTTTTAATGTTTTAAGACAGATGAAAAGGCTGGGTAGATGGTCCTTAATGGAATTAGTTTCTCTTAACAGCGACAGATGAAAAGGCTGGGTAGATGGTCCTTAATGGAATTAGTTTCTCTTAACAGCAAAATACCTTTAGAAGTAGAAGTACTTATAATTAAGAGTTATTTAAAAATTCCTTAAAATAAGAATCTGTCACAAATTGGAAGGCGTTTATAGCTGAGGAATTTTTAAATTATTGCAATAAGCCTTTCAATGGAAAACGGCTTCTTATCAGTTATATTCCTTATCACTTAGAATCAGTAAAAAATTGAGATGGCATATTTAAAGGAGCGGTATTTTAAAATAAAGACCGTACTATAAAGAGAGTCCTAATAAATCACCTTTGGAAAAATCCCATCATCGAGACATAATAGTCTTTCATTAAAACCTTTAATTAAAAATTATATCTAGATAAGTTTTTAAATATAGAAGGCTAATTAAACATCGAATAGGTGGCCGCTTTCAATTAGCTATTTTTTAATAGAAAGTAAAATAAATAGCCTGGATGAACTGATCAAAAAGGGAGCCTTGAAGAAGACCTGATAAATAGATAGTCTTGAGTAGAAATTATTAAAAATTAAAAGCAAAGAAATAAATCCCAATTAAAATAAATTTTTAGCAAATTAAAAGACATTTAAAAGTAACAAAACATCTTTATAAAATTCTCCAATTTCTAAAATTAAAAATTATTAAAAATTACAAAAACAAACAAGAAATTTTAATTGGCCAATCTAAAGCATTGACTTCAAAAGAAAGCAGATTTCATTAAAGCAAACTTTAGAGACATAATAAAGACGTCTACTGAAAAAGCCGTTAAAAGTAAACGCCTTTTGAAAGTAAGACTGCTTTAACGTCAACTCCTTCTTTACTGTTACTCGTCTAATAATAAGATATTAAAATTGAAAGCTTAATTTAAATTAAGTAAGCGTTTACTTTGGGGAGACTGCCTTAACTATAATAGCGCGTTTAGTGAAACGATTCTCCGTAATTAAGAATAACTTTACAAAAGCAATTGTCTTGTCCGTTCTTTGTTTTTCATTATAAAATATTCTTAAGATTTTTATCTTTTTACCATAAATTTTCATTTACTTTCCAGTGAAATATAACCAACGATTTTTCTCTCAATCCCAAAATTAAGAAAAGAAAATACACTAACCTATTCTAAACACAAATCCTTAGAATTTTCCTTAAAAGCTTTATGAAAGCAATTGCCAGGGAATCTGAAAAGAAGGAGGGAGAGGACTTCATGAAACTAATGAATTTATGAGGGTAAATTTTCTGAAGTAATAGAAGAAAATGTAATGGAGTAATTTATATGTGTGAGGACATTTCGCGATCAAAGATAATACTAAAACTTATTGAAAGTATTATGAGTGAGAGTGAGTGAATAAGGAAACACTGGGTTACAAAGGGGCTACTGTTGTAAAGGGTAGATATAGAGGGAAGAAAACGTGTTTAAATTTAATTTGGGGTTGAAAAATAGCTCGGAATGTGGAAAGTTTTCAAGGTTATCTATCATGCAAATGGAATTATTTTCTTATCAAAATGTGTAATTGCGTTAGACACTTATTTTGGACTATAATTGTAAGAATTTTTCCCCTTTCAAATTAACACTCTAATTATTCATCTCTACCGTTCTCCGGATATCGACAGTCATATGTCATTTCCACGCATTTAAAAGGGCCATTAAGTGCTGCAAAGGCAGACATAAAGATCTGCTGCCTTTTCAGATTTGCTGCCTTTTCTATTACCCAATTCCTTTCTTCCGCTTGTTTTTTTGCTTTGTAATTTCGTGCTAAGAGACTTCCTTCCCTTTTACATCTTAGGATGCTTTTACGCCGTTCTAAACACCAGAGAAGTATAAGAGCAGAAGAGGGCGTATGTTTAAGTAAGAGATGGTATATATATATAAGTCGACACACAAAAAGGGTGGGAAAGAGAAGTTGACAATAAGTGACGTCTGAGTTACAAAGGATAGAATTAAAGAATCTGTCACAATGGCATCAAAATACTCTCACCAGCTTTGAAATATTTTTCAATCTTTCGTTGACGGAAAAGAAATTAGCTCAAGGGGTGTGGGTGGGTAGAACGATGCTAATATAAATATCCCTGCAACGAAAGAATTCACTAAGATTTGCAATAAACAAGGATTAATAAAGTGTTATCCTTTAACAGAGAGGGGTGAAGATGGAAGTTTAGAATTAGTATTTACATCGTTATTTTTTATTTACATTACTTTTATATTTGTTTTAGTTTTTATTTGGCTTTTGCTCTGCTTGGGATCAAAAAATGGCAGGAACTGAGAAACGGATGCCATCATGTCATGGGCTTTATGATAAAGGGGACAATTAATGACCCTAATTCAATACAAAGGACAGAGCTTTTCTCCAAAAATAAAACGTCGACAGTTGCCTTTCAAAAAACAAAAAGAATTATAAAATTGTCTCGAAATAGACAGAGTGGGGGAAAAGATAGAAATGAAAATATGGATGAAAATATGGATAGATAAAGTAAATGATAAGAGTGGGAGAGAGATATAATTGGATAGAGGGCTAGAGCAAAATAAATATAACATCTGAAATTTATGTCCCTTTAGTTCAAGTTCAATCATTTTAATATCCGTGTCATGCTAGAGAAAGTTGCTTCACCTTATTGAATTAAATTAATGTATTATTTCCTTAAGGGATAAAACTTCATTAATAAAACATTACAATAAAGGTAAATAAAAAGAAAACTCATAAAAGCAAAGAAGGAAATGGGCGTATGAATAAATTTAAGGATTCACTTTGATTTAATCTTATCCTTAGAGGAAAGAGAAAATTAACTTGTGCTTCAAATTCAAAATAAAAAGAAAGAAAACGTGGTAATTTTTAAAAATTTAAAACAAATATTTTAAGAAAAAAAATAAGGTTCAACAACAAAACAAGAAATTTTATTATTACAAATAGGATTTACAGCCATTTCGTGGTGCATAAACCCCAGATAGCTCTAGGTAACTATAGACAGCTCGGTGCATCGCTCGATGATCATAAATTACTTTAAATGGTTTTAGACCATTCTAGATCAACCTATATTTCTCTAGAGGGCATTTAATAGCCCACAGTTTGCTTAACAACGCTCAAGAAATCTCCCTGAACAATTTTAGAATTCGACTCGAGGAGATTATCTGAATGGTTCCAATGGTTCAAATGTAGAATCGTGCTAGGTTCAACTCGCTTAGTTAAACTAAAACAAAAATTGTTAGAATAAAGGACTCTGTATCGTTCTAAATAGCTTTAAAAAACTTTTAATGTCTTTGATAATTTTCATTAGCTTTAAATCGTTCTATAAAATAAGAATAGAGTCCGCAAACTAAGTATTTTAGGTTTTGATGTCTGCCATTAAATATCCGTAAGTGACTTTAGAGACCTTTTGATGTCTCTCTATTGCTCTAGATTACTTTATATTATCACTGACAGTATTTGACCTTATACGAATTTATGGTTGAATATATGATTTTTAAATCGCTTTAAATGGCTTTTAATGTTTTTAATTAGCTCCTTACCATATTCAGCACACCGTTATTTCTTCCCAATAACGGCGATATATCGTTATAAGTCAAACCTTTTATCGAACTAAAAGATCATATTTATTACCAATTGCGCGTAAAAAATGGCGGCCAACAAAACCCTTTACATACGTTTGTAAACCAATTTTTTACTAAATGTCAATAAAATTCACGACGATCCTGCAATTGGAATTGGAATTTAAATAACTTAGTGTTATTTAAAAAACATATAATCACGCACTTATTCTTTATTTTGGTTTTATTGTATTTCCTTTACCGGGTGGAAAGTGGTTTATCGGATGGAAAGAATGCTGATTGGAATTAAGGAAAAAACTTTGCTATATCCGACCGGAAACGCTTGTATTTGTAAAAAAAATAACACCACCACAAAGCCAAGAGTGAACACAACAACAATGGAAAAAACAACAAAAACCAAAGCCGGTACAAAGAAGAAAGGCAAATAAAAAGTATTCTATTTAAACTGAATGAAGCTGACCGAGCAATTGAGCTTTTAATGGCCTGCCTGCCCTCCAGACAAGCCGCCTGCCATCATTTCTTATTGACCAGTAGTCTACTTTTTCTGCCCAACACTCGCTCACAAGAGAAGCGAGCACACATAAAGCAACCAATGAATGAACATACATGAATATATATATAAATACATAGGAATACAAATACACGTAACACGTCACAGGTATGAATACAAGCTTGAATATTGAACTTTCAGAAATAAACGCAAATTAGACCTCACGCATGAAAGCAAAACAACAAAAACACATGCACGAATGCATGCAAGCAAAGCATAGTTTCGCAACAACGTACCCAAACGTACCCAAATACTCGTACTCCTTCCACAACATATTTATACGCGCATACACAAGCTTATAAAAACACGTTCATACACGGAACCTCGGCGGATGTTTTAAGCCTTTCATAAATTCCGTGGCCGTCGCTCTCTCCCGGACGTATTTCTGCGGGAAAAATTTTATTAAATTTAATGAAGTGCAATGGAGATTTTTCTCTACTTTTCTTATGATTCCCACAGCTTCCTTCCACTTTTGCTTCCTACCACGTACCGTCTATCTCTTTTGATACGTTCATTTCCGCTTCTCCCACTCAATGACTTAATCCTTTTACTGTTAGAGCTCTAGCTTTTAACCTTAGTGGTTGGGAAGACTTTTGTGTATGCGGTTGAGGCGATAAACGATAAGCGGTTTCCATTGTAAAAGCGAAGTGAAGTTCTAAGTCGCCATCAGCAGTAACCACTATCAGCATCAACATCGCCAGCAACACCATTAACATTGTTGCCAACAGTACTTGCATAACAATATAAGTCTTTTAGTACAGTCGAAGCATTAATGTCGAAGTCCCGACAAAGAATCTGTCTATCGATCTAATGTCTTCCATTGCTTCACTCTCTTCACTCACAGTTGATTTCAGAAATACAAAATTACCCAGTGGGAAAATTAACGAAAAGACCACTCGACTTATAAAAGTTGAATAAAAAGAACGGAATAGAACGGAATAGTTGAAGCGAGGTGAAATAAAAGAAAGCAAGCTGTAGGGTATTAACGAATTTGATTTTATTTTATAAGCCCGTGTATGCCATTACGTATGGAATTTAACATCAGTCAGATGTCCGCTGCGTTTTCTCACGATGGCACGAATCCCAGCGGTTCAATTTTCAATAACTCTGCTGCGTCTGCTGGAATCGCATAATTCAATTGACGCCTCCTTTGCGGAAAATAATCATATCCTCAAATAATTTACGCAGAGTGCAGTCGATGGTGATTTCATTTAAAAAAAAGGAAGGTATCCAAAGATTTAGAAACAAAGTCAAACTTAAAAAAAAGCAAAAATAATTTTGAATAAATCGTTTTTAAAGTTGTATAAGCTTAAAATAATTTTTTAGTTTCTCTTCTCTTTTTAAAATCTTAATTTAAGGCATTACTCTGTAGCCTTCAGAAAACTCTTCCCTTCTTTTGAAACTTAATTTTTTTTTTGGCAAGCTCATTTTATTTTTCCCTTTCTCTAATCTAATCACATTTTTTATTTCTTTAGTAAACAATTTTTAAATTTATTTTTACAGCGCAATAGCAACACTTCTTTCATTTCATTAAATGAAAATACGTTTTCCTTTCTCACTCTAAATGAGCTCATAAGATCTAGCAATAATACGGGTTTTCTATTTTTATATTACTTTCTCAGCCTTTACCGTTTCTCCCTTTCTCCGGCAATTTCCACTTAACCTGACTAATCTCATGATTATCATCACAGCAAGTTCATTTTTTCGTTTAATATTGGGTAAGCCTTCGTTATTATATCTTACTCCCTTCCTCTCTCTCTCTCTCTCTCTGCCCATCTACATTTACTTACAAAAACTGCACTAACAAAAACCAAAGGTTTTCTTGACGTATCAAGATACCATCACCATCGTTATCATCTTCATCATGGTCTTCATCACCTTCATCATCATGTCCTTAATACAAATTTAATTACCCTCGGCTCGCTAAAGTTAAAAGCTGAGAACGTATCAATTGCTGCAGGTCACATGCTGGCATCTGGCTGCCAACAGCAGGGCACTACGTCCTTCGTCACTTCCACCCAGAGGGTGAAACCCGCTTATTTCCCGTTGAAGCGGAAATATTCGCTTAATCTAATCCGTCATTATAGTTCACATTAAATGGCCACCAATGGTTATCGTCGCGATATTGGTCATTAGAAATGTAACCTGATGTCCCCGCACACTCCTCACTTTTGATTAGCCAGGACTGACTGCAATGTAATGATGATGTGTGTGTTCTCTTAGTATATCGCAGTCACTCTTTATCTGACTAAGGTGGTGGCAATTACAAACAGTGCCACAAAATGCATGATTTAGTATTATGTTTATGTAATCCCAGCCGAATTGTCAAACTGACCGCCCGAGAGAGGTCCTCAGGGTGGTAAGTAAACAAGATATTTGTTTACAAACGAGTGTGGAACCAAACCCAAACTTAAACCAAAACCAAATAAAATCTTCTAATTAAAATACTCGATTAATATGAACTTAATGAAAATTTATTTAATTAGCGGCGAAACGTTTCGAGGGTTTGGGATATATATATATATATATATATATATATATATATATATATATATATATATATATATATATATATATATATATATATATATATATATATATATATATATATATATATATATATATATATATATATATATATATATATATATATATATATATATATATATATATATATATATATATATATATATATATATATATATATATATATATATATATATATATATATATATATATATATATATATATATATATATATATATATATATATATATATATATATATATATATATATATATATATATATATATATATATATATATATATATATATATATATATATATATATATATATATATATATATATATATATATATATATATATATATATATATATATATATATATATATATATATATATATATATATATATATATATATATATATATATATATATATATATATATATATATATATATATATATATATATATATATATATATATATATATATATATATATATATATATATATATATATATATATATATATATATATATATATATATATATATATATATATATATATATATATATATATATATATATATATATATATATATATATATATATATATATATATATATATATATATATATATATATATATATATATATATATATATATATATATATATATATATATATATATATATATATATATATATATATATATATATATATATATATATATATATATATATATATATATATATATATATATATATATATATATATATATATATATATATATATATATATATATATATATATATATATATATATATATATATATATATATATATATATATATATATATATATATATATATATATATATATATATATATATATATATATATATATATATATATATATATATATATATATATATATATATATATATATATATATATATATATATATATATATATATATATATATATATATATATATATATATATATATATATATATATATATATATATATATATATATATATATATATATATATATATATATATATATATATATATATATATATATATATATATATATATATATATATATATATATATATATATATATATATATATATATATATATATATATATATATATATATATGAACTAAAATTCTTAACAGACTCAGCAGGTCTACAAGTTTCAAAAGGCAGCATTGAGTGAGATAACAGCCTTAACAGAGTTGGAGGCCTTTTGGTTTAATTCTGAACAGAGGTAGTAAAATATTACTCTAGCACCTTTCACAATGCTAACAGAATTAGTAAAATTAAAAGATATAACAATATTAGCAGAGTTATCATACATATCCTTAACAGAGTGCATAAGCTCAACACAATTAACAGCCTTATGAGAGATAACTTTTTTAAAGAAATTTCTTAAGAACCTTAAGGATGGAAACAAATTTCTGATTTTTAACAGTTGAAAAATTCAAGCGAGCTAGCAGATTTAATAGAAAAAGCAATCTTAATTGACTTAGCAGGCTTGATAGATTTAGCAACCCCACCAAATTAACACCCTTAGCACCCTTCCTTACTTCTTAAACAGGGACGATAACAATATTATTTTATTTAAGATTATTAATAGGGTTAATTACGTTATAAGTGTAAAAGAACCATTAGCAGATTTTACAACATTAATAAAATTAAAGGCTTCAACCAACTTTTTATCAATATAAAAACCTAGAAATGAATTCCATTGACAGAGGCTGCTACTGATAGAAGTGATGGAAATATAGAGTTTTTGAAACGTATAAGAGAGTGATTTCTCTATAATCCAATGTATATATGGAGTAATATCAGTATGTTAATCTAACAGAATTTTTGCTAGCCAGCTTCTAATTATGAAGCTTAACTCCAGGGTAGGCAAAGCTTTCGGAAGTTGGCAGAAAAATATTTACTATGTAGACACAACAATAATTTTGTATAAATATTATTTACTAATTAAAGAATTAATTGTATTACGTTGGTATAGGCTTTAGATTGAAGCCCATCGTGAAAAGCCCTAGAAAAATTTTGCTCAAAATGTAACCAACATTTTTGTAAAAATGAACTTTTCAGTTACAGTCACGTTCATCCACTCTATGAATTACTCTCTCTCTCTCCCTCTCTATCTCTCTCCGTTATAGACCCTTATATATTCTCTGTTATGCCCTCTTGTCCGTTGATGATTCTTTGTCCTTTTTTATGTTTAACTCTCTTCTCTGTTGGGGATTCTCTGTTTTTTCTATTAAACCTTCTCTGTTATGCTCTCTTCTCTGTTGGGGATACTCTGTTATCTTTTCTGTTAAACCTACTCCGTTATGCTTTTCTCCTCTGTTGAGAATTTTCTGTTATGAAATTTTTTCCTGAGAGAAGAACAGTCAAACCAGACCTGCGTATAAGTTCTCAGTGTAAACATTCGCCTCGGTGAATTCGAGTCTATTTTTGGATCAACTTTGCATCGTACGTACCGTCGAAACTGCAGGCCAATTTTTCCATGTGTTACCACTTCGTTTCTAAAGCAAAAGTCTTCAGTCTCTCGAAGACGTTCGGTAGACGAAGACGTCGTTATTAAAAACGGCCTGGCGCGAATATCCCATTGACACCCGTTGACACCCACCCACAAAAAAATATTCTCTAACAAGAGAGAAAAAAATCAAAAGGATATTTCGTATGTCACAAATGCAGCAAGCACAATTTATGCGCTGCATTTGTGTGTGCATGCAGTACCAGAGCGGAGTAGGCCGGATTTCAGTTTCACACATGAAAAAAGGTCAAACAGTATAAACGCAAGTGAGACTTAATTATGGACGGCTACAATAACAACAAAAAATATTAAGTTTGCAGTTCTTTAAAAACCTTCGCCTGTTCTCGCATGAAAAAGCGGTCACGTACTTAAACAATCAATTCGTGTTGTCGCGTCGCACCGCCTCGGTTGGCATAGAAAGGATAATATTTAGCTGCAAGCGTAAGCAGAAGCGCAGTGTCCTGCCTTGACTTAAATGGCATCACGCGAATGAACTGACTTGTGGTAATTGTGCAGTTTTAATTGTAGAATATTTATTGTGCAATTTTTATTGTGCAATCTTTCAAAAAAACTCAATAAAATCCAGAACAAAGTCAACAAACAAAGTTTAATAAAATTTATTGAAAAACTAATAAAAAAATTTAGAATAAAAAATATAAAATTTTTTTTTGGAAAATATTGAGTGCTGAGAGAACAACAATATATCTGTTTCAATTTTTGATAATTTTTTAATTTTTAAATTAGTTTACGGAAAATTCTTTAATTTACCCAGACAGTTTTTTGTATACATCTAAAGGATATAAAAAAGCATTACCTATATACGAACAAATCTCAAAACTTATACTAAATTATTTCTAAGGAATTGAAGTTCTTAAAAAGAGTTCAAAAGAAAAAGAAAATGTCGTCAAAATACTACGACAGAGGAGTGAAAGTGCTTGCGTGCTATACCTACCTTGACCCCATACCTCACCTTGACTCCATACCTCATACCAGAACTCTCCTACGGCCCGGCCCTTCCAACACGAATTTCAATTCTCCTCTTCTTTCTTGGGAGCGCCAATAAATTTCACTTGCTCAAATCAACTTTTATTAGATTTTATTGAACCAGAAAATTGCCAGAAAAATTGAACGGAATATAATAAATCCTTGATGAATGACATGACAAAAAAATCCTTTTGACGGTTATCATCTCTACGTTCAATTAAAATGCTTCAAGAACTTTTGCAATTTTGAGCAACGCTCCACCGTTCTGATTTTTTAGTTAGCATTTGTGCCAACAACAATAATAATAATAACAACAACAACACGAACAGTTTCTAACTGTTACAGTTACGACCTAAGGCGAGCTGGCGAGCAATAGAACACACCTCAAAATAACAACAAAAAATGGGCGAAATTATTCCGAAAAAGTAAACCTCGATCTCGATTCATTCATGACGAGCCCAAAAGACCTGATTTTCATTTCATGAAAAACCAAATGCGGCGGGGCTAATGGTGATGATTATGAAGTTGATGATTATGATAATAATGATGATGGTAGTGACGTTGATGGCGGTACCGAACGACAAAAAGGCACGGCTTTAAACTCAAGCGAATGGTTCAAGGATTTTTGCAGAAAGTTACAAAAAGTGAAAGTTATTCTCGTTTGTTCGGTTTGAAAGAATGCAAAACTAAAAGCAAAAGCGTTTGGAAAATTAAAAGCGAAATAAGGATGTTGGTAAAAGTGTGAAAACATAAGAAAAACAGTGTAAAATGAACACGAATCAAAGAGGTAGGAAGATAACAAAAAATTTACGTTTCTTCGAATGTTAGTTTATTCATTCGTTTTAAGAGCAAGTGTGTCCACAATCTACGAAGGCTCCATGAAATTTATTGAGGCAAAAATCTAAGGTTTAAGTAAAGGAATTTATTGAAAAAACTAATGAAAATTGCAAATCAAAAAATTACATAAAAGAAGCAAAAAAATGCAAAGACTGTTTAGAAATTAAAGAAATTTAACGAAAATTTAACCGATACTTGTTAACAAAAACCAAAAAAATTAAAAACTCATTTTTGCAATAAAAATTACTGTGCTGTGCATTAAAGAAACAACAACAACTATAACAACAAAAACAGCGTGCTTAAACTCAAACAATTACGTTTAAATCGTTTTTGAAGAAGAAGAAGGAAAACATTAATGTTGTTTTCTCTTGTAATGTGGTATCCTTTATTACTCCCTATACCACTTCCGGCATCACTTTTCTTCCTAATTTTTATTTCGAATTTCTTTTCAAAAAAGGAAAAGCATTTATTCCGGCCAACTAAAAAAGTTCTAATCAAAAGATTCTTTAGCATCAAGAAATATCAGGAAAATCAAATTATAAACAAGAACAACAACAATTAATCTGCCAGTGAATGCTTCACAAAGAAAAATAAAAACAAGCCGGAAGGGAAAGCAGAAGAGAAAATTGTAAGTACCATTTTTTTAAAATTAACTTAAGAAAACATTTAAATTATTTCAAAAACAATTTTGTTTTTTTTTTGTAATAATTTCTTGCTTATATCGCTTTATGCGAAACAGGAGTCGTCGTACGCAATGGTAATTTTTTTGACCGTACCAAGCCGACTCAAAGACTCTTGAAAGCTCTATTGTGGAGAACAAAAGACCTCCCCCAACCTCCTCCTTCTAAAAAATTATTATAGCCTTTATAAATATACCATCAAATGATCTTATGATAACCTAAACGTTATCCCTTAAACACATTTTCGTCGAAACGAATATCAAAGGATTGTTGGAATATGAATATTTATAAATACTTAGATTTGCAATTAGCCCAGAGGGTTGTTTCCACTAAAACAAAAAAAAATCTAGTCTCTCTTGAACCTTAATAATAATTTAAATATAGACCTTTATAAGCACTCTTTAAATTTTATGGCAACCCTAAACTTAATCTGATATAGATTTCATACGATTTCACTTATTAACCCTAACTCTTGCTCTTTTTTATACACCCACTTGTCTAACCCTACTTACGCTTTCCCTTTCTCATATACGTATTTATTGAAATTGCTCTTCTGGGAAGCACCCCCAAAAACACTTCTCACAACCTCGTATGAGCTGTAATCAATACGAAAGGATAAATCGATTTCCTTAAGACGGAAGGGTCTACTTAATGGATATTGAGTTACCCCAAAAAAAGCGGCCGTACAGGAATGTAAGTGTGTAAGCGTGAGAGGTAGTGAATTGTGACATATCAATTTATCATTTCATGTCTCAATTTGAAAGCTTACACCACCCATTTCTCGTATTAACAAACCTTAAGGGAGTGACAAAATTATTTAACAGTTTACTTTAGAATTTACTTTAGAAAACTTTTTAATAAATTTTTTAAAAACATTTTAATAAATTTTTATTAGTTTTTAGGAACAAATTTTACTAAACTTTGTATTTTTATGCATTACTATTTAACATGCTTTTATTTATGTTTTACTTATTTAAAATTTCATGCTTTTATTTATGTTTTACTTATTTAAAATTTCAATTAAATTGTATCTTTTAAAATCCTGCAAATCCTGCACAAATGAAACTTAAATTTAAAAGACAACCTTAAGATACTTGGCCTTCTGTGTAAATTCACTAATAAATCCCCCCCTAGGGGAATGCTCCGCTATTCTTACTTATCTCTTTTATATTCAGTCTTTCAAAATATTGCAGAACGTTAATTTGTCATTATTCACCAATTCTGCTCTTTCTCCTTCGAAGTCGAGGTCGTGGTCCCTTAAATAATACTTAATTCCTAACACACACGATTAGTATTAATACATCATGAAAGATATCCGTCCATCTCCGTCCATTCGTCCATTTAAGTCACGAGAAAAGTGAAGGAAAAAAAATTTCCAGTGTTGGACACATTTCATTGTTGGATTTAATGATTTAATGCTCTCCCTTTACTTTCATTCACATTGAAATTAATGCATTAATTCGTAATTAAATTTGCTAATTAGACATAAAACACTTCACTTAATGTTCTTCTGCTGTTTTGCCTTCGTCTATAAAAGAATGAGAGGCATCTTAAAAATATTTCTGTCTCGTTCATTTCTTAGAGGCTGAATAGTCCAAAGATTTTAGCGAAAAGATATATTAGTCGGAAGATATATCATTATACAGAGGAATAAATAAACAAAAATAAAATAAAGTTGAAATAAAGAGAAATTAAAATAAAATGAAAACAAATTTCAAAAATATGTAAATAAAAAACAAATAAAACAATTTTTAATAAAAGAAGCAGTTAAATAAATAAATGATAAAAATTATAATAAAACGATAAATGAAATAGAAAAAAATAAAATAAAATAATTGTAAGTTTAAAGGTTATAAAAATAAAACAAACACTTATGAAAAATTTAAAAAATTAGATTAAATTTAAATGCAAACGTAAGGACTAAATAACAAATTCTACAAAAGTGAAAGAAAAATAAATTCAAAAATGTTATAAATAAAAATAAACAAATACCAAATTAATATTAGTTAAATAATAAAAGTAATAAAAATAAAATAACTCGCAATTAAATTTTTCTTAAGAAAGAAAAATAAAAATAAGAAAAATTCAAAAAATAAAAATAACTGAAAGAAAAAATATATAAAAATCGAACTAAACTAAATTATAACAATATAAATTAAAACAAAAAAATTGATAAATAAAACCCAAATCACCAAAAACCAAATCAAACTAAAAAAATTAAATTATACTGAAATAAAGAATTAATGACACGTAAAAGAATTAAATAAACAATCAAAATAAAATTAAATAATCATAATAAAAAAGTAATAACCAAAACTAAAAGAAAATTGAAGCAAATGTGAGAAATAAAACACAAAGAATAAAACAAATGTCGAAAAACGATAACAAATAAGCGAGGCAAAACACATAAAAAGCAAATAACTTCAAACAATAAAATAATAAATTATAAATAATTAAGGCAGTCAAAATGTAAACATAATAAAACAAATATTTTGCAACCGCCATGGAAAGCTCGTGATTGTTGTTATTGTTGTTGACTTTGTAGACTCATAGGTGGTGCTGGTGTTATTTTTATTATTGTTCTATTGGTTGTTGTTTTATTATTATTATTTTACCTTAAGAATATGCCGTAACCACATCCTGATGGTGGTAATGATGTTACCAGCGGCGATGTGCCAGAGGGGTAGCATTACGTGTACGTAACTTCCTATTACGCCTACATTTGAAACCAAAGCCTTCGAGGCGAGGCTAGTGTTGGTTTAGAAGCTCTCGACGTGGCTAGAGTGAATGTTTCCAAAACGCGAAGGGGAAGAGAGGGTAAACAAATTATAATAAAATAGCACGGTTAAAATTATGTTGCTAAGAATACTCAATTATTTGTTAGTAGACAAACAATAGAAAACAGTTACAAGCAATATGATATTAATGCTTCTCTTATTTCTACACATAATTTGTTTTATATATATCCAAGGCAATGTTAAAAAATTCTACATTAAATTTAACAATAATTTAGGAAAGATTTTTAAAAATTTTAGAATCTACATTAAGAGCCTGTTTAACGGATCTTAGTATAAGTAAAGAGCTCCTGGTGTGACATTTTAAACGTCTAACTCACTCTTATCCTGTCTCTTAACCAAATTTTAGTTAAGATTTAAATAAAATGCCCCATACATTGTTTTTTAAATTCCATAAATTTCCGTCGACATTTAAAATAACTAACGAGCTATTTTAAACGGCTGTTTATTTTTCAAAGAAAGAATGCATTTCTTTTAACTTTTAAAACAGTTTAATTTCATGGTCGTTGGCGTGGTTTTTGTTAACTCACCAACAAAAAACTGCTATCACTGCTGACCATGAATTTACGTCAAGGCTTAAAAGCTCTAAGTTCGCTCTTTCAATTCTCACTTAATTTGTTTATTTTTGCCAAAAATACACACAAAAGCCTTCACCATTATTTTTCATTTAATACCAATTTACTAATTCGCGGTCAAACTGGGGGGCAGTTGGAAGTAAGGGTAGATTATTCATTATATTTCTTGGTAATTTAAAATCTAAGTTAACTTAGCCCTTTCAGCTCAGTTTCGTTCCTCATCAGTTTTGTTTATACTTGTGAACATAACTCCAAAAAAAAATTTTAAAAGACAGCTAAAGCACACAAAAAAACAAGAACAACATTATTGAAACCACCATCACTATGAACCAAATTAACAACCAGCATAAAACCAAACATATTTACGCCTGCACGGCTTTTCAGGTCTTTCAAAATCAGAGCAATTCTGTTTCAATTACTTCCATCCTTGAAAATGGAACAAATTGGCTCGTTTGCCTGGTTTGGTCTATTCACTAACTGTTTTAAGACCAGACCTCTCCCCCAAAAATAGTTTCCACCATTTTTAATGACACAAAAACAGCTGTTAAAACCGGTAACAATTTGTGGTTAAGCTTTTCATAATTTATACAAAATTTCCCAAGGCTATTTTACTTATATAAAAGCAGACTCCCCCTTTCCGCCTATTCGATTGCATTTCCTTCCACGATTTTGTGGCTGTTTAAAACAGACTTCATATTTAATTAACTTTCGGGGGTCCCGTTTTTTGTTCAATACCATGCCGATTTTCTACCTCTGCTCTAAAGGGTTTCTTACCATGTAGGAAACTTTCAAATTAAATATAGTTATGACCCCAGCTTTATGAAACCCCCTAAAGGTTTCGTTCCTTGAAAAAGCAGTAAAATCTGTTATTTCGAAAAACTCATTTTCTTGTCGAACATCGCAGAATTTTAATTGGGGTCAGTAAAGAGTAAACAAAAATTTGAACTCGGGAATTAAAAGATGTTGGAAGGAAATGAGAATGAGGATGAAAACTTCGGTGCTTGGATGAGTACACATCTGGCGATCGATTAACCGTGTATATGTGTGCATGTGTAAATGCATTCAACTGGGTCAACAGGTAAAAAGGCAAGCATTCAGGCAAGCAAGAAGGTCAATTGTGCCCTGTAATAACATTCTCCATAAATGGACCAAAATAAAGCCAAAGCCTGTTATGTGTCCGCGTGTAAATTTGTATGTGTATGTGACATTATCTTTGTGTTAGTACGTTCATCTGTCGAACTAATCAACCCTATTTCTGTTCTCGTCAAAATATTTTGACAATTTTGGAATTTTCATTCAAGCTCAGGGAAAGGAAGAAACGGCATCTTTTTGTTCAGAAAATGCCTTTTGTTTTTACTCTCTCTTCATTTTTTCCCTTTTTTAATTTTTCTCCTTACTTTTTTCTGATTTTCCCTTCACCTTTCTTTCTTATTTACACTTTTTCGAACAAAAAAGGTACTTATTAGAGAACTAAAAACCTTTTTATGAAAGAGTAAAATATTTGTCAAAAATTTTAAAATAAAAACGTTTGAAAGTTATGTATAATTTTTATAAAAGCCCAAAACTATTCAGAAGCTTCTAAAGTAATTGAAAATTATAAAAAATAATGTACGATTTTAAGCCCATTTGAGAAGCTTTAAGCATCTAGTGAAGCCTTTAACCAATTTTAAAAAGCAGATAAAAATGTTTAAGAGTCATTAAGCATCTTTTAAAAAGTCAATGCAATGATTTAAGATTTATATGAAAGCTCTTCAAATCTAGTAAAATCTTTAATGGATCTTAAATACTAAATAAAAATGGTTAAAAGTAATCGCAAAATTTCTGCAAACGTAAAATAATTTTAAATACATTTAAAGGTTAAATCATTTAAAATCCATAACACAATGCTATAAATTATTAAAATTAAACGCGACAGCATAATGGTGTTTAGGATGCATTAATGCATTAATGTCTTAATGCATTTAATTATTCCTTATAAGCAGAACAAAACAATTAAAAATTATTTGGGAAAATTTCCAATATTTCAAAAACGCGCAGAAACGTTTAAAATTAGTTTAAAAATTTCTAACATTTTTCAACGCCTTTTAAAGACTTTCTCTTCATTGAGATCATATAACGAATAGGCTTTGTTGAAAAACCGTTACATAATTTCATCTCCCCCTTTTTTGATTTGTTATTAAAATCTTTTCTAAATTACTTCCACTCGTAGATTGTTCTCATTAAAAGAATTCAAGAGAAAACTTTTCTTGCTTGATTTATTTCATTCTCGTTAGCCAACAACGAACCTCTTCTAGATAGCAATACAATTAGCTAAACTTATACAGACGGCTTCATTCGTCATGTTCATTAACAGCAACAACAACAATGACATCAATAGCGCAAAAAGTTCGCAATCATTATATCCTTATATATCCTTGACACCCAAACTACTAACGAATGGCCCAAACCAAATTCATCTGACTCGGTCGCTAAGGCCACAACGGCCGCTCACTCACTGAGGACCAGCTACAATAGCTAACGAAAAAAACTGACAATAACAAAAAAATTAGAACGAAGCAAAAAAGTTTTCCCCTCGACCGCAAAAACTCAACTCAAATTTAACTCAAATTGTGATCATTATCCAGACCTAAAGTTTTATTAAAAACCCACAAAAAACCAACTACAATATTTTACTCCATTAACAAAACGCACACATAAACCTACATGCATGGTTTCACCAAAACCATCTAATACCACATCTGCTGACACTAAGTGCCCTGCTATTATGGCTGCTATTCCAAACCAATATAACGTCTACTCTCATTAAAGTAATTTCTCCTTCACAAATAAGCGTAAATATTATTTGGAAACTTTTCCTCAAAGTCAAATAATTCAAAATGAATCGGTAGAGATTTCTAAAGGAAGGACCCGGAAGATCAAGTGAATGAATGGTTGGGGTAGTCAGTCTAAGTCAGACAGTAACGCCTTCTTGCAACTTCTAATCTATTCGGTAATGTTTCATATATTTCATGAATGAATGAATAGGAGAGAGTGAGAAAGGGGGGGAGAGGTTGTTTAGTTCGTATCATGTTGATGCGTGCACATGTTTGTGTTTTCCAAAACAACATACGTCCTGCAAGAACTTTATTCAAAGAGCTTAATTTGCCGCATCAAAGATTTTCTTTGATTTCACCCATAATTCATCTCAACCCCACTCAATCCAACCTAAACCCAACCATTAAAACTTCTACAAACCGAACTTTACCAACCTCCCAGTTGCGATTCGCCAGACTAATATCTAACAACTATCAATCGCTTTAAGTAACCTTCTCACCTTAAATAAGAAAAAAATAACTGTTGGGTTTTCGCACATAAACGAATTTCTCGTTTATAAATCGAGCATTTTTCCTTTGTGAATTAGTTGAAGCGTAATCAAAATTGTAGGTAGGCGGTGATTGTGGCGATGATGATGGTGGTGAGGGTCACCATAAATTCCGTCTGACATAACTTGAAGAAATGACGGGAACAAACCTATTTGATGTCCCAAATGCGACGCATGGGGCAGCCTTTCAATGAAACTGGATCATCGGGCATGTATGAATGCGATTCACAAAAACTGAAGCTACAATGCTGCAAGAAACAACAACGACTACAACCGGAATAATAGTCGCTATAAAAACAGCAATAATAAAAACATACACTTTTTCGTGTGTAATAAAAGTTTTCCGTACGCACTTTTCAAGAGGACTTTCCTCGGCCATTAAGATTTATTGGTTATTGTTTTTTTTTCTTTTTTTTCTGACTGTGGCATCACATTTGCGCTTTTTTGTGGTTGATTGTGAGTAGAAAAATTAGGGTGGTTAGTGTGGTGATGATACGGGTTTTGAGGTTTTCATCTGAAACTGTGTTTAGCATTTATTGCAAAATCTTATATAGTTTTTCCCTTTGCTGACAGACAAATTGCGAAATAAATTATAACAAAATTGCTTCTCCTTGGTTGTCTGGCCGCCTCATCGGCCGTCCTTCTCAATTAGCCCTGATAGCATCCTTGAAATGAAGTGATGCGCAAAATGAGTATCATTTGAGCCAGTGAACATTACTTCAATAATGGTTTCTAATTTATCCGGCAATAACTAATTTCGGCAAATATACGCTAGTATAAAAAATTATCAACAAGGATTAGTCAGTGAGTTGCTTTTTTTGGAAAACAATTTTTCGGTGCCTTAGCAGGTAATAAATATTAGCAAATCAACTTTAGCGAGTAAAAAATTCCAAAGAATTTTCATTTGAGAATAAAGAATTTCTAGCGAAAATGTTTTATCGAATCATTTCATAGAATGCTTTTTCCATTCAATGGATAAAAATCCATTTTTTTTTGCCAATATTTTTCAACGAGTGGCAAACTTCTGCGAATATTCTTCGTCATCTGACAAATTCCAAAGGATATCCATTGCATAGTATAAAAGTTTTATTGAATATTATTATCGAGTGCAAAAATTGAGCGAATTTTGATTAGAAATTAAAAAATCTCAGCAATTATTCTTTAGCGAATAACAAGTTTCAAAGAATATTCGTCAGTCCGTAATTAGTTTCAATTTTCACGTTTTTTATAAGTTAACATGTTGTTGAAGTTAATTGCTATTAGTTGCAATTCAATAATAAACTAATTTTTTAAAAAGAGCGAATGTAATTTCAAATATTTTGAAATACGTAAAGAAAATTTTGTCAAATTTGTAGTTGAAGAAAAAAATTGAGAAAATAACCTTTGCTTATAAAACCTTTGAATTAAAAACTGCAAAAATATTTACTTCCAACAAATCTCTGACAAAGAAAAACGAGAGAAGGAAAGCGAGAGAAAATTAAAATGTTACAATTATTTCAGTTCAAACGAATTTATATACTTTTTAATAAATCCATAGAAATATTTGTGCTACTTTTTCGGACTTTTAGTTATGAAATATTTTCACAACAAAGTATTTTACAAGCACAAAAATAAAATTCATTTAAAACTAAAAACAATTTTTAGGTCAAAAGACACAATTTGCGGCTAAAGCTCAAAAGCTTTATTACTTGACTTCGGACTGAACAAAATAATGAACGAAGGAATGAATAAAAATATTTCTTCTAAAAATGTAGGAAGAACAGTGAAAATATTTCATGATAATGACATAGAAACTTTTAACTCGATCTAAATAATTTTTTGTAGACAAATTTTTCATAAAAAATTTAATTAATAAAATACAAAAATTTTTCAAAAAATATTAAGAGTTCAAATCTTTTTAAAAATATTCATTAAAACTGGATTTATCGCACAGAAATGAATACCGGGTGAATCAGGAAGAAACACTTAATAAATATCTTTTATACGTTTCATAAAAGTATTACTCTCAAATTCCCGGAACTTCCCGAGAATTTAAGAATTTTAAGCTTTCTCTGGTCTTGTTTGGTTGTCTGATTATCTCAATATTTCATAGTTTCGTCCTTCTCAATAGATAACGAAAGAAAGATATGAAAAGACTTCACATTTTTCAAGTGAAGCGTTGCGAATAGTTAATACTTCTAAATACTTCTGATACTACTAAATGAATTTTTCTTGTCATCGAAAGCAAATCCCGACGAATTATTTCTTGGTATGTTTCCATAATTAAATTTTGAACTAATTCCACGTTTGTAACAAAATTCGGCAATACAATAACACAGTCATAAGTTGAAAAATCTCCTCTAAAAATATTCCAATAACATTTCAAAAACAAAGACACAAAAGTCTATAAAATCACAAACTGGCCAAGCTCCTTACTCGTTATTCGTATAAAACCCATCGACCATAAAAACCTGAAAATAATGACACTGGATTCCATCCCAAAAAAATCATCGACAACTCTATAAACTGAAACAATTTAATATGTCCGAGAAGGATAGTAAGCTATACCGATCTGAAATCCGTGTTGAATTGAAGCCAGACATATATATATAAAATATTCAGGAAAAGTCATTAATATTTTATGGAATATTTTACTAAAAATTATCGATATCGCTCCGTCTTAAAATGGATTTTATTTTATGTCAACTCGGAAGCCTTCGAATGAAATTGAAGGCAACCAGCCTTATCAGCGTATCAACGAGCCAAACAACCACCCAGCCAACTAACCAACTAACAGAACAACCAAAAGACCAACGAGTAAACTACGGATGGAATAACCAACGAAGCACACCAGCCAAACAACCCACCGAACTCTTATTCAAGAGAAATAAACGGGTCACCAATGGACTGTCATAGTTAGATTGTGTGTAAATACATTTATTGAAACTTGACTAGGGTAGATAAATCAGACGTTGGTGTTGGTTATAGGAGTGAATGCGATGAGTCTGAATGTTTACGATTCATACTAACGAAACAGAACCAGAAGAAATAGGAGGGGGAAGCAACGTGAACACAAATATTTTATATCAATCTTGCAATTTATATGGAAATAAAGTGAGCTCTATCTGTAAAGTGCTGTGGCAACACTACCACCATCACTACACTAGCACCACGTCACCAGCACTAGCATGTTATTGCTATTTTCTTCGAACTCCTCCATCCATCTATCACTATCGATGTATCTATCTGTTTATCTATTTTCTCTATAGCGATTTAATAAATTATGCTAATGCTTAAACTTGTTTTTCCAGAAGTAGTTCATGAGAAAAATATATATAAATAAAAAAGCCCAAAAGGTTACCCAAAAGTATAAAAAAAGACAAAGGCAGAAAAAATATCACAGAAAGTATAGAAAAAAGGAAGGTGCGGAAAATTGTAGATTATTTCTCAAGATAAATAATTGCCAGGAATGTAAGGATCTAAAAAAATAGGTCACTTTTTAGAAAGGCTACCTAGAAAAAGCAAGTCGATATTGACACGTATCCGAAGTCAATAATTCCTCAAGAGTTAGAATAATTCGTTCAAATATTTGCCAACAATATTTTGTTTATTTAGAATAAACTAATCCTTGGAAAAGTTACTTTATTCAAATAATGGCTGCCTTTAGTTCGCTCTGCGAACCACTAGGTGGGTCAATTTTACTTTCAGCCCATATTGCAGAAACGATGACATGCCTTATTTTATTTATATCACTGCGTCCTTGCTAAGTTAGCGCTATTGACAACGATATCGATTTTTGTCCAAACTGTGTAATATTTATTATTCTATTACAATGAAATAATAAATAATAATCGAATTATTACTTTCAATTGATGCTAACTAAAAGAACCCTCTCAACACCCGAGTTCTCTCTTCCTACGAGCGGGATAAACGCATGCAACAACTCTTTCGAGACTGAAGGGTGTTACGCATCGGGGTAATTCCGAGCAATGTTATTCAATTATTTAGTATTAAAGCTATTAATGATTTAATTACGTAGCGATAGTTATAATATTATATCGACAATTGGATAATATTATAAATCGTTGCGATTATTTGCCAATCCGTTGCAAATTAATTTGCCATTAAACTTTTATCGTTGGCAGAAAACTTTGTTGGTGTGAAGAAATTTTTGCGTATTATTTTACTATATAAATTGTGTTTATTTTATCTATTTTATATATTTTATTTAAATATGATATATGAAAAGCTTGTTATTAACATGATCTTATATGATTTGTTTGCGACCTTTTTAAATTTCCGAAATAGCTCTCTCAATCGAATTTCTTATCATAAGTTTTGATAGATTGCAAGGCATTCCTATAACCGGTAGAGGCAGTAAAAAACAGAAATTAATTATAAATAGTCTTTTAAAAGCTTTTTTTCAGCTCACGACGCAAAATGTTTTAACCCTAAAGAATACTATGTTTGTCGTTTACGAAGAAATCAGCGGAGTAAACGGCATTGAGTGGAAAATGGAGACTGCTAGGGAGGGGTTTAATCAAGAAAGTTATTTGGGAAAGAGTAGGACAAATAGAAGATGGAGAAAAGTGGATGAATGAGGGGTAAAACCAGCAAAGAGGTTGAGTAGTTTACATGAGAGTGAGAAAAATACAGAAAAAGAAATAATAGTTCAGGTCTATGTAGTTGGAAAACCCTGCGTTAGACCCTATAAAAACTGTTATCGGAGAAAGAGAATGGACTCAAAGAGTAAAAACAGTAGCAACAGTAGTAGAAAAGTAGTAGTAGAAAATGATTGCTGGGGAATAAGAAGCGAATAAATGAGTAGGAGTAAATTAGACGAAGTAGCAAAGGACGAAAACACAAATAAAACTAAGCAGGTTTTATAAGACGGGTTTTTTCCAAAATCAACATTTTTCTCTTCATAAATAAACTCAATTCAAAATGCCTATGTATTCGTTTTGTATGTTTTGCTTTATGGTATTTCCCAGTCATTTAAAAGAGCTAAGCAACCGATTTACAACGAATCCTTTTGGCATTTTACCATGATATTATACAATCATAAATTACAAGAGGATTCTAGAAATGACATCAATTTATATTTCGTATAATTGCGTAGTTTCATTTGGTTCGTATCATGACCACACATACTTATCGTTTCTTAAATAATGTGTGTACTTTGATCAGCTGTTTCGTCTTGTACGCAAATGCACAATGACATATAGTATAGCATTATAATTTATATAAAATTATGGGATGCAATTAATCAACTAAATCGTATGAGTTGTATGAAAAAACTTTAATACAATTTTGACGTTTCATTTATATGAGTGTAAATTATATTGATGCTTCTTTAAGCCTTGTTATGAATACCCTTTAGGTTGATTTAAACACACATTTATACAACAACACCCAAACAATGCCAAGGACAACAATAACAACAATAATCACAGAATATGCGCTTTGCTTATTATATAAGCAAATATTTAAGAAATGTATTTATCAGTAAATGGGTGGAGCATGTGTGTGAAACGCATGTATGTTTAAATCTGGTGATGTCCTCTGCCTATGTGTGGAGGCGAAAAAGGCGAGACATCGTGAACGTATTGAATACGTTTTTATTAGTAGTGTGGGAAACTCATTAATCATGAAAGTGGTTGGAGTGGTTTTTAGGTTGATCCCTTCCTGTTGCTTTTTATCCCTTGAATGGTATGTCTAAACTTCCTATTCAACCTGCCCGACCTCCCTTTTTACGAGTAAATTTTCGCCCATTTAATTAAGACTTATTGAGAAAAAACTAAGACGGTTCACAAAAATAACGGAAAATTTTTTATTTATTTTATATTAATAAAACTGATACTTTTTTTAAAAAAATGCTGGCGGGATGACGTCATTACCTAAAGCACGGTATAACCACAAGCACAGAAGCCTCCAATGAAAAATAGAAAAAATAAAAAATTGTCTTGAGCTGCAATACTGCTGCTGGCATTCGATCAATAAATGTGCACCAGACTGTGAAAATAAAACCACAGAAAACTGACCACAAAAACCAAATCTAACGAAACCAGATGCTTTTGCGAAATCATTATTGGTTCTACTAACATTTACAAAACCACCCCGGCCTACCTCACTTAACCCGTTAGACTTCCACAACAGATCTGATAGAAATATTGGGTTTCATATTTGTCCACGCTGCCTCTCGTCGGGGGGAATATAATACATTTTCATTTTCTGCTTGATTCTTTTAAAAGGATATGATATTAATATATTTTTATTAAGGAAATCTCGTTAAGATCATACCACTCGTAAAACCATGGCAAAATAAATTTATTTACAAAAAGGCCGTTATTAAATTTTTTATTTCGCCACAAGGGCATATGTTTTCATAAATAAATTAACAATTATAACAATAATTTAATTTTAATTAAATTAACTTCTCAATATATTTTTTTCTGGTTGCTTTGCTGCAATTCTTTCTTTTTACAATAAACCGTAATTTGCCTTCTGTAACCAAAATCCAACTGTTTTTATTAGTTTCACTTCGCTGAATTAAAAAAGGCTCTTGCTCGCTCTGACGTAAATCAATTAAACTTTGCGGATATAAAGATACGTGTATACGGAAATACGTAGAAACACGGATGGGTGGATACGTACATGGTACATGGATACACAGATACCTGAAAATGCAGATAGGTAGAAAAATGTGCTACGTCTTTCAATGTGAAGTCAGGTTGTTGACAACCGAATAACCGAGATTTAATGCAATAAAATCCGAAAAATCAGTGAAAAAGGGAGACTATAAAACAAGTAAAAGTGCCTTAAAACGAGATTAAAGCATACACAAATGACAGTCGAAAATGGCATCCAAAATATGATAGGCAGTCATATATTTCGCAGAAATTTTCAAAAAAAAAAAATAAATCCCTTTGTAATTTAAATAGTACTATGGAGAAAGGGAAAGCGGGCAGTGAGCAAACCAATTCGTTCGAAAACAGCTTTTCTCTCGCAAAAAGAGACTCTTTCGTTAAATGAAACCCAATCAACGTTCAAGGCGTTCAGTGGCCAAAAACAAATACGCACACACACAGTAAACCTTTTTATCAAACTGACTGACTTGTTGGCCGACTCTCCGTTGAATCGCTTGAATTATCTGTTTCATCAAGATATTGCATTCATCAAGAGCTCTTTTGACTGATGAAGGATATTGCATTGACCGAACACATACACAGACGTACAGTCGTCGTAAAGAACGATATGATTGATAAATATGATTATATGCAATATATGAGATGGAATTTGTTAAATATACCATATCATCCAGAGTATTAAAACCCTTTTATGTTATGTCTTGTGTCTTCACAGAATGTTATGGGTTCTAAAATTCAATTAAACACAATTGGTTCTTATCGCCACTAAGAAAGTTTCGTTCTGCCATTGTCCTCACTAAGAAATATGCATTTCTCCAGAGAAAAATTCTCTTCCAAGAAAGAGAAAAATAAAAAATGCACACCTATCCAGTGGATTTTTCACGGGATCTTCTGCTTCATCAATTAATGTGCTAACTACAGAATGTTCTACCACGCTCACGTGCCTTGTTTCGGTATCAGAAATGACAGTTCCATTATCTATTCTTCGCCCCTGATGAAATGGCGTCGCTGAATGACGAATGAGTGGCTTTGATCTCATAAAATTCTCTCTATCTCAGTTTTGGTTTCTATCTTGGGTTCGTATCCTGGGTCGAAGTTTAAAAACCCAAACCAGTTTTCTGTGTGTTAAAAAACTTTAACGATTTTGTTGCAGAATTTTAGTCTTTTGATGACCATCAACAATTACTTTCAAGTTTTTCTCAGCTTCAATTTTATTTTCAGTGCAGTTTTTAGGAGACTCATGCAACCTACCGCTTACACACATACACACCCTATTTCCAACACACCTACAAATAATTTCCACTCTAACAAAAATTTCATTAAATGAAGACCGAAGCGGACTCTTTTCGGTGCCCAACATGTGAACTGATGTAAAATAAATAAGTGAAAACATGTTTTGCCTTTAGGAATGTGCATGTGCAAAACACATACGTTGCTTGACTATGTTACAAACTGTTTAAGCGAACCTGGCAGTATGAGCGTATATATTTATGTGCCCAGGGAGATGTGCTTGTGAGCCTACGATGATGTACCGGGCTCTGCCTCAGGCAAACACATTCCCTACTAATCGAGTTATTCCTTCATTTCATGCCTAGATGTTTTTTATGGTATGCATTCCTGAACAGAACTAACTCTAACCAAAAAGCACGCGAATAGAGCCGGATTTCATTTACGTACAAATTCCGCGTTAACAAAAAGGTGGCAACAATTAAAGCCAAACGAGCAAACGATGCAATAAAAAATTTACACCAATCTCAATAATGTGAAAAAGTTGATAAAAAATTCCTTTACCAAAACCAACAAAAAAGAAGAGAAGGCGAACGCGAACTACTAACCCTCCGGTGATACTATTTTAAGGCAAGACGGCCCCGTTGGCCAACCGTGTTGCCAATTGTCTACATTCTTACATAGTAGGAAGCAAATAACCAACATATAAAATACAGGGTGATAGCTGGAGAAAGGAACGGTAAAGGAAATGATACATACAAACTGCACTTTTTTTAACTTTAGAAATAAATGTTTACATAAACTGACGGTGGAAGCCATTCAGTATTTTGCGCATCCCCTCCCTCACTATCTTCAGTTCTTTGCGGCTGTCCTTTCAAGGTCTTTGACCTCTTGAACTTTTCTAAAGTGGAAAGCTGAGTCTTGCCATAAAATTTTTAATAGAGTAAGAATAAAGGGAGTAAAGCATAACATTTATAATCAAAAAGAAGTGTATATTTAAATAACAAAATCCTTTAGTAGACAGTTCTCACCCTGTTTCCCTTTGTACAACATTCTGTGTTCGCGCCGTCGAAAAATTGCCAGAATTTGCATTTTCATCAAAAAATATAAAATAAATAAATAAATAACCGAAATAACAGAATTCTGCATAAAAATCAAGAAATAAAATAAATAAATCCGGTGGATTGAAGAAGGGAAAGTCATGGATTTATATATCGATGTGAGGTTTCGAATGACTTTAAAAAAATCGAAAATTGTTCAAAATTAAAAATTCGTCGAGGCCATGAATGTCATGGTGTCAAAGGAGCAGCAAAGTTGAGAATTGATTGTCAATCACAACTCCCTTTTAAGCGGTTTCCAAGGTTATAAAACCATTACAAAAACCTGTAAAATAATTGCAAATTTTTTGAATGTTTTTAAGGCCCAAAATATTAAACTAATCCAAGGAAACTCCAAAACTCACAAAGTCAAATTGATAAAACGCTACCTCAAATACATTCCTTCCTTCTCAAATTAGTGCACTTCGGTTTATCCCGGAAGCTCTCACAAATTGAAAAATCTCCTTTTTTTGTGGATATTTCAAAAAATTCTAAATTTGTTCCAAAGGTTTTTAATGTTTTTACACTTATCGTACTGGACTGACTGTTACGTTTTCATTTCATTCACGTTGGTGCTCGCTGATAGACGTTTATAACTTGATTTCTTTTTGTCACATCCATCATCCAACCAACAATCGCAAACCAAAACAATTCTCGTCACCACTATTGCTCTTTTCCGCCCACAAAAAACCAACTGCAGCCTGCCTACTGGCTAACGTTGTTTCTGTTTTTATCTGTAAATGTTGATTTTACGTTTGGTAACCGTTGCCGCGACCGCAGTAGACCATCACGAATCAAAATGATGCTGTTGTTTCAGTTGTTTGGAATGGAGAGGCTTTTACCAAACTCGAAGGTTTGCTACGTAAGCGCAAAAAATATCAATAATAAAAAATCGGCACTATGTAAATCGAATGAGTGCTAACTTTTTCTAGTATTCGAACAAATGTCATCGACTGATGCGCCAACTGATGTGAGGATTAATTGAAGTCCTTTGGGTTTTTTAAGGTAACCATGGATAGTTCGTGTTTAAAGAAAACAAAAACTTTGAAAACAATTATTAATTTTAATTTTGAGCCACTTATTTTAATACGTTTATTCCAGGTTTATTTAAATTAGATTAATTTTAAGATTTAAGATTTTAGGAATTCTTACAAATTCTTACGTAACTTTCTATCACTTCAATTGCTATTCGACTCCAGTAAAGAAGACCCTATCCCGTATAGACCCAAATAAAGTTATCTTACATTTTTTTAAACGCTCACAAAAGTTTGCTTGCCACACAAAACAAAATTTAAACGGCGAAAAATTTTGCCGAACAAAACTTTTCAAAATGGCCAGACGAAATTAATGTTGTTTATTCGTGATAAAAATTTATTGAAATCACTAAAACTTCTCGAGCGATTCAATCTCATTGCTGACTTCATCCCAATTTCCCCAAGGCCACGCTTGCCACACAATCATTACAAATCATTTGGTCTAGCGCTCTTTCTGATGGATGTTTCTCGATTGCCCTTGAAAACGTTTATATGCTTTATCGATGTTTAATTATCCGCGTTTAGGTACTCGTAAATAATTGATTGATGTCTTCTTCCCCATATTGGCGTCGCTTAATTGGTCTTCGCTTAAGAACCAACTCTCCTTGGATCGCAATCATCTGGTTGGATGTTTCGTTAAAAGATAAAGATGTTCAACTACAAATAGCAGAAGATTTCTCAATTGCCGCAAGACTTTAATTGCTCTACTTCATCGATATTCGTAAACAAATCGAAATTCTATTAAAAATTGTGCAGTATCCTCAATGGTCCCTGTGGCCACCAGTTTCGACACTACGTACAGTTTGAAAAGGCGTGAATTCCTAAATTCGACGTTCATTAAGATTTACTACTGGAATAGTTGTTGTTTTCGAAGAGGTTTTTATTGGAATGTATTAAATTTTTCCATGGATCAACAGTTTTATTTAAGAGTTTAAAATTGTTTAAAATTATTTTATATTTATTTATTTAACTACTATTTTTATTACTTTATTTCTAGGTCTTTAAATAGTCTACCTTTTATTTCTAGTTATTTTGTGTTAATTATTTAAATTATTTATTATTTTATTATTTATTTATTGAATTATTTTATTTTATTTTCTTATTTCTATTATTTTTTTCTTTTGTTTCTTTTGATCACTAAAATATCTAACCGTCTAACTAAAAGATCTTCTGTAGCCTTTTTTAAAAAATTTTGCTTAAAATTTTTTATAAACTGTCTAAAAGGTCGTCTGTTCGTTAAAATATTTCAAATGACCTCAACCCAATTATTGTGGGTCACAAGAATTGACAAATTGACTAATGCCGCAAAAGAAAAGATTGATGGACTTAATCGTAATGGAGAAGCAATGAAAATAACTCTGTCTTTGTCTTTAATTTCATCCAACAAAAACAAAACGAACAAATATTAAAATTCATGGCAATGCAAACATGAAAATAATTAATCAAGTAAATAACAGAAAGGCAACTTAGTCGAAGCAAAGGCTCAAAAGATAAGAATGATCGATGGATGGCAAGACGCAATAGATGGCGAAACCGCGAGGGCTCAACGGATACGAAGGTTTGGTTATTACAATCAAGCGTCATAAAATTTTATCAGTGATAAAAACCCAAGGCTTTATTTGTGATGGAGTTTATAAACAAAAGTCCTTTCAGTAGGAAATGTTTGATAAGGAATGAATTACCCCGTGGCATTGTTTATTCCTTTGTACTCGACAATATATTTCGAGTGTATTAAGGCATTCATTGTAGTTTATTTATGACTAATAAAACCACTTTCTGTGACTTTCCAGAAGTTACTTTTCATTCTCTTAAGGCTCTTGATTTTCCCTTTTTTGTCTTAACAAATGTTTAGCTAAAACATTTACTACATTTTTTGTTTCGTTTTTAATCCTCGGGATAATTCAGTTGATGACATAAACTGTCGAACTCTTACATTTTTTCCCTGTCCCCCCTTCCTTCTCTATCTTTCTCTTTATATGTTTCTTTCTCTCTCTCTTTCTCTTGAAAAGAAAAGTTTATTATTTTCTGTTTATACGCTAACTGGCTTTTATAACCGTTTCTTTTACGATATCATAAATCGTTTCGAGCATAAAAGGGATTTCTCATTATCGTTATCGATCTTGATAACAATCGATTGAAGTTTCATAACAAAATTTGCGAAATTATTGGACACGTAGAGATGGAATGTTTATTATATATCATGATATACGTGAGATAATTAGGGACGATACCAGGCGTTTGAGGCTTAATCCTTGAAAGCACAAGAAAGCTATCAAAACGCAGCCTTGTGAGAGGACCTTTATATATCACGGAACATCACGTTAAATTCTTCAAATCATTTTAAGCTAGCCCCGAGGAATATTCTATGAGAAAGGACGAACAAGTAAAAGGAAGGGAATTGAGGCAAGAAGCAAAAAAATTTCTCTTGTTTTCTTCAGAGATAAGTATTCTAAAGAAAAAATGTTTAAAGAAAATTTTTATCGAAGTGACGAAACTGTACTTTTTAATCCAAACAAAATTCGGCGAGGGAGGAATAAAAATGTTTATTGAATTTAAAAATCACAATTTCCCTCAAAAGATTATTTATTCCCACTAAAGTTTTTCTCGCAATTTTTATACAATTTTTTAACCTTTGAAGAATTTTTCTCCCCTTTACAGAATCAACTAAAACGCCGCAGTGGGCCTATTTTGAATGCTGCCATGAATGAAGTAAGTCTGTTTATCATTTCACTTTAAGTTTGATTCAAACATAAAAAATAAATTTTTCTCATATGATCATATGATCAACACTATTTTTTTCGCTTTTTGTTTACCTATAAAAAATTTACCCCAAAATTTTATCCCCTTGGAAGGGCGTAAGAGCTGTTCTTATAACTTTATGCCACCGCTGCATTTTCACAGTCCGATTAAATAATCATAAAAAATGAATGATAGTAATGAACTTTTTCGCTATGTGCTATTTAATCCATCCTTCCTCGAGGTTTGTAACTTTCAACCCTTCCTCGGTTACCTCTTTCGAAAAAGACCCACATATAATTTCCCCTTAAAATTATGCAAAACAGAACCACGAGAACTTCATACGAGGCAAACGCGGTGTAAATTCTATGAAACACTACTAAATGAAGTTTTAACCTTTATGTGACACGTCTTGCCATCTTCACTCAGTCAGATTAATAAAAATAAAAAGTGGCAAAAATGAATAAATCTCAGCATGAAAAATTTTATTAAAAACGGGCGAATGGTTTATCTTAGGACGTCATTATTTATGGTAACGAGTTTATGATAACGAGTTCTATATTTTATTCACAGTATTTAGGGTATTTTTTAAATATTTTGTGTTTTGCATTTTCCATATTTGTGTCTTAGAAAGAAAATATTCATCAAAGAGTGAAATTCTTAAATTAAATTAATCCTTCATTAATAACTTCTACAAAAATTAAATTTAATTAATCATTCTTTAATAACATACACAAAATTTCAACTGATTGTTAATTCAACGGTCAGCCAACCTTGGCAAATTTGTCAACTTTCAAATGCATTTACCAATCAGCAGACTTGTAAAATAATCCATCGGCGTATGAATGAAGTGATAAATCCTTTTAGCAAATCAACTGACCAACTATCAACCAAATAATTTGGAACTTAACTATATCCTCCTTTATATCTTAATAAATTATGACAGTCTATGATCACGAAAATCTATGATCACGATTATCATACAAAATTTTGTATCAAACTGAACTCAATTACTCACAAACCGTAATGCAACATAATGAAGTTTTTGTATCTCTGTCGAAAGCAAACGTTCAGTATCACATTTTAATTTTTTTATATTTAACTTTTCTGTCGCTTCCAGCGCCGAAGGCAGTATAAGTCAGTGCAATAGTGCAATAGCAATAGCAATAGCAGTAATAATAACAGTCAAAATATAAATAAATAACTTAACTAGTTAATAACGAAGCACCCGTGTTGAAAAAACAAAAGCAATACCAGCTTACAGATTACGGCATGGTGAATGTGGTGGAATTATCCAGGAAGGCTCGATGGTATGAATCGATTTTCGATTCGTTGATTTTGTCGCTTCATACCCTTATTTCTTCTTTCCGCAGCTGGTGATATTGTTGTCGACATTGATGCCATTGACAGGTGTTATTACTGTTGCCCTTGCAGTATCTGTTGTTGTTTTTGACAAAAATGTTGTTGCCGAAGATTACGAAGCGCATATGTTTCCAACTTAAATTTGCCGCAAGTAATCTTTTCAATTTATTTTTTGTTTTTAAAAATTGATTTATTAGGGGTTAAAATTGGCAATAGATTGTGGAAGGAAAGAAACGGGGGAGAAAGGAAAGGGCGGAAAATACTCCCTACTTCTGTGTATACTTGAATTTTATGCAAGATATTGCCCTGGTCAGTGCTATATCTAATCCTTCCAGGAGTCGAAAACTCAGAGCTACTACTACTGCTAAATCAGAGCGCCAACTATGATAAAGCTCGCACAATTTTTTCTTATATAATATCTTAAAATATTCGTTTTTATATGATGATGACAGACCTCAATTTTCTACAATTTTTACAAAAATATTAAGATAACAATAATAGCAGTAGATTTACTACCTTTTTCGTTACGCTTATAATAATAATTTCAGCCATGGATGATATAATATTCAGATGGTGTAAATTTCTTATAAAACAAACGTAAATCCTCTGCTGCTAAGCGAAATAATAAATTTATTAAATAATAAAAGGTCACACAAGAATATTTTCAGTTCAAGGATATTGTCATAAAGGTTATAACTTTACTGAAAATACGACACAGAATTTATCTATGATGCGTATGTAGTATATTTTCCTGGCATCGTTGATAGAACACCTGTGTCATTCAGCACCACATCCGCTCCTACATCCCCACATGCATCTGCCCACCCCACCGCATTAAAAAGTATTACTTGCATTTATCACAAAATGCTTGTGGGTAAATGGCTCAGCTTATATGATGATATAACGTTGAAATATACGAGTAGAGTATATTATTATACTGCTTCAAGCGCTAAAATTTTTATGCAGAAGTAAAACAACAAGCTGCATTTAATCATGGAAAGCTTGTGGGAAAGAGTATTGTTTGTTTGTTTATTTATTCATTTCTTTGTTGTCTCTTCTCGTTAGAAAAGTAATTGCTTTACTACCATTTTCTGTAAGCCTTTCGTAGGGAAGCATAACGCAATCTTTGCGCTCTTCTACCCCTACGGAACTTTTAATGAGCAAATAATTTTTTTAATACTATAAACTCATATAAAAATATAATGTGGTAACACTTTGTGATGAGGCCAGATCGCTCATAACGTCATTGACATTGTAATCAGTTTGTTTCTTCTTCTCTCCATTAAAAATGCTTATTTTAAAATATGCGCCATCAGCTGGTTTCCCTAAAGAAGCCTGTGTTGAAAAAACTTTGAAAAGAACCAGATAATGAACAGCTAAAAATACTAAAATTTTCTTTGGCAACGTAGGTTTGTTTTTATAAAAATGGCAAACATTTTGAAAAACCTCACCATAAGTTTTCATTGCTGAATTTTTTGAATTTTTTTTTTTTTTTTTGAATTTTATAAGGAAAATTTTATCTTTTTCCAAAATATCAAATGCTGAAATATATTGGCGATATATAAAAAGAAACAATGTAATGGCCCATGCTAAAAAGTCTGTCTGTCATCATAAATATATTCCAAATATTGGCCATGTAGCCACACGAGGCGATAAACTTACCATAAATGGGTGAAGAAGTGTTGATTGCTTTTAATTGATTATTGCACAACCTCTTGATTTTTCAATTTGTCGTTGTAAAAGGAATGGCAAAAAGATATTAGTCATAAAGGTTGGGAATCTCTGCTGTTTGATTTTTCAAAATTCATTAACTTCGCGAACTTTGAACTTAAAATTTATGAATGATTTATGCAATACACGTGGTGAGTAATGGATTGCGTAGCAAACACAGCGGATGTTCAACCTGGTAGGTGGATGAAGGGCATGAGAGAATGATGCGTTTTGAATAATGGTAAGTGACCCCGGAAGTTGACTGACTGCTGTGACTGACTACTGACTCCTTTAAAGTCTGATTCTGTAAAAATTAAAATAAAAGAGCGGAAAAATGTAGTCATCCTAACTGGCAACACTGTGGTAAAATATGAACATGTGCAGAATTATTTATTTTCAGTGTGAGATTTTCCATCGAATCAAACTGGCATAAACTACAACAAAATCAAAAACCGCAAAGGCAGAAGCAGCAACATTAAAATCAGAATCAAGTGCAGAAAAAGCATTAGGAGCGAACAACACCAGTTGCAGCGTTTTGTCCTCGGCGTGAAGTGCTTTTAAATTTTCTATCTATTCATCGTTTTCGTCTACTTAATCCTTTTATTTTTCTTCGACATCAAAAACCATGGTACAGGGCGTAAACGCGGGTCGCGAGCACCGAGTTGTGGTTGGATCTGCTTTTGGCCTATACGCATTAAAACAGCTGCATGCGTGCAAACAGGAACCGCATCTCATTAAATTAATGTAAAATTCCTAAACCGCGACCTACCGCGCAGTGTGTTTCGACGACACAATCATCAATGGCACCACACTCATCAACCAAACCGCACTCACCATCGACAAGACAGCCTCAACCAAGACAGCAACCAATAAAGCAGCCCCACCAACAGAACCGCAGTTATCACCACCACAGACGGATACCAGGCATTCTGCTGCTCAAAAATGATGTATTGCATGAATTAAATTGAAATGTTTTTGCAGGATTAAAAGTATTTTGTCGGTAAGATAATTCAGTTTGGGCCCACACCTCCCTTCCCCTAACTCTATGGCTTGCTTTTTGCGGTAAACATACTCATTGTAAAAATGGTTGAACAGCACCGGAGCATTGCCCGGATATTTTGGTGCAGGTGATTCGAGCTCAGGAGACTTAAAAAACGGCACAAAGAGAATTTTTAGAAAAACGACGAAATGCAAAGGAAAATGGTCTCGAAATGCAAAGGAAAAGGAAACTAAAAAGGAATGAATTTGAAAACAGGAATATTCTAACGCTACAGAAAGAAGCGGAGAAACAAATATTCTCTTAAGAAAATAGTTTCTTTTCCATATTTTCTTGTTCTTCTTGCTCCTTTTGAAATTGTAATTTATTGTTGTGGCGGAAGTAGTTTTTTCAGATAAAGAAAATAAGAAGAAGAAGGAGAAGACCAAGTTGTCTCACAGTGAAACCTCGTATTGTTCGAAATATCAAAATTCATCAAATTCGACTTTGACCTTTGACACCTCATTTTAAAAATGAATTGATGATTGTGTCAAGCTCCCTCAGTTCCAAAACGAAGTCACCTCAGCAACGTCAGAGATCATCTGAAAATTTTAGTTAGTATTAATTCTGGAATTAATATCTTGTTGGTGTTAATGTTGTTGTTGTTGTTGTTTGTTGTTCTTTGTTTGTTTGTTGTTATTAATAATTGTTACGCAAGAAAAAGGACCAGCCAGATTAACTTCAATTGCAACAACAATCACATAAACAATAACAATATATAGTCAATGCAATAACAACGCGGATACCAATAAAACCATCACTAACAGCAAAAATTTCAGAACAAGAGTAAGAGAAATAAAAGCAATAACAACAACAACAACAATATTAACTATATGATTATTAATGAAACCAACAGCAGTTGTAAGATCTTTTAATAAAACAAAAACACCGACAATAACAAATATAACAAAACCTGGCAATAACAAAAATCCGTGGTATTAAGGGCATCATTATCATTGCAATAGTCATCATCATCATTAGAATCACAACCAAAATCAAGATCATCGTCAACAATGTAAGCATCGTCACTATTATCAACATCATCATTGTCATCATCATCATCAATATCATCAACATCATCGGCAATAGCGAAACTCTCAATTTTTTCCTTTGCTGTTTTGTAACTTTTAAGTGTTTGCTACTGTTACATGACGTCGCTCCAAAGTGTCTGTAGATTAACAACCACAACAATAATAAAAACAACAACAACCATCCGACCCACAGCGAGATTTCATTAATATATTTTTCCGAGCATGCTTTTTCGTTTATTTTCATACTTTTTTTAATCTCACAGGCAGCGTCACAGTATTCCATATAATAAAAATAATAATAATAAAGACAACAATAACAACAACAACGTCATCGTATACATGCAACATATTTCTCGTAATTCCACACAATTGCTTCTGACAAAAGTCTTTGTCACGTTGCTGCCACATCGCCGACGGTTCATTCCACCTACCAACCAACCAACCGACAGAACGATCATGTGAAAAAGTATTTTATATCACAAACGATACGTCGAGTTGTTTACAAATTTTTATGTTGTTCGAAAAATGTTGTGACGTTGAAGCGGTAAAAGAAAAAACAAGAATGTGAGGGAGGAAAAATATAAAGGAGTTTCATGAATGAAGGAGAGTGATGAAGCGTAGAAATTATGAAAGGAAGAACGTTGGAATAATGAAGCAATGAAATTGTGAAACGATGGAGTGTTGGCGGGTGAACACGCATAGCTTTGCTGAAATCATTCTTCATTCATTTGTTTTGATGAGTTTCATCAACTGCAGTTGCGAAAAATTAGCGATAGTTTAACCAAAATCAACGCATACTTCAAGAAAATTACATTAATTTCCTTCTTTCAAATTAAAAAAAGAGAAACTTCGTTCATAACTAATTGAAGTAATGCCTGCGAAGGATGATAAGAAATATTCTCTTACTCTAATGTTGAAATTTTTTGGTAATGGCAACCAATTTGGGCAAGCAATTTCTTCTTAAATTTCTTTGCTAGAAGTTTAACACTCTCAACTTAGGTTTTGAGAAATCAAAAAAACCTTGATTGGGACGACAAAAATATGACAAAAACATAGCACAGTGAGCAAAAACAAAATCAAGTCAATATTCATGCCATTAACTAATTTGGCGATGCCTAGGGGCATCACCTATAAAGGCAAAGCTTTAATAGCAAAATATTTATAGTTGTCAAAATGTAAAAATGTGTTTCTAAAAGGTTTGAAAATATCTTTAAGAATGAATTTTTCGATTTTTACTTTGAAAGACCGTTGAGATAATCTGCAAAGAGTAATTTTATGATAATTGATGGCCTAGGGTAAAACAAACATTTATTCCATCACAAGTTATTTTTCTACAGCGATAAATTATAATTAATAAAGAATAATGAATAATGAGAATAATGCTTTAAGATAGTATTCAGTTCATCTTTTTAAAAACCTTCTGAAAAACTTCGGAAATTTCAAAAACTTAATTCTTGGTCTTGAAGAAAGTCTCGAAAAAGCTTCCTTAATTTTTGGTCTAATTACGTTGACGAAATTATATAATTTGCTACGATGACAAAAACGTTTACGTTTACATATAATCGTCGTCAGAGTCCTCAGAAAAATTTTGAAGAAATGCAAAAAAAGTTGTCCAAAATGTTGTGAAAACATTAATCAAAACATTACAAAATCCTGAAATAATTAAATAAACAAATTGTATTTTGTGCTCGCGAAACGGAAAAGGATCCACAACAAAGTAATAGAAGAAAACTGGACCGCACACTCCAAATGTTTTCATTTATTTTTGCTCCCTTTTTTTATTTGTTTTTTCGCTTTTGGTTTTGTTTCGAAGGATTTCAAATAAAATTAATGAAAATTTTTGTTCACATCGCAGACAGATCTGTTCGCGTTGTAACCGTCAAAATGGTTTAAATTGCCAGCGTTAAATATATGAAAGCTAAAAAACGTGAAATAGAAACCGTGAAAAAGAATAACATCCGAAAAGACAGCAGAATAAAAACAGTTGTATCAACGAGAACTAAAAACAAAGAGAGGGATTAACAAAGCATGATGGATTAGAGGCTTGAGGCACAAAGCAAGACTAATGACGAGATCGACCAACATCAAAAAATTGTCCCTTAAACATTGAAATATTTCCGCTCAGAAAAAAACCAATTCAATATTTTGAGGAAATGTTGTTTTTTCTACTACTTTCCGAAAATCTTTTGGTTTGGACGGGTCTTTTACATCAAGTCCTTTTGATTAGTGAAACGCTTGAAGTTACCACTTTTTTGTTTGAATTACCAAAAATTACAACACGACAAATTTGACAAAATTAGTGACATTGCTTATTTGTTTTGTCTAAACTATTAGTGAAATGTTTTCAACGCTTTAAAGCTACATTTGCATCATCGGTTGACAAACAAGTTCCTTGGGTATTTTGGACTAACCTTATTATCTTCTCGTCCTTTCAATTATAGTAAATATAGTAATAGAAATAAATACTTTTCTAACTGCTGGCTCGCTTGAAAAATCAATTCTTTTGTGTTTTCTTCTGTCAAGGTTTCTAACTGAAATTTGTTTTATGCCAAAAATATTTTTTTTAAGAAAATGATTCAGGATATACTCTTTAAGAAATGATTCAGGATATACTCTGTCGTAAAACAAAATCTTTAGCAATAATTTTGTATTAAGCTTGTTTAAAGAACAATCCTAAATATCTTATCAATCTATGCAGACCATCCCAGGCACAAATTTTTAAGATTATATAATCATTCCCTTGAACATTTTCTTGTTTTAATTAAGTGAAGATTTGCTTAAGTAATAGAATCAAAGCATTTCAAAACCTTCTCAATTCTCAATTAATTACATAAATAATTAACAAAATAATAAACCCTTCGTACTGCTTATACTTTTTCTTCTTCGCTGAACCTTAGAGTAGTTTATTAAAGCTTTCTTTTCTATTCATTCGTTTTTCGCCTGCTTTGCCATCAATGCGTGGATTTCTCTCATTTAGTATTTACCCTTTGTTTACTCCTTCTTTTATTACTTCATTTCTTTTAAAAATGCGCTTTCTTAGAAATCTCAACCTGCAGCACTGTCAATCATTGCAGTCAACAAGTCAGACTGACGGAAGTTGGAAAACAAGTTGTTTGCTAGAAAGAAAAGACGGAATGAAGGGGAGAAGTCGAAGCGAACATATAGAGGTTAATTTAAAACGGAAGAAAAACCGTCAAACTGCGCAATGCGTAGTTAAAGTATGTGTGTTTTTAGGGGGCGGACAACGGCCATTTGCTTAATTAGAATGTCGTGCTTGTTTGATAAAACATTACTATTGCTTACGCTGTGTTCTTTGTTGCCTCGAATATTGGGTGTTCTCTTGGGTGTTCTCCTGATTTATTTGTAAATCTGTGTTTCCCGGTGTTTACGCTGACGTTGCTTCTGTGTTGGAAAGTACATGCCATAATGACAGACTGATATATACACACTTCAATGCCTGACTGTCTGTATTCTCCGTGCGTGTTCATTGTGCGCGTGAATGTGTGCGTGTGTGTTTATTAAAGCCTACATTTAAATATCCCTGCTAGGAACCCTGCTAGTTGGTTTCATTCCATAATACCTAAAGCTCATCCATGAAAACACGACGTTTTCGAATGGAGTCTAGACGCCCCTCTGAATTAAATTGGATAATTACAGGCTTTACCTAAAAAGTCATTAAGCTCTTCTTTTTCAAGTATCTAATATATCTCATACAAAATTGTGCCCTTCCAACTAACGCTCTGCCTTTTCATAACGTATTTACCCGCGCCCAAGAAGCCATTAAACCAGAATGCGCCACTAAATGTGCACATATTTCACCCTATGCTTAAGGGACAAATTAAGATAGAAAAGAAAGAAAGTAAGATCAGGAGGTGGTTTAGGGTTTTAACTCCGCCCACCACCATCAAATTACATTATAATAAACAGAAAAGTTGCTCACATCTCCTGTTTCTAAACCACAGCACAAAACTCATTTCAAGGGATAATTGATTTAACCTCAAAATAACCTCCTTACCACCAGAACGTCTTCTATGCAGCTTGCCTGTAATCCTCTTAAGATTTTAAAAATAAGGAGCTTCTTTTTCCTCACCATGCACCATATATATGGGCTATATATATGGCTATATATATTTTTTATTTTATATTTTTTAATTATTGCTTCGGCTTAGTTAAAGGTAGTCTGGTTCTCACTATCGCAAGAAGAAGTAACTTGGTCATTTCCTAAACTTGGTTTCTTGTGCTTCATTAAAAACATCCTAATGCCCATTTGGCCTTGCAAGTCCCAAATTACTCCTTTACAAAAATTATAAATTTTTTTGGAGTAATTTTATTCTAAATGAAAAATATGGATCTGGTTGCCATACTAACAAAAAATTGTTGCCATACTTTAATGAATTAATGTCTTGGTTCGTGTCTCTTCTGAATGAGGATTATTGACTTCTTGTTTAGACTCAAAAAATAAGACATGGTTTCTCATTAATTTTCAGAAAGTATTACCTACTCATAGTACTCATAGTTTTTCTCGTTAGAAAAAATTATCTTAGTTTTAGTTTACCTTTAAAAAGAATGGCTTGTTTTAAATAAAAATTAATGATTTGTTTTTTGCTTATTCTGGAAGAAACTGGTTCCTGTATTAACTAAAAAATTGTCGCATTGATTGTTGATCTATTTACTAAAGAAAATATGTGTTGGTTTCTGTCTTCGGAGTTTTAAGATTCTCTTTACTTGTGATTATTATTAGGTATTGCTCCTCGTACATATTTCTGATACTCTTTTTGTGTTCTTCATCTCAATCTTATATAGATGTTAAGCAAATTGAGAAGTAGGCGGAATTAAGAAATTAAATTCATGCATTTATTTAATGTCGTCTATCCTGACTTTATCACAAATTTATTCAAGATATACGATATGATTCTCATTACGTGCTAACGTCTACGTTTTAGCGCAACATTCACAAATGGCTTCCTCTTCTGTCACGTAAGAAAAACATTTAATGCTTCTTTTACTTTTCCTTTCGACATACAATTCTATTTCCATTTGGTATGACCTCACTACTACTCCCTCTTCACCCAGATGATGACAGGGTGACGTATAATCACGTGTTTTTGAATAGTTATTATTGCAGGCAACCTGTTTTTCGCAAGGACAAAGGATGCTTACCACTGCAGCAATTGTAAATTTTTTATGAAATACCAGCTAGCTCTTCCGACTTTGGTTGTCTTCAGGTAAACATTAAAAACTAATTCTGTGCAAAAGAAAATTATTTGCTTTAAAGATTACGTGACAAGAAAAGACAAAAGAGGGTGGAAAACAATGATAAAGAAAAAAACAGTAGGGTAGAGGTTAATTGTAGGTCAACTCTCCAGTGGCGTAGGTTAAACATTTTAATAAAATATTCAACAGACAATCTACGAGTTATCTTAAGTTAACTAAAGTAGAATGAAGTAAATCTTTAAAACAGAATTGAAATTAGCCTAAAACAACCTCATTATTTTGCTCAGGTTTCAGATTCCTCCCATTATCATAAAACTATATTAATTATTATATGTAAATTATAATCTCTTTCTCCGAGATAGGAAAATGTGAGGTTGCGAACTTTGCTGAAATACGCCAATGCAGCTGAGTAACCGTAGACTCCATGTTTCTCTGAGCTTTCTCTAGAATGTACGATTTGGCAATAGATTTTTTTATATTCCCGTAAATAACTGCAGTTTGCTATTGGTACTTGTAATATTCTCCTATAGACAACTGACCATGTGAACGACTTCACATCAAAACATATCCTACATGTGTTTATCAACACTACATGCTTGCCTCTAGATTTAGTTTAGGTTGTTGTAGATCATTTCAGATTGCTATAGAGCATTCTGAATAATTCCAAATGACTTTACCTCGATCCAGTTGGCATGAAACACAATTTTATAGCTTCTAAAATATGCAGAAGTCTTTCAATCAGTTTATCTAGGCACACATATTTTACTTATTATTAATCAGTTGCTATGAGAAAGTTTTTCACTTGTTAAGACGAGACAAGCAAGTATAATAATCAGCAAAGAAACCTAGAAAGGATTACATTAGTATAACTGAAAATACAAAATAATATTTGTAGTTGGGTTGAGCCTAGTCAGATCCACCCGCCTCGGTAATGACACGACACGTGCAGCACAGAAATCGCAAAATTTATTGCTAAAAACTAGAAGAATGTAAATGTGTAGAATAATAAGACTAATCCCCCTTTTTGTTATTTATACAATGCAATAGTTGTTGTTTCTAAGTTTTTTTGCTATCGTAATGCTTTCTAAGCTGTTTTATGTCTCTGCAATCTGACAGATTCTGATTCTGCTACGGATTTTATTGATATTTATTTTCAACAACTGAAAGGATTTCATTATAATCTCGTTGACAGACGAGTAATATAATAAATCATTAAAATCAATTTAATATAATATAGAATATTGTTTTTATATTAAAAAGAGTTAATGTATTTATAGCAAATGGAAAGAGAAGCAAAACTGCTTAAACGGAAATCATTATTAAGATCTTTATTAATGAGTTGTGAACGATAAATAGTAAAGACTATGTAGTCAAGAAACTAAAAGAGATTTCTCATTTTACATAACAACACCCTTCCCCACGCTCTTTGAGCTAACATCCTTATCGTTTTTTTTTCATGTCATTTATCATTTATAATTCCTCTTTATTTCTTAATTACATTTAAAGACTTTCATAAAAAATATTTAGCATACTGTTAATGTTAATGTTATATAATTTTGTCATTCACAACTTCGTTGTACAGATTTTATTCGTTGAACTTTATGAATGAATATTATCATAATATTGTTGCTCTTGTTCTATTCTCGGAAACTCATAAAATTCATAAAAGTTTCTTTATTGGCGGTCACACTGAAGTAAAGAATGGCTGCGGAAACTTTACCGGCACTAATTCTGCCCGTTTATGACCGCGGTAATGGCTAAAACGAAACGACCCCTCCGACCATTAATAACGCTAATAAATCATTAAATTGATAAGATTGACTTCATGACATGCTAATAAACCTCAGCAATGACAACAAATACAACAACAGCAATAATAACGTCCAGAAAAGCAGCAACAAAAATGACAACGGCAGCTCCCGCAAAAATGTGCTCGCTCTTAAAAATTTTATGAATGCATAACTTTTAGTTACCCCGCCTTGCTCTGCTGGCCTCCTTCCGTGGTCTCTTTTCCTGATGACTTATAAACGTAATTAACTTGTTTGCTATTTTTTATTGCATTCTTTATTTAAATAATTATATTCTTCTACCACTACTGCTCCTCTTCTGATTTTTCTCTTCTGATCGCAAATATGGGTCATTTTATCATATCATAAAATATTATAAATTTTCCGATTTTTCCGCAAACGAAACATGTTCCAGTTTTTCACATAAAATTCCAACGTCGTGAAAAGTTTATTGTCTTTTGGGGGACCGTCCGTCCTAAGCAGGGTAGGGTACTCGTAACTCCATTGAATTGATTTCCGGTTGGTTGCCGTCACTGACAGACCAAAGCATCACACCAACCAAGATGACCAATTGTGATGTGAGGTATTAGTTATACCTTTTTCGCTGTTATTTATTGTTATTGTTATTTATTGTTATCATTAACTATGAGAACTATTTTTAATTATATTGTAAATTTACTCGAATTAATTTTAAAATGAAATTTTTATTTATTTATTTCCATGCAAAAATCAAAATAAATGGTTTTTTATTTCAAAAAAATGCTGTGCTTGCAAATTATTTCACTGAATCCTTCGAAATTCATTAACATCAAATATAAGATTGTAATAAAAATTCAGAACACATCTGTTACAAAAAGTCCTTTTATAAAATTTAAATTAAAAAAAAAGTTAGTATAAGAAATCTTTATAAAATTAAAAATTTTGAAAAATTCTTACAATATTTTATTTTTAATAAAAAAATTGTGTATAAAAATCTGAATATTGATGTCTTGTTTGTATAAAAATCTGAATATTGATGTCTTGTTGGCAAATAATTTCGTGCGTTTTTCTTTTTAAAAAAAATAATAAACTCTTGTTTTTCAACCTTATGAAATCAAACCTGAACGCAGTATTAAAACTGAAATCCGAACGAAATAATTTGCCAATTCCATAATGAAAGAAATTATCTACGTGTACACTAAAAAACATTGTTGTACTTCTTCGTACTTCGGTTATTTTCTTATTTCCTGCAAATGTATCGCCTCAGTCATAAATTTTAAAGTCTTTCACTTCAATTTGCTGATCCTGAATTGTGGGAGAGCTTATAAGTATCGCTTCCAACGATAGTCTTCACCATTTTTTTGCAAACTATCTTTTATTTAACCACACCCTATACCACACCCTATACTATAAAATTAAGTGGTTCAAATAAAATGACAAAATCTCAAGTTCCAATTTTCAGTTTTTGTAGGTTTAAATAAATTGAAATTTTTAATGCATCCACTTACGAAAAACTGTTATTATATCATACTTGATTTTGTTCTTCTTGCAGGACTGAATGTGACATGAAGTACCTGCTTCATAATCAATTGCATCGCAAGATACCAAGCAGATCAGATCGCGTATAAGCCAAGAAAGAAGGTCAAAAACTTTAAGAGAAGTTTCGCCAAAACTATTGAAACAACAACAAAATCAGATTACAAAAACAGATAAGGAGAAAAAATACAAAGACTAGCTGTCACCGCGACTTAAGGTTTTCCTACCTTTTCGTAACTTTTTATTAAAATCAACGCAATCAAGAAAAAGGAAGAAGACGAAAAAAAAGAAATGGAAAAGTAAAATGCGCTCGGAAATTTTAGTTGCATTGTAGTGGACCAAAGGGGACGACGAATATAAAATATCCGACAAAGAACAAGCGGCGAGGGAGCAAATACGTCGGTGGCGCCCACGTAAAACCAAGTGGCCACTACCAACTGCTTGCAGGCCAAAACAGCTGCAGACAAGAGAGAAACAGAGAGGGAGGCCGAAAAGGAGGAAGACAGATAAAGAAAGTGGGTGAGGGAGCAAAAAACTAAAGCTGGACAGGAAAATACTCTTCATCCATTGAAACGGATACAATACAGCAGAAGTTGTCAACATCCGGTTTTGTCACGAGAAAACGACAACGACATCAGCTCCAGTGAAGAAATTTCTGCGGACATTTCAACAGGCCTCCATCAACGACAAACCCTAGAAGATCCTCCCCTACGAAATATTTCGAAACCCGTAAACTGTTAAGGAAGACGACTCCAAAACGAAGGGAGAGAGAGAGAGCGTGAGAGTAAGGTGAAGAGAGATAGAAGAGAGTCTAGTAAGAGACCAATGAATTCCTTCATCGCTACCGGGCAGGAAATGGAAGCTACGAAATAATTGTTATTGTCATTGTAAATAGCGGTTTAAGGCCGTTGGCTGTGTCGTTACATATGTGTGTGTTTATATGTGTGCGGATGGCCACTCATCCCACAATTCTCAACGGTATGTTCCTCCCACAAAGCCGTACATATCTAACAACTCAGAAGACCAGATCACAGTTTGGACAACCGGATTTCACTGCGTTGACAAAATTTATAAAATCAAAATCGGGTCAACAGCGTGGTCGACCGGGTACAAACGAATTGATAATTGAAAAGATAAGCAAAACGCAAAAAATATATAGTCTTCGTAAGCTTTTTGGGAACCAATCAAGCGAGTGCATTTCGCCTATTAAAACTCTATAAAAAGTCGATAACAAATAGAAAGAAGAAGTCAAAGAAGCGGAGGAGATATAGATAGACAGATTAAAGAGAAGAATAATAAAAAGAATTACGAACTATAGCCGGATACATACTAGAGGGAACTATCGTATTTGAGGCACCACCAAAGTCTTTCTAGGCAGCGCTCCAAATAATAATAAAACCAATCGCCAAGAAAGGTAACACAAATCAGACTATTCGTCAGTCAGTCAGCCCATCAGACGGCTAAACAGAGCAAAACCAATACATTGGTTTCATAGTTAGACTCTTCTAGCTTCGTTACTAAAGCGTAAAGATCGTTATTGGAATAAAGGTACACTTATAAATCTCACCACATTCTTCCCCCCCCCTCCGGGAGGGGTTATGTGAAGATCCAACCCCTCTGAAATACGCTTCTTAAACCTTAATACGTATGTGATGAATCATCAATTCAATATAATGGATTCAGCAGTAACGACGATACAATCGAAATGCCTCTGGAGCACGCTGCTGATTGTAATTTTTATGTGCAATGGCACGTTTTCAGGTAAGTCCCAGGTGGGTGACACTGTGATGGGTGGGTCTCAGGTTACGGGGTGGGTTCAGAAACCGACTATGATTAACGGGGTGCAGAGCGGTGAAAAAGTGCCAACAATTGCCAAAAAATACACTACTGCAAATAAAGTTTTTGCTGACGTAGTTAAAAGTAAAATAAAGGGTTCGTGTAACGTAACTGGAAACTAATTTGAAATACTTTTACTTTGGGCAGGGTGTGGAATCATTTAGAAGAATATTTTCTAGAATTGCATGGAATATACGATACAGGATCCTTAACAAGAACACTAAGTAATTTTGATTTAATTGTACTCTAAAAGCAAGTTTATCAATAAAAGGTGTTATTGTAAACTAGCAATAGTAATCCCTAAAGGAAACACCCTGAGAAAGAATCTACCAATTTTTACAGAGCAAGTGGTTGCAAATAATTATAATCTTCGCACAGAATAAAAGAAAGTTGTTTTCGTCTCAATTTAACTTTATACACAGTTCCTTCAATAAGAGGTGTTATTGCATATCAGCAAAAATAATCCGTAGAAAAAAGTCACTTGAGTACAGGTTTTAGCATATTCTATTAAAGACATTAAGAAATATAATACAGGGTTGAAATGAGAGGAAGGAGCTGTATTGAATTAATTTCATACCACAAAATAGCGTTAAACTGAAGCCTTTAACCAACTCTTGAATTTGTTCAACCTTTAGATTTATTTTAAATCGTACATACGCTACCCTTTTTCTATAAAAAGTTTCAATATAGTTTTTCCTCCTTCATTTTTTCACACTTATTTCAGATTTTCCATCTTTCTATTTTTTATCCTTTTTTGAACTTTTCTCCAACAAATTTATTCTTATTTTTTGGCACTTGTCCGATATCAGATTGGCATCAATGATCGGTTCTTCCTCAAGCATTCATCTGTGATACAATACCGTTAGCACTTCCGTTGTATCGTGAATACAACGATACTCGTGTGGGTTCTTTGTGTCTGTTATGAATATACTGATATGTCGTCGTCAAGGCTGTAAAATTTCCTTCCTTCACAATATTTTCGGAAGTTTTTTGATTTTTCGATCATTTTTTACCTTTTTTTCAAAATAAAAGAGGCGGATAGACCGGTAAGGAATGAGCTAAAAATGGGGAAATTGTAACAATTGTGGCCTTTGTGAATGATTTTATGGTATTCAGAAAAGTTTTAGACAAGTCCTTCACTTAGAGGATTTTTAACCACTGATTGGATTGCTAGAGATTTAGAAAGTCTTGTAAAGAAAGAGGATGAAATCTGTTAAATTTTATTATTTAAAAATCGAGAGGAAATTTGAAGAGTAATTTGTAAAATTCTTCGAGAGTTCAAATTAATGAAATTATTCCCGACTAGATGACGATATTAAAAATATATCTTACATCTGGATTTTCAATACGAAACTTTGTATTAAATAATAAACTTTGAAAAAATACAATTTCAAAAAATACAAATTACAATTTTAAGAAAAAAGTTTAGAAATATCAAGAGCAAAAAATAGAGTACGCTACGGCACTTAAGACACATAAGATGTCTTATAGACAGATGCACGTTATCAATCATGACAGTAGAGGAAAATATCCAATCAGTTACATCTCGCTTCTTCTTTTCATTCCATCTTTGAACATCTGTGAACGTAATACGCATTTCTCAATTCCCGAAAGTGTCATAAATTCACCTGACATTCACAAAAATGGAAAAAAATTCCATTTGGGTTTAAGTTCCAGCTTGGCTTTCCTTTTTAAGGATTCCTTTCTAAATACTCCGAGGTGGCCGATGAAAGCGGGTGTGGCTAAGGAAGATAGGGATCATAGCTTTGGGAAATATGTTTGATGTAGAAAGTAAATCATTTTGAAATTAATAAATTTCATAAGATCTGATTAAGATTTTTGGTAAATCTATATCACAATTTAAAAAAAAAGGATTTAAAAGATATAAAAATATAAAGGATTTTAAAATTTAATATAATTTAGTTAATATTCTGAAAAAATATATTAGAAAATATTATTTTTTCAAAAGCGAAATTCTTGAGAAATCCTACGAAAATTTAGTCGGAGGGTGAAATAACGTGTTCGACAACCCTTATACTCAAATCCTTGAATTCTTCTAAATTCGAAACAAAACGAAACTAGACGGAACTAAATTAAACTAAACAAAAAGCCTAGAATTATTGGTTTTTCAAGTATAAAAAAATATTCAATAATTCCTAAAGACCTAGAAAGACAGCCGGTTATTTCGTAAAAATAGGTCTCCTAAGGCAATTATTTTTTTTAAGGTGAATTGAAATTACTTGCAAGCTTACATGTATTTTATAAATTGTATGTCATTCGACTTACCCGAATAGTGCAGAAATTTTAATCTAAGATTAAATCATATTAAAAATTCCGCGAAGAAAGCAATTTCATTTCTTTCTTGAATTATATACAATTTTCATCAATCAGTCCAACATTAGCAAATGGCCCTGGTCGTAAATATAAATAAATCACCCTGCTCTCCTACAACTTCTTGTTCTTTTTCATCCCCGTCCTTTTCGTGCTCTCCTTTTTTTAGTAATAAATAGCCATTACTTAATTTTAAAATATCGAAAATCTGAACGTTATCATTTTCCCCCTTGTTCTTCCACGTCGTGTTTTCTGTGAAAGGATTGACCCATTTTCAATACCTACAAAATTCCTTCATTGACTATCATAAATATTGTAAAGAAAGCGACTTGTGATATTAGTCACAATCGCGAAAAAATCAATACGTTTTTACAGTTGGTTGCAACAATGGCTCAGCCAACCGAATTAGCTCACAGTGTTGGATTATTTACTTAAGGTACAAGCCAAACGAATCCATCAGCCCAATCTTTCAATCCACCTACTAAAACTGCCAATCAACCAACCCCCAATCGAAAAATCAACCAAGCCAAGTCAAAACGTATCGTACCGTAACGAACAATTTGCAATAAACCGGATAGAAATCCAGTAGTTGCAGCTGCAAAAAAGTTTCTCTCTATCTTCTCAAACATTTTGAAAATGGACGTATTCGACGGCAACGTGTTCGCCCAACCCATTCACTCCCACAAACACACGAATATACACTCATACAAACGCTCACACACAACCATGCATACAGCTCTTATACCTTTAAGAGAACGCATCCACGACATGAATATAAAGGGTTGTTGTTGCTTTTGGTTTTACAAAAACAAGGTTTATATAAAATAGAGTAAAAATTACGCAATGCTGAAATTTATTGAGGCGATGGAAATCGATGTGAAAAAGTTAACATTCGAACTATTTAAGGACGTGGAATCCTCCGAATAAGAATAGTAAAAGTAAATTAGCATTATTTTTCGTTTAATTTTGTTACAAATATATTTCGAACAACGTCGGAAAATATCAATTATCTACTAATCTTCAATACACTTAATTCTTTTTTTCGGTTTTCTCTTTCTAATATTTTGCTCTATTGAAACACCATTATCCTCTTAAATGACAGGACATATCAAGTTGCGTGCTTAATTGCAAATTATCAGACATTCGTAAATTCAATTCAGCGTATCCGTTGATTTCTGTCAATCTTCTGTTGCAAATAAAAAGAAGATTAAATTACTCCATCCTTCTGGCAGTTGCTTTTGTCCCAATAAGGACTTCAAGTAACGAAAGCAATCGTTAAAGAAATAGTTTCAATATTATTTTCGTTGTTATTGTACTTGTTTTAGTGTTAAGGAAATAACTGAGTTTTTTGTCATTTTCTATTAAGTCATAGAAATTACATTCAAGAGCAATAAGAAGGATGATGAGAAGGAGAAGACGAAATAGAAGAACCGTAATAAAAACAACTATTAATTAGTGACCACAAAAGCAAATACAAGTCTCTATTACACATTCATTCAAATCATTGAGTCTCTCAATTGCTTTCACTGCTTTCTTCATACTTTAGCTCCGGATCTCTTACGTGCAATCTCTTACGTACACTGAGTGACCGGCAAATGGAGCTGATAATATCAATGAAACTTTGGCCCCGATGACTAATCGATTCCTAAAGAATAATTAATGTTAACGCCCATGAATTTGTTTATGGAGTTCAAACCATCCATCCCCCAACCTCTCCCACCAACGCTGTTAAATTCCTGACCAGAAAGGTCCTGACATAAAAATTGTTCATTTATGCGAGCGAGCATTAATTGCTTTATTGGCCTTGCCTCTACGGTGCCGCAGGACTATTTTAGATCATTTCAAAAATAATTGGACGTAACGATAATCATTTTCTATAGCCATTGACATGCAAAATCCCCTTCCCATCACTCTTCCCTCTCATCATTTTCTGTCTAATTTAATTGATATTCTACGACAAAAACAATTTCAATTAATTTTATTGTTCAATATCATTTTAGGACAGCGCCATTGTTATTAACGATTGCTTTCTGTCATTATTATAGATAATTATAATATAGTTATCAAACTCTATTTTAGTATTATTACAGTATCTCATTCACGTTAGTGATAAAAACGAAATTTATTAAGAATTTTATGATTATTACTATCATTTTAGAAACCATCAGTTCAAGTAGAGTCGGCTTGACCCGTAAATAATTTGCGCCGTAAGCAAAAATAATTGCTTCTTAAATCTCTGGGCGAAAAGTACTGTTGGAAATTGTGTAATATTCCTCGTATTTTCATCTAATATGTTGTACATAAAATTCGAGATGAACACCTTTCTCTGGTTTCCTCTCATTTATCTCAGTGAAGTTTTGTTCAGAGAAAAAACAAGGTTGAGTCAAGTATCACAAATCACATTTCCATTTATTCCTTCTCTCTTTCTATCTGTCTCCTTCCCTGTTTTTCACTGTCTTTCTCTTCTGTCTGAGTACCTCCGACCACGACTTAATGCGCCATTAGTCAAGTTAAAACCAAAACTTAAGCTTTCACCTCAATTAAGAAGAAGAAAAAAAATAAACGTAGAATCAGTCTATGAAGACGGAGAATAGAAGTAATGTGGATATGAAGAAACAGAAACCGAAGTCTGGTTTTCTTCAAATTGAAAGAATTCTAATTGGTTTCCCCAATTTTTCATTCACAATTTTATAGAAAATAAATTATAGGGAATATCTCACTCCATAAAGTCTGCTTAGGGCAATTAAAGAAGAGTTTTTGATTTTCGATGCGAAAGAATAAAATTGGAAGAAATATAAAATAGAGAACTAAAATGGTGTGTTTTCTCATAGATAAATATTTCTCCGCTATTTTTTGGTGTATCTATCGATGTTGTTCAGACTTTTCAACACAGACATAACGTAATTCCGACGGAGTAAAAGCAGAGAATTTTCAACATTGATTAAAGAGGCTTCCACAAATCATACATCTTTAGCTAGTGCATTGAAATTACAAGAATTTGTATGCAATATTCATAATTCACGAAGTTCATAAAATAAGACAGATTTGACTGATTTCGTAGTTTAACTTAAAGGGTTTTGAGCATTTTATAGATTCGACCACCACCTTGTCTCACTAAGGCAGAAAAGTCGAAGAGATAATATTTTTATTTGAATTCATTCAGACGTCATGTCTGACATATTTATTATCGGCTTCAATTAGTGCAGGCGCTCTAAATATTTAAATAAAAATTTAACGGAAAAAACCCAAATGCGGTTTACAAACAAGAAGCTTTTATGACGCGAAGCTTAAATCTAACAAAAAAATATGTTTTAAAGATTTTAATAGAAAATAAAATTCATAGAAAAAAATTTAAATACAAATACTTGAAACAGCTTAATTATGTAAACATAGCTAGGCACAGATACGCGCACACATACATATACACATAAGGATACGGACACCCACACGTCTCGGCCCTTTTTAACAGAATAAACCCTCACGCAAGCAAACACTTTACACAAATAGATAAAAACTCACAACGAGGACACAAAAGTGCCCCAATTTAAATTTTTTTTGGTTTGGGCACCAACCTACCAGCCAACAACAAATCGCCTATCTTGAAACTGCACGTTGCCACAACGCGTTGTGGTGGTGCGAGTTATTGGTGTTGATTATGTAAATGTGAGATAATGCCAAGAAAATGTTACCAGCTGCGGATAGAATGGCAGAACGTAAACACACATACACACATCCGCAAACACACACACATACACATACATTCTATATTACAATTTTTTTAAGTAAGATATTGTTAAGTATTGTAAGAAAAAGGAAGGAAAGTGTGATGAAAAACCACGTGTACGATTTTTCTCTGTGATAAAGGGCAGGATCAAGCAGTGGACTTTTCCATTACCAAAATGAATATTTTTATCTCTACATTAACGAGAACCTCAGAAGTGTTCTTGCGTGTGTGTATACGCGCCTATGTGTGCATTTGTGTGTGTTTTTGGCACGTGTGGATCCTACAAATTGAATTCAAGCACCCCCAACAAGTGCCTGAAAATCGTGTCCTTAATTCGTTAAATGTCTCGAACTTCATTTTTTTAAGAATTTTTTGTCTTTACTTGAGAAAACATATTCGAAAAAGTCATTATTGAAAAATATTATGAAAATAAAATATTTATTTAAAATTCTAAATTTATTTTTATTTCCTTTTTATATTCTTCAGAATTTTAAAAAAAGTTATAGATATCACAAAATGTTTATAATTAAACATTTAACGTTCGTAATATTGTGTAATTATTTGTATAATTATTATAAACATAATTTGTATAATCAAACCTTTTTATTGAATATTTTCTGGACTCCGATAATAATATTTTTTACTATGCGCGATTGTTGTCAAATCGTAAACAGACATGGGTAAGATGTCCTCATCGCAGAATCATTTCGGCAGTACATCGCACTCACAATTCGCTACGAGAAATAACACCCGCGTCATTGCCCAAAAGGGCGGTCTGGCAATACTTCCCTGCGTCGTCAAATTAAATTCACCAGCAACGGTAAGTGAAATGTAATGTAACGTAATTTTAAATGTGTAAGATATATAAGAAAATTTAATTATAAATAATCCTCCCGTCGAAACACTTGTGTGAGGTATACAGCCCAGATTTTGGGAATTCATTCCAGTAAAATAGTTTATGAGTGGAAGAGCTGTTGTTTTTATGAAGGTCATTTAAAAGCCGAAAAACCGAAAATGAACCCTTTTAATTTCTTTTCAATATTTCGTAAAATTTTTCTAAGAATATTCTATCAATCTTTAGTAAAATTTTTCTGAGAATATTCTTTTAAGGAATGGAGTTTAAATTTTAATTATGATTGAATTTTTAAAAATTCAATAAAGATTCGTGACTATCGGGAGACTAAATGAAAGTAGCTTGACTGAGCTTGGATGCTGTGAATGTGATGGTGTGAAAGCAGTAGTGATGGATAAGCCATTAATAATCTCAAAAGAATCTCAATATGAAACCCAAATCAAAACTGAATTGTTAATGTAAGCGCGCTTTCGATTTTCATTCTGTCTATAAAAAGATTTAAAAATTAGATTTGATGTCCGGCTTTGATGAAAACGATTAAACTTTCATTCGATTTCGCCCAATCTCCCTTTCGGGCTTTTCAACCTTTCTTTGAAAGTTCCAACGTTTCCTTTCACCTTCTGTTATTTAATCTGTCCTCGGAGAAAGGAATATTTGTCAAACATTCGATTAAAAAATGTTCGCTTTTCTGTAAATCTAAATGAAAAATCTCTTTCTTTTACACACTTTTCCGCAATCATAACTTTATTGAGCATTTTCTCACACATTCCCGCAATACGTGTGATTTCGTGTAATGAAAAATCAAAGGATATTCATATAAGAAATAAAATTGAAAGCGATAGAAAATCGCTTACCGGTAGATGAGACACTCATGGACTAATACAAGAACTGCTCACTAGGGCAGTTGAAGGGCTTAGCTGTGTGAAGGTGTACGTGTGTTGCAGCGTGGTGACAAGACAAGTGGGAACACACGCAAACCGTTGTCTACCCATTTCACATTCACTGTCTCAATTAGTTCTTCTCCACTAATTCCAACATAGTCAAGCTATTGAGTCGTTAGCGCGGCCAAAAGGTAGAACCTACATATTTTTCCTCTGAAATAAATACGTGCTTACCTCTCATTTATTTCTGGTCTTTTCTTTTCTTTCTATTCTTCCTCTCAACCTTAGAGTTTTTATTCTTTTCATGTACTCTGCAGTGAGCCATTTTCTTCTCCACTCCCCCTCTCTCAATCTAACAATTTACACGTAATTGCAATGATGCGATGATTGCAAAATTTTCACACTGACGGTTTTGTCACAGCATGAGTATGTATGGTAGGGTATGTGAATATGTAGAAGTGCTTTATTCCTGTCCGTTTCAAAGCATATAATTTAGTTCTCCACATAACTTTCTTTCACTCCATTCTGTCTAAATATTTCTTTTTATATAGTGGCCGAATTCTTTGAATTCTTTGATTGGGTTCGTAAGGAACGACTTGTTTAACACGCAATAGACGTTTGAATACTACTCAGTGGAAATGTTAAATACTAATCGAAAGTCACTTGAATATTTATTATTCAATACTTGCGTGAATACTGCTACGCGGTTATATCAACCACAACCACATTTATCGACTCTTTGACCACTATTTAGTAGTTTTAACTTGTACAGGACTCAGCTTTCTTTTAACCTACTAGTTTTTCGATCAATAATTATTTCTGTACTACTTCATATTACTTTGATTAGGTCTGAAATTGTTTTAAAATCTCATGCTAATTTTTTTTTTGTTCTCGGCCATCTCTGCTGTTTAAGGAGGATTGTTGCTTAAAAGTAGTCTGACAAGCTGGGCCGAAAAATGTGAGAGTTCTCCTCAGGCCGTCTTTTCAGCCCCCATGTCTGCCCTTCTTGATTAATATGATGATAACCTCTTACTGAAAATCTTTTGTCTACAAATCATTAAACTTTAATATCGATAAATATTGCTCATAACGACAACAATTTCGGAAGTAGCAAGTAAACAACAGGGAGAAATTACTTACATATAAAATATTACCTCCATTTTCTTTCTGCCTTTCTCTGTGTTCCCGTAGGTCTCGTGGATACGACGCAGGGATTTCCAATTACTCACTGTCGGTCTATCGACCCATAGCAGCGATAAACGTTTCCTGGTCGAGCACACACGACACATGGGTCATTGGTCGTTGCGCATCAAATCGGTGAGGGAAGAAGATCGAGGTTTCTACGAGTGCCAATTATCGATCTATCCAACACAATCGATATTTATCGAATTAAAAGTTGTTGGTAAGCAAAATGAACAAAACAATGCAGTAATAAAATAACGTGTACCGTTCATTAATATTATAGAATTAAAATAACAATTTAATTTCATCGATAAAGATAATTCGAACGTACAGGCGTGTAGGCGTGCGTGTGGGATAAGTGTATATTTTTTAATGTGTTCAAATTATTCATATACGTGGTGCATAAAATCGGTTCATTCATTTTCCACTGACATGCAATAAATTGCAACGTGATTTTAATCGTTGAGCATACTTTCAAAGGGCAATCAGGCAGGAAACTTACATCAAACACCCTCACAGTCATACGTACACAACACACACATACATACATATGCACATATGCATACACACAAACATACGCACACATATGCCCTCACAATCTGACTTATATTCTCAGCTCATTCGGCTTCGATTATATTCAACACCTCCACATGTATATCGTACACACATGCACGTATACCACACATTTATGCAGGTCGTGTAAGAATTTATGCATGTCCTTTTTTGTGAGGAGAAATATTTAAGGAATAAATCATGAAGTCGTAGTCGTTTGGAATTGGTTTGAATGGTGTAAAGTCTATGCGAAAATATTTGCATTCCTGAGATTTGTAAATTGAAAGGGGCGCACGTTGTTAAAAGGAAAGATACTGACCCAGTAGGAAAATTGAATTCAATTCTTCAAGGATGGAATAAATTTTATAAAATAATATAATTATATTTACAATATAATTTAATATTTATAATAACTATTTTTTATTTCATTATATAAAATAATTTAACAGGAAATGAATAATGAATTATTTATATAATTATATTCAATAAATAAACTTAATCTAAAATTTAATTAAATAATTAAATAAATAAAGAGCATAATATAAATAAACTAATAACTAAATAGACTTCTAATAATATATAAATAAATGGAACTATCTTATATTTTATATTTATATTAATTTACATTTATTTTAATAGTTTTTGACAATTATAACTTTATTAATGTATATTTAATGGTGTCAGTAGTTTTCGTAATTTGTTTTCTCCCTTTCAACTTTTGCTCGTGCTTTCACTTCTCCTTATATCTTATTTCTTTCTGTCATTGATTTTGCTACAGAGGCCGTTGCCGAAATAACCGGTGCGCCAGATTTGCATATTGACGAAGGGTCTGCTTTACGTTTAGAGTGCAAATTGAAACGGGCCACCGAAAACCCTGCTTTTGTTTTCTGGTAAGTGAATATTTATTCAGCGTTATCGCCCTTCTCGCGTCCTTCTTCATTACCCTTATTGTTGTTGTCGCACTTAATGAGTTACCTAAACCAAAGCCATCTGTTTATACCTCTGGTATAAACCTAACCTCTGGTATACCTCTAACAACTTCATTCCGTCCATTCATTCGTTCAGCATGCTTTCATTTATAACTTTTTTGCTTTTGTTTTTGCTTTAACACACTTTAGGTATCATGACAACAAAATGGTAAACTACGATTCACAGGATGGCTTTTCGGTGACCTCAACAACAGAAAATATACCCGCCAGCTTAGAGTATGCCGCCGGTTCGTATGTGGGTGTTGGCGGTGGTGCTTACCGTGAACGAACCGCCGGCAGTTCAGGGAGCAATAATGGCCTTTCTAACAACCACAGCAGTCATACCAGCGGTCATTTGTCATCGTTAGCATCCCTAATGGCATCTCAACAACATCAATCTTCCTATCTTCTGACGCCGTCCACAAGCGTCCTGACGATACAGGAAGTGCATTTTCATCATGCCGGCAACTATACATGCGCGCCATCAAACGCTCGACCTGCTAGCATAACCGTACATGTACTTCGAGGTGAGTCCTATTTTCGTTCACACAAATCTAGCTTCCAAGCCAGATGGATGCGGTTGGGTCTTTATGGGAGCCTTTTCATAATGTCCTTCACCCTTTTTTCCTCTGACTGACATCTACTTTAAATGCAAATTAAACATCAAGGTTGAGAACATAAGGCCAAAGCGGGCAAAAAGGCAACGACTGTGTTAATGATAAACCTAAAAACAATGGAAAATATAACTCTCATATCTCGAAACAGTCAAGAGTTGACTCGATAATTTATAGTTGGGGAAGTGATGGCAAGCGATTGTGCCGGTGATGATGGGTCATAGGTGAGAAGGCCCTTCAAATAACCTTAATGGCTATTAAAAATTGCATCAATTTGTTAAGAGTGATGGAAGCATTCAGGGCAGAAAAAGCAAGAAGCAGAGTAATATTTTTTTAAATATGAACGCACAAATACATGATTTTGCTGAATTATGAAAATGAGGTTTTGCTGAGACCGCAAGAATTAATTTGAATTTTTAAATCAAATGTTTCCTACCGGGGTCATATTTGCGTTTTAATAATGTTGTTTTGAATGGGCTTAAAGCAACTCGATTAATCTAATTATGCTAACGCTTAAAAAGAATTATTAGATAGCCATTTTTAAAATAAAATTATATTCTCAGAAAATAGAGAAGGAAGGGAAAGGAAATCATCAAAAGGTAGCTCCCAAAAAAATAGCCTGAAGGTGACGTAAATTCTCTTAAGAGTCATCGCGTGATAATAATGTTTTACTTGCCACGTTAATAAAGCTTCTTTCTCTTTGCCATGATGCCCTCTACCACTCCTTTCCCCTCCTTTGCCACAGCCTTCTGACGCGAACTGTAGTCCTTTCCGTCACGGAAAGTTTAAAGACAGATTGCCTGGCAAAAAGTGTGTTTGCTTTTTCTAAAATTACTAAGAGTGCAAACAACAAACAACGACAAACGATACCAATCAACTTTTAAGGACCCCAGAGGTTCCACAGAGGCGTTTCAGAACGGAGCGTAATGGGAGAAAACAAGATAAAGTTATTAAAAATTATCATTTTTCATAAATTTTTTGGTAGATTCGATGGTAGATTCGAGCTTTGGTAGTTTCGGATTTAGAAGGCAAAATTCAATGGGAATTTATAGTTGGGGATACTGGTATAGTCGCAGATACTGATTCGGCAAATAAGTCCGTACGGTTTTTATTCTACGTTCATTCGTTTCATCTGTTTTTACACTGATTTATAAGAGACAATACGACTAAGAATATATGTTTTGTTGTATCTCTAAAACCGTATGAACTTATTTGCCAACCCCAAATTCATAAAACGCCTTACAGATTCGTGTAATAATTTCCAGGCCTAAATTCTTTAACAATGTTTAATCAGCTTAACTTGAAAGTCTCCATCTCTCTCTATCTGTCTCTTTTTTACTCCCTACTAATACCCACCGGCCTGTGCCAAAGCCTCCACCAAATTCAGCTCCAGCTACAAAAAATCCCTTTAGTGTTGCGAAGAGTAAAGAATCTACTGAGTAAAAATTTTCTAATGCCGCAATACCTGCAGAATTAGATATCGCGAGTAATTACGTACCAACTGACGATGATCCTGCAATTTTAAACAAACAAGATAAAGTTTTTTTGGCATAAAATGCGGTAAAAGAAAAGTAGGAGAAGAAAATGTTCGACACGAGAATGTTTAGACACGAAAAAACATTAAAGGAATTAAATTCAGTTATTTCCAGAGGCAGAATTTTTTTGGGTTCTTAGAGTCACTTTTCCTTCGTTTACTATCGTGTGGCTTTTACATTTTCTGAAACAACTTTGAGATAGAAAAATGTACAGATTTTGTTAGGATTTTTTTCCTACTGCTAAAACACTTGCCTACTCCTGCCACTTCTACTACCATTTATTGCTCTTCTTTTTATACAGTCAGTACTATCGTTGCTTCCCTTTCCTTCTCCTCCTTCTGACAGAGGCTTACATTCGTAAAAGCCTTTCTTCTATTAAGAAAACCTCTGAAAGGAAATTAATGAAAAACCGAAGAGAAAAAAGAATGAAAAAACATTCTTTGTCTTTACAAAGCCTTTGGAGGCAATAACACCCTCTTGTTCTACGCGCTCCAAGTATACATCTTATTTTATGTTTATCCTTGCGATATATCTATGTGTTTATATTCATACACACCTACACACTCGCACCTGCAAAAAAAGATGAAACGAAATTTTTCAGAAATTGGAACAAATCCTTTTGAAGCCACTCGAAGTCACTCAAGCACTTTCTCATTCCTTTACGTCTTTAGAATTTGTCATCTCATACCAATTGATTTGAATTTTTGTTATTATCCCTGATAAAAAATAAAATTAAAATTATAAAAAAATAAATTAAATTAAATATAAAATTAAAATTAAAATTGTGAAAATTCTTACAAGAAGAAGCTGCGATTCAATATTAAACCTTTTTTATAAAATATTATTTTTACTGTTATTACACATCACATTAGTTGACTGAAATACAACGAGCCCCTAAAATACTTTGGCATTACCCAAATCACGTAATCCTTTCAAATAATCTCACATAAAACCCAGAGATTTCATAAAATATTAGGGTTAGCTCGATGAAGCCGAAACAATCTGTTCGAAAATGTCTAATATAAACAAAATTATAGCTGAGAAAGTACGGGCTCTTCAATATTTGAACTTTACTACTAAGTAGATCCCTGGCAAGTAAGTTCGTGAGAATTTTTTTTTATAAATTTTATTTTACTTGATTGTTCCTTCAATAATGGACACTGATTATGCAAAAAATATTTCGTGATATACGCACGAACTTATTTTCCAAACCAATAGTTTGCTATTTTCTTCCCGTGGTTTGCACTTCACTCTTATTTATTTAATTTTCGTTAAAGCTTTTCTTTTTTACTTACCTTTGTATTAAAATATTTCTTTACCAACGCAACAAACTTTCTTTATCTTCTTCATTTTATTTCAGGTGAAAAACCTGCGGCTATGCAACACGCCAATCGTAGCGCTCTTGACAGCGAAAGTGGGAATAGTAGTAGTGGAGATGGAACGTCAAGTGCCGGCAGTGGCAGTGATGGTACAAGCGGCGCCTCTACCATTCATCACAATGCGCCGGGCAGTTGGTTAAGACTGGATAATACTAAACTTCATCAGTTGCTTATGCGACTCATGCAAAGAAGATGCCAACAGCATTTTCATTTATTGCGCCGGCAACAACAACATCAGCAACGGCACTGGTGCCCTGGTTCACTAACATGGCTAGTAACGATAGTTACGTTAATCTCTGCGTATCATAAAATCGATAGATGAAGCAGGTCACATAAGCCTCGGTTCGTTGGTTAGCTGGGTTGATGAATGACATGAAGGGTTGCTTCTGGGTAAACGGGAAGAAGGAACACACTAAAGGCGGACTTTATAAAGCCTATAAAAATTGCAGATGAACGGGAAAATAAGGGACGGGAAATGACACTAAAAGGAAATGAAAATAGATTTTGAAAATTTTCCCAAACGACTGAATGAATGACTAAATAACTAAAAGAATTACGAAATAAAACATAATTGGATGATTGAATAGCCATGAGATTGAAAGATTACTTGAGTGATTTTCCGACTAATTACTTTAGCGACTAATCGAGTAAAATGTCGAGTGACTGAACGACGAAATAATTGTGTGACTGAATGATTTAACGACTATATGATTGGGTTACGGCCTATCCAGTAAATTGGTAAATGACGTTTGTGAGTGATTACCACTAGACAATTGAGCGACTGCATAATCAAGTGACTGAATGAATGTGTGAGTAAGTAATAGAGCTCATTTATGGGATAATATTAATACCTGGAAGATATAGTGACTCAATACCCCATAGTAATTATAGTTAAGTCATTTAACCACCCTGTGATTAAGTGATTGAAAGACTTTGTGATCAGATAGTTAAATGACTGTGTAACTGAAACTTTCTCTGACAATTGCTTGAGTAATTTTTCTGACAAATTAGTTGAGTGACCAAATAACTAAAATATTGAATTCTTCAATGGATAAATAATTGAGCGACTTAATAATTGAATGACTGTAGGATTAACTGATTTATTTATCATATTATTGAGCGATCGAGTAACTTTATGGTGAAACAATTTAGCGATTGAACGATTGGATGATTGTTTGATGATATCACTAAATATCTATCGTCATGGGGTTGAGTGACTTTAGTGTGGGATTGAGTGACTTTAGTGACTGGGTGATTGAGTAATTACATGACTTTGACTTTATAACAGTTGCTTGGTTAACTCTAAGGCTAATTGACTTTGTAATTGAGTGACTTTACGACTGACTGACTAATTGATGGGAGGTAATTTAATGACTCTATAACAAAGTGATCAATATCACATTATCATAAAAATATTCCCCGTTTGCAAAGCATTTAAAAACAAATTCCTTCGTAGAACAAATACAAAACACCAGCATACCTGAGCCCCTTCAACAGACCCGGCAGACGATAATGGTGACAACGCTGATAAAGCTAATGATAATAATTATGAACTGATGAAAGGCATTCTCTGTAAATAAATAATTAGTTCGTAATTCTAAACTTAACGGTACTTCATTATAAAACAAAATCCAAAATAAAAACTAAAACTTTCTTAGAAGAACGTTACGTTAATAACGCACTACGACTAAGTTTAACTGAATTAAATACGTGTAGGGGGAGCACTAGAGCTCAGCCGTAATGTAATTAGAAAACGTATTGAAAAAAGGAAAAGAAAAATTGTAAAAAACCACTTCCTCACTCCCTTAAAGACAAAGAGTAAATGACTTTAATCGGTAAATGTGATTAAAAGAGAAAGGAAGGGAGGACGCCACATGCCGCGTCGCGTATTGACGCGTTTCTATTTGTGTAAATACTCTGTCGAACAAATTATTGTTGTCAAGCGTTAGACTGTTCTATTGAACGGAAATAAAGCTAAAAAACTTTGGCTGAAAAGTTTGTTGAAGTCATGAAACAAATTATGTAAAAAAACTTAAAACTCAAATTTTATCGTGTAAGGCGTTTTTAGGTGGGTTACACTCTTTTGGTAAACTTTTGACTGAGGTAAAATAAGAAAAGTTTGGAAAGTCTTTAAGAATGTGTATGAAAATTTCTGACATTGTACTTTTTGATAAAAGTTAAAGAATGTTAAGAACATTGTATTAATTTGCATTAATTTTATTAATAATTTTCTTTTCTTATTTATTTCATCAATTATTTTAAAAGTGGTAAAAATTCAAAGCTTGTCATGCAATTCGGTCTTCACTTAATTTCCATTTTTCTTCAACTCTCATTCTTTCTTTATTTTACTTTTTTCATTATCAACTATAAAATCAATGCTTATTTTACGCAATCAATTCAAATACTCGATTTTTTAATTTCTTTTCTTTTCTTTTCTTTTGCAATTCATATTTCTTTCGACACCATAACTCTCTTCAAAATTCACAAAAACACGGTTTCCATCAATTGATTTTAGCGCTCCAAAAAGAACGAAAGAACAATAGAAAGAACGGGTGGAGAGCAAGACGGAAAATAAAAAAAGATTGAAGAACTGAATGGCAGAATAATGATTTGAAAAAGAATCCTGGTCGCTGTCGTCGTGACAGCAAAGTGTGTCACTCAAACGCAATAATAGCGTGACGTTGTCAAGCATTTGTCATCAGAAGCGCTTAACGAATGAATGAATCAAACCTTAGAAAGCTGAAAACGGCAAGGAAGGAGACACACTTCTCTTGTTAACACGAATCCTTCACAAATGAACACCACTGATTCGCACTCGCCAGAAGTGTTCCATCAACGATCCTCCAGCTGTTAATACTTGTCTAACTCTACCATTTTCTCCTCAGCGCCCACTTTTCCCCTGCTCCGTCTTTCCCTTCTTAGCTTGTTCTTCTATTTGTTGATTATCCTTTACCATGCTGTCTCTTCCTTAACGTCTCCACAAATTGGAATTTGTTAAATGCAAAATTCAGTGTTTGCCATTTTTCAACTCATCCAGTGCAGCTCAATTCAGTTCAGTTCATTTCAATTTCTTCAAATCGCTTGACTGACATTCTGACGTATTGAAGAAGACTGCTAAGACAGCAGCTTACCGATTACTTGACAGTTTGATGAAAAAATAAAAGTAAGAGTAAAGTGAGGTGAGCAAATTGAGGGAAAAGTAAGAAAACGAAGAAACTAAGGGATAAGACGAGGACCGTTAACCCAGGCTTAAAACTAAAAGCTGTCAAGCAAATCATTGAAAAGGTATTTACTTTTCTGCCATTATTAGAATTTATACATCGAACAGGGTGAGGGAGAGCTAAACATAAGGAAGTGACGTTATAAATACTTCGACGGAAATCTGATATTTTTTTCGTTAATTCCTTTTCTCTAATTTAATGTCTATTTAAGACTTCAAATGAAGTGTTTAGTCAAACCTTATAAGGGAGCTAAAGAGTGTCGTATTTTATGATTTAGACATAATCGAATTTTCATTTTACTGAACGAAGTATACTGGAAGTTTACTTTAAAGGTGATTAAGGGTGATTGCTAAAATCATCCTTTGCAATAATTTTTTTTTAATTTCACAAAATGTTTGAATTAATTTCAGACCAATTTCTTAGTTTATAGAAATTCTTTTAAAATAAATTATAGTATTTTTTAATATTTTTCACGAAATAGTCCAGATCATTTATTTTAAAAATATTTTACTGTGTTTAAATTTAATGTGTTTCATGGAAAAATGTTTTTTATAAAAATATTTAATATTTTCTATTAAGATAATACTTGCTAAATAGTTTTATTATGTTTAACAACTAATATGTTTAACAACTATTTGTAACTAAAATATTTCAATATATTTATAAAAATTACTTTATTTCATTTTTTCACATTTTACTGTTAAATTCTTGCTAAAATTAATAATCATTATAACAAAATAGACTAAATGTAATAAGAAAAAAAACATAATTCATTGTTTTAATTAAAAATTTCTGAAATTTAAAAGCCAAAATTTTCAAACTGTTAAAAATAGAATACTTTTAAATAAAAATAATGGAGTATTTCTTGTATTAATGATGAAAAATAGTTATACAATTAAAATGTTTACAAGTCACTCGGAATATAGTTCAATTAGATACGTGTAAATTATATTTTAAAAAAGATTTAATTAAAAGTGAATTTAATGAATTTAATTCGTCAAGTGGTTCAACTTAAATAATTGCAAAAAGAATTTTACAAAAAATAAGTCAAGTTCAAGACAAAGTTAGAATAAAAGAAGACAAAAAAATAAATGGAGTAAAATTAAAATTAATTTAAATTAGAAAATAACAATATAAAAATTATATAAAATAAAGAAGTAATTTAAGAAGATAAAATTAAAAATAAAATAAATAGAAAATTTATTTTTAAAAATAAAACTAGAAAGGAAAAAATCTAGAATAGTTATAGATAATAACTAAACAGAAGGATAATAAATAAATCAAAATTTATATAAAAATAAAATAAAAAATAATACTAAAAAACGAAGTAAAATATAAAATAAAAATATTGAAAGAAAATTGAAGAAATTGAAAGCAAAATAAGAAAACTAAAATAAAAAATAATAAAAAGAAATAAAATAAAAACTAAAATAAAATAAACAAAAACAACAAAATTCTAAAAATTATATAAGTCTAAAAAATGAGCAAAATAAATCATTTTAAGAAAAAATAAATAAAGGGAAATACCGGGATAAAAAGAGGAATCTTTTTCTTCTAAAAAATTTGCCTCTTACAACAAAAACCAAAGAAGGAAAACTGCAAATAAAACGAAGAAGACGAAAACAATTGCTATTAAAATCGATTAAAGAAAACGAACAACAAAACAACAACTAACAAACAAAACCTACGAGTACTCTCGTTTTATATTAAGATCTAAATGTAAATAAGATATATAATCCTTTTAAGGTAAGGACTAACAAATAATTAATAATAATAAAGATTGAAAATTATGAAAAGTTCACAGTTTTGTATTTGATAAGTATGGACGGAAAATGGTGAAACTCTTACATGTATTCAGAAAAAAGCGTAAAACGAAAAAGAAAATATTTTTATGCGTTTAAAACTAGAACTGAAAGAAGCTCAAGTGTTCCCGCCTTCGGTTTAACAAAAACAAATAGAGGGCAACAATAGTGAAACAACAGCCTAAGGTGAGCAGTGATTTTTAATTACGATGGAAACCCGTCCGATGTATTTTTAGCCAAAACACAAACCAAAATTAACCACAATCAGGGTTAAAAATAAAAATTTTGAACATAGAGGTCTTTCGGAAGTCAATACGAAATTAAAGAAAAATATATTTAGAAAGTCTTCATTTTGTTAAAAATTAAGTAAATTTTTCAATTCATGTTTATTAAAAAATTACGAAAAAGTTAATAAAACTTCCTCAATATTGCATAAAAAATAAACATCTTCTAAAATTAAACTTTAATTAAGGAATTGAAATTTAAAGAAAACATTTTTTTATATTTTCTTTATTTTTATCTCTGTTTTAGTCTCTGCATTTTATTTGAAGCTTTCTCTCAGAACTAATAAAGCAGTTATTTTCCCTCTGCGTCACGTCATGATACAAGGACATTCTGAAACATTTAATATTTTTCTCTGGATTCAATACTTTTTATTTTTTTTATCAAAAACGAGCAGTACCATTTGATCCTCAATGAATCTTATTACAAAGTCGTGTCCTACCTTCTGTGGCGCTTGTTGTAGATGGTACCATAAGGTCGACCTAATTTTACTCTCGTGAGTGCAGGCAATAAAAGGAAATTACCAAAAACTTTTTCAATGACGAAAATATTGTCCTACAACCATTTGGCGAAACTGAAGGAAATATGCGTATACGTATATCAAATTTCCTCACGTGCACCAAATGGCTTGTGTTTTATTAACACGCTTGTTCGTAAGCGAATAAGTATTTTTCTTGTTTGCTTGAGTTTCAATGGCCCGTATGTTGGTACGGTCCTTAAAGGAGAATCGCTATGGTGTCGTTTTAATTTAATCGTTTGTCGTTTTAATTTAAGTAAAAAATTTAGATTTTATGGCTGGCTTTTTAATTTTAAAATTCCTCTATTACATAAAATAAAAAAGTGGGATGGGTTTTCTTGATAGAATGTTGACTAAACCGCTAATTAAACTTTGACAAAAAAGTTCGTGCGGATTTTTGCTTTAGTGTTTCCCATGAATTTTATTTTTTGTTTAATTCATTGAAAGATATTGTATTTCATGGAAAACTGAAACCGCATCAACTTTTTTGCCAAACACTATTCGTCCCAAAAATACCAGAGGTTATCCATCCCTGATTGATGGATCTTGCAATAATATATCAGCCTAATTTGGTGTATATTGGTCGACTCGGCTATTAAATAATTAAATCATTAATAAAAATATGGTACCTAAATAGCAGAAAATTGTCTGCGTTATCGGTCAGAGATCATTGATGGTATCCCGTAAAAATACCTAACAAAGTGAAATTTCAAAGATTTCACAGTTATTATTATTATTATTACAGTTAATCGATTTAACATAATATTTCATTCTATGACATAGCTTTGTTCGTAAATCTCATTACCCTATTCCCCAAGGACATCACTACCACGGAAACTCCTATCACACCTCATGACGACATATCTGTGGCTTTTGAGTTAGTTGTTGCGTTGCTTGTATTCACGCATATTTCATTGCTATTCTCCACAAAGGATCATTCCTCTGCTCCTTCTTCACTTTACCCTTATTATCCTTGTAAAACAATAGTCGATTAGAATCAATTTACGGCATGTTCATTTGTGCCTAGGGTACTCCTAATCAGACAACATATTGTTATCGAACTATTTCATTGTTCGGTTTTGTATTAAACGTATAATATTATTTACGTATCATTTCGATTCGGGGTTCGGGGTATTCGGCGCGCGGTGCCAGTGGCATTTGATGACAACAAAAACGACAATGTCATTAAATTGTTTAATGAAAATCTAACTAAAAATTTCATTTTGAAATCGGGGAAGGAAGGAAAGATAGGAAGAAAAGCTCTGGAGTAGATTTTATCAATTTTTTAAAAAAATCATTTCGTTAAATGTTCAAAATATTTGGCGATTACTGACGTATTACATTTTCATTGCTCATTAAAACTTTTTTATCCTGTCCAAGATTTTATGTTTCCCAGAATTATATCAGTTTTACTGAAAAGTGCTGAGTTTAGTGTGACGCGTCGGTTCAGTCAGAAACTTAACACGAACCATCACCATCAACATAATCATCAACACTATCTTCATCACCGTCCACATCGTCATCACCGTTCACATCATCATCACCGATTATATCATCATCATCGTCTACATCATTATCATCATAAGATTGCTTGTCACTACAATTAAAACGTCTTGAGCGCTCGTTCGACTCCAGTCCTGCCTTCATAAACCCCGCTTCACCCAGTCGATGTTAACAACTTTTCTTTTGATTGCATGCCTGTCACTCCGGTCTGTTTTCATTATTTCGAAAAAAAGACCATCGTCGCCTTATTTTCATGACCGTGTTACTGCAAATTAATGCATAAATTATAATAACGATGACGTTGTAGTGGTTACCGTTAACTATTCTTCACTACTCGCGTGACAATGTTGGTGCACCGCGTCGCCATCAATTAAAAATATCCACCTCAAGTACCTTTTTCTAACAAATCAGCATAGCAATATTTTCAAACAAGAAATTGTATTTAATGAATTCACGGCACTCTTGTTGATAGGTGGTGGAGGGGGTAACAAGTCGAAATTAATTGCTTATCCAAATAAGAAACTGCCCCGAAAAGAAAGTAGGAAAGAGAAGAGGAATACAGTCCTGCAATGCAGAAAGGGCGAAGACTTAAGAAACGAACTTGTTTATGGAAGAACTAAGTATTTCCTAAGATATTTTAAAGCCATGAGAAGCTTAAGGCAATACTTTGAAATCACCTTAAGGTATATTTAAAGGGGGACACCCCTCTTCGATATCATATTAATCTCATAGCAGATATAATTGAAAGGTACTATAAAGTCTTCTAAAGAACTCTAAAGCGATGAAATACTTGAAAATACTCTAACAAACCATATAAGAGATATAACTATTCTCTTTTAAATATATGAAAGGTCATATAACAGATATAACTTATTTTACTTTAAAAATACAAAAGGCTTAAAAATATCGTATAAAACTCCAGTAGAGAAGAGTTCTCTGTCAGGTAACCTAATGGGATTCTAAGTCCATGACTTGTTCATGTCTTCAAATCGCTTTACAAAGTATGTTGTCAAATTTCTGAAAATAAGTGAATATCTTTCCTGTCAAATAAGGCTTTGTCGGAAACGTTTAACCTATAAAGCCTTAAATAGAGATTGTCTAATAATATATAGTGAGAGATTATGACCCCATGACAGATATTATAGGAATCCATACAGATCACCAAAGATGTTTTAATGAAATAGGAAGCTTAAAATATTTTATGTAATCCTAAGTAAGACTTAACAGTATCAGTAACAGTACCAGTAACAGTATCCTAAAATTGATAATATACTCTTAACAGTGCGTTGACCCTACAAGAAAGTTAAAAGTAATCTATATAATGTATTGAGAGGTTGTCAAAAAATGTCCAATACTGCTATTTCAAATATTTGAGAAACTAAAAACATCTCGACAAATTTGTATAGGCATTCTCTATATCCACCAAAGGCTTAAAAATCGAGTCTTGTCTCTATAAATGTTTTGACTATAGGAATTAGGATATAGGACGCTTGCGGTCAAGCATTTGCACCTGTGCTTGAGCTTATAATGAACAGCATGAAGTGGCAAAATAACAAGTGTTGTTTTTGATTCCATTGTTCTTTTATTATATGCCTTGTTGTTTCTATTGTTGTTGTTGTTGTTGTCAATGTTGCCCCATCACGTTGTTGTTTCATCGTGTCTTCATTTAAAATTAACAATTTGAAAGCAGCAAACCATACTATCGGGACTATTTTAATTGACCCCGTGGCCACTAAAGTACCGAGTCACTTGATAAACTCACCACAAAGATGATTGAGAGGATGAATAATGGAGTGAGTGAGTGAGTGAGTGAGTGAATTTGTGAGTGAATGCTAAGCACGATAAAGTGATTATAAATCGTGACCGCTTGGATATAGCGTGCATTATAAAAATTAGTGCATATGTTGCCAACTCAAGCGCAAGTAATCTAGTGCTCTGATTTTCACTTTGATTTTTTTTCCTTTTTATTAAAAGATGTTTCTGGCTTACTTTGATTACTTGCCTCACAAGTGACTGGGCATGGTTGCGTTAGCTGGGTAGCTGGCTGTTTAACTGACTGGTGCCCATGTTGGGAGTCTGCTCGATGTAAACATTGAAGAGCGTTGAAGGATTGACTGAAGGCGGTCAATCAGATGGTTTTGAAAGAGTATGAACTGAAGGGTATTCGAGTTGAAATGTTAGCAACACATCAATGACAGGAGTACGGTTACCCTTTGTCATTCCCCACCTTCGTTGTTATTGTTATTGTTGGTGGTTGGATTTTTTTATTGTTTGTAATTTTATGTTCCTTTTGATTTTGCGTTACTTTTCTTAGTATTTATTTACACATATTGCACTGTTTCAGTTGTTGTTGTTGTCGATGTTGTTGCCTGGGTTTGACGGGAAAGAATTTTAAACTGTTAACTTCCGAAAAAATATTTTCACGCGAAAAATAAACATTAAGTTATTCACACAAAAATAAAACAAAACCTTTACCAAAATAAAACGGAGAAAATCGTTTTGCAAAAAAATATAAAAAGGAGTTAAGAGGAAAATACTCGTATTTAATAAACAAAAATAATTTCATAAATTCTTTAAATTAAAAAGTTCACGCGGGTTTACTTTGGTTTTTAGTGTCCTAAAATTCACATAGAATGCTTTGGCCGGTTTCTCGAGATGATTTTGTAGCTGCTCTAATTCATTTTAGGGTCCTCTAGCTGGCTCTACAACGCTCTAATCAAACCAAAAATGCTCTAACTGGCTTCAGATCACTCGCAACGTCTCCAAATCACCCTCGACACTTCTACATCTCTCTCGACGCCCCCAAGCCGTTCTCGATGGTAGACGCTCTGGATTCCTCTCAACGAGTTTAGATGCGTCTAGAGGGCTCGACATCGTTTCAAACGAGTTTAGATAATTCAAATATATTCCAGGCACCTTAAGGCTTTTTCAGATGCCACGATTTCGCTCTAGAAGTCTATGTATTTAAGCAATTTTAACAGATGCCCACAAAAACTGTAAACAACTCTAAATAGCTCTAGATTATTTCACTTGTGTTCACATCTTCTTGTAACATCCCATTCTCCTCTCATATCGCTCTCCTTCTTCCAACAATTGTTGCCACTTTTCCATCCACATTAATTACCAACCCTCTTTTACATTTGCAAATTATGTTTCCGTGCACTTTTCAATCAAAAGGGGAAAAAGTTCAAGGGTGTTAATTTTTTTTTTTCATTTGTTTACAATATTTGTCAAACAATAAACAAATCCGTAATAAGCTGAAAATAAGTGGCACGCGTCTAAACGCCTTCCTTGTTACCCAACCGCTTTTCAATCTCTGCACCCGCGACTCTTTACACCCGACTTGTAAAAACTGCAAGGGTTAAATAAAGGTAAATTCTGACAGCTGTATCGCATTCTTGATTAAACACAAGAGGAAATGGTTTGAAGGGGTTGTTGATGGTGTGAGGTCGAAATTATTTGAAAGGTGCTGATACTTCCATTATTTTAGGGATTCGAAGAAACTGAGGAGAATGAAAGCTGCAGATTGAAAAGGCCTAAGAAATAAAGGAGGGGAGAAATTACTGAAGAAACAGACAGATGAAAAACAGAAGATATGGATGAAGGGAGAGAAGCTTAAGAGATGCAAGGAAATATTAAGCCTCGAAAGAACCTCGGTGGAAGCTGAATAATCTGAATGTGATGCTATTGTTGAGATGAATTGTGTTTTTATCGAATGGCGTGTCAAGTCGATTCTCGTCTGAAGTGCTAAAACAATATATTGCTTTTACGAATCGATGATTCGTCTCTAGCGAAAGTCGATGACACACGAGAGATCGCATTGAAATGGGTATTCTATGCAAGTAGTAGTGTTTGTCGTGGAAGAGCAGAGTTTTTCGCTAAAATATTCTACACTCATTCAAATGCAAACAAATAACAAATAAAGCAGCAAATATTTTAAGCCATAAAACCGAAAATTAAATTCCACAACTTCCTTCACTGCTTTCTATCTTCTTTCTTTCCTTTCCTTTCAATTATCCTTTCTCTGATTACCAAACACTTTCGTTTAATTTGAATTCATCAATAATAATTAATTCATAAAGTCATTTATAAATTCCGAATGGATTTAAAGATGAAACTTAAACCCAAATTTAATTTTATTAAACACAAATACTTCGCATTTCGTCGCGTGTGTTGCGTATCATTTTCTTCAATCTTATTCTTATTTCAAAAGGAACCAAACACGGTGTCGTGCGTTTGGGATAAAAAAAGAGAAGTTTAGTAAATTGAAGGTTATATCTGCTTAACCTAATCAGCATCTTTCTGCTGAGAAAGTATTTATTATATTTGTGTGATACTTTGTTTTCATCAGCTAATTTGGTGGGTGGGTGGGTGGGTGTAGTATGAAGAAAGAATAAGAAGGAAGGGGAATTAAGGAAAAGAATATGGGAGTTTGTAAAATTTCCTATTTCGTGTAACCGGGTGCGTGCTAACTCACGGGGCAACCCTCACTGCCAGACTAAATAACCGTAAATATATTATTTCTAGAGAAGCATCATTTTTTTATGTTTTCGAAACAAAGTAATAACTGTCGCTGTCATGACGATAATATCGCTGTCGCTGTCGCTGAAGGCAGAGACTAAAGGCAGTTTTTATGTATTTCCTTGAAACCTTCCCCCTCCATTTGGGCTCAAGGATATATTACCAAAAAAATACACGCAATTTTATTTAAATTAATCAAACATGAAAATTAATAAGACTTTAAGTACAAAGAATTTGATAAAATATGCACAAAAAAATGGAAATAATAAAAAGCCATTCATTAAAAGTTTTACAAAAAGAAATCCATTTGAGATTTCATAACTTATTTGCATGAATTAGAAATGAATTTAGTCATCATCGATTTCTATTTCAATTTCAAGTGTTCAAACAAAAACGAAAGGAAGAGAAAGAGCTTGAAGAGGGGAAAGCAAGATTTTCCAATTTACCGTTAAATCAATCAAAATCATTTCATCTTTTACTCGTTTCATCGTTTGTCATTTAAGATAGAATGACATTTTAAATAAGATGATATTCAAAATGACGTGACATTCAAGATGAAGCGACATTTGAGACGACGCATCATTTGAGACGACGCATCATTTAAGACGAAGCGACATTTAAGACGAAACGATATTTTAGAGAAAAAAGTATTTACGACGAAGATGCAGACAAAAATTGTGAAGGAAGCACAGAGTTCAAAAAGACAATGACGGGGATGATGAAGGTAAAAACGATGAATATAAAAATTGTGAGAACGCAGGTGATGAAAATTAAGTTAAAGACAATGAGGACAAATCACTTTCAAATTTTGTGAAAAAACATTTTTCGGCTTTTTATCAAACCCATTGGTTGTCTGCCTTCAACAACTGTCTATCAGTTACGCCTGGTCATTACGAAAACTACTACGGCCACCCTTATCCTTAGCTTCATTTTAACCACCCCGATTTCCATACCTTTTCTATCATACAATAACAATGAGTGAGTAATGTGCTCTCATCACTTTGCAAGGACTTAGATGCGGCATGTGTTTCCCGAAGTATGCCATAAGCAATTCGTTTTAAAATAATTGCTTTACTCCCGAGCAAATTGCTGAAAGAGAACACTGTGATGAATCGAGGGCAGGGGGGTGGTTCGATTTTGAGGCTTTCGTTAAAAACATAATGTCTTCACAGAAACTTTTCAAAATGTCAAAGAGAAAAAAATTACTCGCATTGATGGTTGATGAAGAATTCTGCTTGGTAAACGCTTTTATTTTCTAATTAAACTTTATTAGTTTTTTAACCCTTCACCCAAGGGTTGGTGACACCATTGCATCCTTCGATCAACTTGATTCGACACCATTGCTCGATGGCAAATATTCGAACACTTAGATTCGAATATATAGATCGATTATGTATATTGTGCGGCATGGTTAGATGGTTAGATGGTTAGACGGTTTGATTTAGAAATCATATTCGGAACACACCGAAGACCAAATTTTGTAGGGGCTTAAAACTGCGAAGCTCATAAAATCTAGACTCATCTCTAAAACAATCAATTCGAAAGATTCTTTTTTTTCGAAAGATTCGAATTCTTCTATGGCCAGTGTTAAGACTTCCAACTCTAAAAACTATTTAACTTATTTATTAATCTCAAAGTTTTTTCTTTCATCCTAAATAAAACTATTATTCATTTTTATATAATTGTGGTAGTTTTTGTTCTATTAAAAATGACACCTTTTGGTGAAAGTTCTTTTCTATTTAGAAAGTACTCGTTAGTGCAGTTCTTGTTCGTCATTAATCCATTCCCAAATGGTCGTAGCCTTCTTCCATATTTTTGCTAAAGAATTTTATTGATAAAATTGACAGCTTTAAGGTCTGGTAAGGCTTTCAAATTCTTTTAAGAGATCGGCATAATATATTTATTATATAAGTTTGTAGAAGTGACATCACTCTTTGAGAATTGATTCATAAAATCAATGCATTAGCGTTACTTAAAAGGTAACAAAAGCTAACATCCAGTCTTTATGCTCCATAAAAAATGAATTTTTTATGCATTCTTGTAACTAATTATCAATAAAAACATATACAAAAAAGTCATTCGTCCAAAAGTGATCTTAAAAAGAAGAAAAAGCTTATACCGCTGATACTCGTATATAACCAATTTCATAATGGCCTACATGAATCCATTTTTTATGTAATCTTAAATCATTATTTTATGACAAATTAAAATATTCATTGCTTTTGTTAAGACAAACCTCGTTAACAAAAATGACAAATTGTTTTGTCTCTTAGTGTTTCAAGTTTCCGAATGGAAAATTTATGATTTCCCATAAAAGCTTTACATAATATTGCCTCCGACATTCCGACAAATTAAGCCAACCAAAAGAAAAAAATCCCACCGAATGACAGGAGGCACGTTTTGTGTTGGTCCAAAGGAACAACAGATGACACGCCATTGTCTTGCGTCAACGTCTAGTACGCATGAAGCGGCTATGATCCTTTTATTGCGTACTCCCCTCCCCTTGCAACCACAAATACATAACCAACATGACTGAAATGTATTGTGACGAACTTAGAAATTCAATGGATCTCACATTTCGCTTCCCTCCTATTGTAGTTTGTTGTTATTGTTTTGCTTTCGTAAGGCTTTCTGTAGTACGAAATGTTGGAGTTTTATTGTTGGCATTGCTGCTGTTGTTGTCGTTGTTGCTGCTTTTATCATTTTCGTTGTTTGCCATTGTTCACTTTAATGACATTTGCATTCCGTTGATATTCATCCGCAGGAATGAACTCGACGTTAGAGCTTTTCTCAGCAACAGCATCTGGCTGAAGGAGCAATAGCTGCTTCACAATAATTTGGTGCACACGCATGGCTGGACAAATTAATTCCGTGAATGAATGGGCTGGAATGAATTGCTTCGAATGAATAGGTTGGTATGAATCGCTTCGAATGGATTATTTCGAATTAGCTGATTCGAAAGAAGTCTGTGAATGGATTTATTTGAATGAATTTGAATGAAATGTATAAAATTTTTGAAATAAATTGAATGGGTTAAATTGATACGAATGAATCAGTTCGAAGGAATTGGTTTGAATGCATTCGTTCGAACGGAGTATTTCGAAAAAGATTGATCTTGTTGAATCAGTTCAAATGAATTGAAATGAATGGAACTCGAATGTATTTGTTTCTATTCATTTTTAAAAAATTTATAATTCAAATAAATTCGTTGATAGAAATTAATGCTGGAATGAAATAGCTTGAATGGATATATTTAAATGAATTGTTTGGAAGATATTCATTCAAATTAATTGTTTTGAAAGAATTGGTTTTAGTAAATTAGCCCCAATGAATTGGATCCAGTAAATTAATTCGAGTGCGACGGCTCGATGGTGTTGGAAGGTATTAGTTGGAACAAATTTATATAAAACAAGTAGTTCGTGCGAAACAATTTGAGTAAATAGCCTCAAATGAATTAGCTCGAAAATATTGGATCAAATGAATCAGTTCGAATGAATTAGTTCCAATAATTGTAACTAAGTGAATTGATTGAGAAGAATTACTTCGGAAAAATAATTTAGAGGAGTTCTAAGAGATCAGTTTCTCCGAATAAATGAATGAATGCATAACCTCGGCTGAATTATGTTAAATGTATCACCTTAAAAGAATTATTGCTTAGAAATTAAATTGAATAAATGTTTCTCAAGACTGAAGCGAATGAATTGATTCAAATTGATTCATTGTGTTGATGAATGCATGCTCCTAGAAATTTTTTGAATAATTAAAACACTTCGAGTTTTCAAGAATTGAAAACATGTAAAGAATTTAAAGGAAGAAAGGATTAGAAAGGATTAGCTGTGAAAGTTTATTGGAAGGTGAAGTGCGAAAACGAATGAAGAACTGAAAAATGGTTAAAGAATACTTTAAGGATGATTACGATTTTGATTTGATTCTTAGAACATTTGATACACACGAACATTGTATTTCTTATTATAATTCTGGTTTGTCTTCTCCTTATTCAACTCCTTAGTGATTAAGTTTTAATTCTGTCATTTTCATACAATCATTTACATTTTCATTGTTGTTGTTTTGGTTATAGATAATAAGTCGTCGTTGCGAGCAAGATTCTTGTTTTCTTGTGTATTTTCCATTAAACTGATATTGTCTCGAAGAAAACAAATCCTTTGGCTTTAATTGATAAGTTTTAATTAAAATTAAATATTGTTTCATACAATTTAAATTAAGTCTTGTTTAATATTTTTTTCATTTCAATTTTAATTCATGTTATTGCTTTTGTTATTGTTGTTGTGATAGTCGTAACTGTCATTATTGAATGGTTACCTATACAAACTTTACCTTTCAAAGGCTTTCATTTCTTAAGATAACTTAATTTTTGTTCCTCTTTAATAACCACCGACAATACGACATGGGCCAACGGCAGGTTTCTTTTATTGCAGAATAAAACAGAATAGTGTAACAGATACTCCATTGAACAAAACAGCACAATGAACATTACTTGATGATTTCGCCAAAGTATGCGACTTCTGAAGATACAAAAATTAGGTTAATGAGATCTGCGCTGAAGCACTTTCCTTAATTAACATTCTGCACAAAGCGACTGATAGTCGCGTCATCATTATACATTAATTTTTTCACCGCTAAATCCACCCATTTATCTATTTATCCAACTGTTTATTTCGCATATACATCCCCTAATTTCAAACTTCAACCAACTTCAACTATTCATCCATCAGCCCATCTATCCGTATCTCCACCAATCCATCACTTTATTGCTTTCATACAAACAAACCCTAATAAATCCAAACCTGACGTCCTTAGAATGAAAGGATTAGCTCTGTCAGCTCCTGCGAAAACCGTTCACGACCAGAAATGGATTTCCGTCGGCTAACTGGCCAAATAAACAACCAATCTACCAGCCGACCGACCGGATAGCCGAACAACCAATCGACTCGCTATACAAGTTATAGGCCAGACTGGCCACCATTGCAGTAACGAATATCAAATATTAATTTGACTTTGCACCAAACATTCGTTTTTGTTTTTGTCGTTGTTATTGTTGTTGTTTTTGACGTTGTTATCTTTCTGTTGTTATGTTTTTTGTTGTTTTTTATATGCAAATAAAGCTAATGGCATTGCAAATAGTAATCAGCAATACTCACTCGCTCAATGGCAATTCATCAACATCAATATGAGCAATATCCAAACGTATTAAAATCAACGACCGCAATACTGTTTGTGGTAGGTTCTTTTGCACAAAGGATAGTCTTGTTTCGTGTCGTTAGAGGCTCGTTATCGTTAGTAATTTATAACTACCCAAATCATTAAAAACATTCAATTGCTCCTAAGTGTAGCGTTTTCTGGCGAGCACATAACCTTTTCCTCTATTAAATGACGGCACACTTGAAGGTTCTTCAAAAGCATCTAATGTCAATAAAACAATTAACGTTTCTGGTGTAGTGTTGTTTAGAAGTTATCAACTTAAAAAACTATTCTAATGTAATTCTAGGTCCGTGATCTCAATTTTCCGATCACAAAAATTTTCGCACTTTAGTCTGGGTGAATATGTTTAGCTGAATATGTTTAGAAGGACGTAAATTGTAGGCTTTATATTCGCGACCTTCTCTTCCTGCGCCTTACTAGCATTGCAACGCATACATCGAAATGTTGAATGCTTCGTAGAATAAAAGTTTTCAGTTTGAAATCAACGAAATCAGACGATTATAAGACGTAATGTGATTCTCAGAAGTAATGTGAATTGTGGCTAATTTCTCTAAAGGGCAACTACTCGCAGCCTTGAACAAGCTTTGCCTGTAATCCTATACTCAAAAATTATAATCTGGTGGTCAGTTTAATCTCCTTACTGAAATTATGTTAACTCGTTATTGAAAAACCGTTTGAAATTCGACCCAATTATACTCAAGAATGCTAACAAACCGAAAATTATTCGTTATGGATGATGTTGTTAATGGTCATAATGATGAAAGGCTGGGTAATCATTGTGGTAACCTCGGAGTAGAAGATGAGTTGTAATAAAAACTCATTGTGCAGTATATTACAATGAGTTCAGTTTAAAGCAAGCAGTCAACGATTAACTAAAGAATTGTTCTGTCTTTAGACTGTAAGGTCCTATGGTTACGCAATGAAGCTTAGATGTTTCATTATATAATGTACAAGAAAACAAAGTGATGGTAACGTAAGAACAAAACGAAGAACAAGCAGAAGAAGAACAAGAGGCACGTGTTTCACATTAGTCCGTTTCATCAAACACGTTTCTATCGCATCGAACGTGTTGTAAAGATTGATATTGCCCCTAAAAAAATCTAATTAAAACTAAATCAAATCAAATCAGAAACAATAAAAACCAATTTTCTGCCATTCACGTACATACACACATATATACACACACAAACACAAACTAGCGGAAGCAAGTACAACAATAACAAATAGCCTTCAGGACACCTAAAAGAAGAATCTAATTGAAACAAAAGCAATAACAATAGGAATGACAACAAGCACGTTCAACGATAAAGATTAGAAAACCCCTTAAACAACAGCAACAACAACAACAACAACAATGATGATGACAGCGGCAAGAGTAATACCAACTACAACAAAAAACAACAACAACAACATTTGCAATTTCCACAACTTTATGTACTCGTTTTTCAACAAAGCTCCATGTTTTCATCTCCCCCTCTCTACATCCCCCTATCACCCACTTCCTCTCTCGCACACACTCTCTATCATAAACAAAATTGCTTATTTTATTACGAGCGTGCCATTTGGGAGTTAAGCACTCGATGATATTGAACTTCCCGAATAAAAATATAATAAAAAATTGTGATTACTATTGAATTGAATAGTCCACTAAAAATAATGTCAGCTGGAGTAATAATAGTGATAACAACTAACCAACACTCATACCATTAGTGACAAAATAATAATAATAATCATGAGATTTTCATTGCGGTGGCGTATTTAAAAAATATAACTTGTTTTCATTCAGATATTTTTGACAACCTTTGTACCATTCATTGCTTTCCTTTGGAACATACTTTAGAGAAAGAGAGAGTAATATTTTTTTAGAAATAGTATCCTTTCCTTCCATGATTCCGTGATATATCCAGCCTCACTTTATCAATCCGAAGTAAACCTGGAACCAACGCCTAACAGAAGGAGTCTAAAAGAAAAGTAAAACCAAACCAAGTCCTCTAATGAAAAGTAAATTCTTTTAATTCTTCAATTTAGTTTTAAGTTTTATTTTTTAATCAGATTTCTTTTAAAAGCTCTTAACTCGAAATGCCTGCCTTTCATAGTTTGCGAAATATACGTTCATTAAGAGTCTACTAAGCGATGTTTTATGCAAAACAAACTATATAACTATTAGTGCTCACTTTTATCTTACAAATCTTCAATATGACGAACTATCATGAACCTGTCATGAATTTGATTACAATTTTTTGGAAGGACAAATAAAAATTGAATTATATGTACCCTAACATAATTATTTACACACGCAACACCCACAAGGCTCCCCACACTACCTCTACAAACAGTCATACAAGCTAACACACGCCTACACCTAGCTGCGTATACAGTTATGTGTGTGTATTACAGTTACAGTTACAGTTACGTGTGTGTATTACAGTTATGTGTGTGTATTACAGTTATGTGTGTGTATTACACATAGTCCTGAAATTTTCACAAATAATTCGTAAAATTCCCTCAAGCATAATCTGTCAACGGCAGTACAATATTTTACAATTAACAACAACAACAACAATTGCAGCAATAACAATAACAACTACAATAACCACAACAACAGCGACAATAACAGCAATAACCACAACAACAAAAATATTACAAAGAAAAAAGCAAATCAATTTAAACCTTGTGTGAAATACAAATTGATAGTATTGAATATTTTCTTTCGTATTGTTCTGAATTTACTGCTTCTTTTTGCTTGATTGTTTTTTTTTTATTTAAAGTTTTGTATTTATTAAAATCCTTTAAACGGGTTTCTTTTGATATTTAATGATTCGTGATATTTTTTAACCAAAGTTAAATAATTTTATGTAAAATTCTTTAATTTTTTATTAAACATATTTTATAAATCTTTAAAAAATAAAACAATACACGTAAAAATTAATGAATCAAAAATCCATTAATAATTCTAGATTTTCTCACATTTTTTATTAATGAATTAGTAAACAAAATTCATAAAAGGAAGAAATCAATAAAAATATAAAATTTCAAAACATTAATAAATTGAAATAAGTAAAATATTTTAATAAATTTTAAATAAATAATTTTAAATAACTAAGACCACTTCCCTCCAAATAAATTTCCTTTAAATAAAAATAAATTGGAATACAATTATTAAACAAAAGAGAAATTTAATAACTAAAAAGTATGAATATATACGTATGAATAATAAAAATAAAAAGTAATGAATATTAATATTTATTTTCTATAAAAAATTGTTTTTCAAACAATCTAAAAATTCAATTTATTTCTAAAAAGAAAAATATAAATATTAATAACATTAAACATATTTGGTGAATTTACTGAAATATGACGAAATAATGTTAAACGACTAAAGCAAAATTAATGAAACTTCTCATTACAGCACGAGATTTTTTGAAGAGTCCAATTAACGTAGCGGTATAAATGAGACAATAGTGATGTTATTAAAACAAATTTAACAGGATTTTAGTCAATCATAATTACACAGTCTCGGTGCCAAAATTGAATCCTCTCTAAATACAATGATCTCTAAAACAATACCCACAGCAAACTTATGAAATAAAGAGGGTTTATCGATTGTTGATTCGACAGATTTCCAAGAGCTTAATAATTAGAAGCTTTACAAAGTGCTCAGAAAGCAAATTCGACAAAAGACAAAAACAGTTTGCTTGCAAAATATCGACACCAATGGTACTGCTGACTCTGCTCAAGGATAAATCAGTGAAATTATCATTAATGGATTTATCATCAATCTGCTGACCATGAATCCAATGATCATCAATTTAATTATCATCAATTTAATTATCATCAATCGGAATCATCATCAATCTTAATCATTTGACGGTCGATTATCAATTCATCATATCATGTTTAGAAACCTCAGTGTTACTTGAGTTGATAATCACATTGAATAAGAATGGCGTCAAGGTAAACAGTAATGGCCGCCAGAAGTACAGCAAGTCATACAAACACAAATACAACAATACACCTATTCATTCACACACACGCATATATGTACATCCTTTTCACTCCTGACAGAGATTCAACGTGTCATTGAAACGCATAACACGCACTCACACAGACGCTTACAATGCAAAAAAGGGAAATACTGCTGCCCTTTCCCCTTCCGCACCCTCCTAACCGTTTTCCACCGTATATCTTCCACTGCATTGAAGGCTTTGATTTGCCTTACCTTGAAATATCAAGCAGGTTAATCCAACAACGCTGTCGGGTTTCATTGAATGCCTACACGTCATACTAAATCTAACTTCCGTTACGCATCGATGCCTTTTCTGATATTGCGGCGATATGAAAGAAGAGCTGAAAATGGCACTCACGTTAGAATAGACATTGTAGCCTTTGGTATTATTGCTGATGTTGGTGTTGTTGTGGTTGTTACCTTACTGTACTTTGGATTCAATCAGAAACACTGACAACGATCGAAATTGTGAATAATTCTTATGATGGTTAAGCCGATGATTATGTAGGATATGATGGGCAAGTTGATGTGGATAAAGACGATTAAGATGATTACGAAGATACTGATGACTATGATCATTTGTTTCCATCAATGTTGCGACGCGATGCAAATGGTTGAATTTTGTTACATTTCTTGCCACAATGAAAGCACCTGGAGCAGTCCGACGGAAGATGCGATCCTACACGCTTTGGATTAAAAATTCACTGATATGCAAAAAAACAACAACAACACACAAAAGAATGTCAATAAAAGAAATAGAAGCAGCAGCACTAGTAGCGATGACGGGAGCGTCAACAGCAAGGGCAGCGTTTGTCATTTCGCGTAATTGACAGTAGATTACGGGCAACAACAACAACAACCAGGCGCATACGCCAACAACAACAACAAGGACAAAAATAACGGCGGAAGGGATCAATAACAACAATTCAATCCATTTGATTGTCAAATACTAGGATTTATGTGAAATGCTCGCCTGAATTCACGAAATTTGAAAGTCATAAAAAGTGGAATTCTGCCGATTGCGAAAAACAAGTATTTTATATTTTCCTTTTTTGGCCTGCAATATTTCTTATCTCTTCTTAATAAGGATAGACAGACACGCAATGAGAAACAGCGGGAGCGAGAGGGAGAATGAAAGATTGAGCCATTGAAACAATTCCATGAATCATGAATGCAGTTGCCACCAACTGCGTGAATCCAAAAATCAAAAAAACACACCGATCAAACAGCGACGACTATATACACAAGTTCTAACTGAAACACTGCGCGAAAGCTCTCGATGGATTAGAATAAGTCCACCTGCAGGGGTGGAGAGAAACAAAACAGTAAAAACAAACCACGTTTTAGAAGCAACCATGCTGACAACATAAAAGAAATGACAATTGCAATGGCAATGACAGCAAAAAACCACTATGACAAAAACAACAACTATTATTGCTGCGACTACTGCACCGACAACAACACGCATAGACTAACAGAAATTGCTACCGGATGCATACTTATGTTTAAGTTTTTTTATATTCTGAGTATGGTTTGGTCGTCACCAACGTGCCACCACGTATACGTCACGTGTGAATTTTCAATTTACGATAAAGTTTTATGGAATGCATCGTGTGGATTTTTTGTATTTTCGTCCTAAAATGCATATTTTTTCTAAAGTTTGAATTAAAATTTTATTGTAAAGCCTGTCGAAATTACATTTTTCTGCGAGTTAAATTTTATATAATTTTTTGTTAAATATCTCCCGCCTAAATATCATGAAAGTTGAGTGTTTGCTCTTAATTTAAGACGAAATATTTAAAATAATAAAATTTAAATAGCTAATAGATGTATTCTCAATATTTGTCTTCGTAACAGTTGTATCCATAATATCTACCTCTTAAAAGTCTTCCTCTCAACAGCTGTATTTTTAACAGTAGTCTTTTTAACAGCTATCACATTATTATGATAAGTTATCTTCCTAGTTTTCTTCCTAATCAAAGACAACTATCAAGATGAATTATAGTTGACTGCTGTCATAGTTAGAATCACATCGGCAGTGGAAAGCAACTTTGGGAAGCAATTTAGGTTAGAAGAACGGAAAATTAACTTTTTCTCATTCTCCACTAGAGATATGTGATCTCTCGTGATCGCCTCCACCAAAATATCATTGCCATTACAAGCAGCTGGCCCTTTACAGCTGTAAGCTTAACATATGTCCTCTAAACAGCTGCCTGCAATGCTGTTGTCTACTTAATTCCTGTCATCTTAACAGTTGCGTTCTCAACAGCAATTCTCTTAGCAGATCAATGTTTAACAGCTCTTTAAGAGCTTAAGTTGCTCAACGTTAAATTCTATTAAATGAAATTAATTGAATAAATTAATTGTAATAAATTTCAGCCACAAAAAACGAGTAAAAATCGACATATAATCGTTTAGTAGTATTTCGGATTTATTTGATATTTATCGCTTTTCTTATTTGTTGGTATTTATTACATTCCATATAAAAATTGCTTCTTATTCCAAATTGTCCTCCAGTCATCAACAAGTGTTGGCGCTAGATATCAACAAATTTTACATCAAAATCACATGGTGTGGTTTTCATTTCATGTCCTTATTGTTCACTGTGTTTACTTATTTGTTTATTGGTTTATTTATTCGTTTGGTTGTGGGATATAAACGTCGAGATTTAAACTTGCTTTAGACTTGTTAGTAACGTCACGGATTGCGTGCCAACAAAGCATTAGCGTAGGCCGTTTACAATTTTCCAATAATTTGCAATTTTTTTTCTTTGTTTTTTATATGTGTCAGCATTATATTGACAATAATTGAAGTATTTTCTACATTATTATTATGATTATTATTATTGATCGGTTGAGCAAAATATCGATGGAGATACACAAGGCTTTATTGTAGATAATTTCGGATTGAAAAAAAGCTGAAAAGATAAGAATGAATTAAAACGTTTTTTAACGTAAACGATAAATTTAATAAAAAATTATTTAGGTTAAGAATAATGAAAGGCTTCTGGCAATAAAATTGACAAGAAAAAAATAATTGCGATTAAATAATACGGCTGGTAAACGGCTGGTTTTCTTTCTTCAATAAGAAGTATTGAAATTAATATATCCTGCATCAAAATATTAAAATGCAAAGTAAAAAAATTATACATGTATTTGGTATAAATTCTACAGATTCAAATATCCCGCTGCGACAAATAAGTTCGTTCGGTATTTTATTTTTACTTCTTTTGAAAAAGTTTCCATTTTGATAAACACGCAAAAATTTCTGTCTCATTTTATATTCAAAAACCATAGAAAATGTATCAATTAAATATTTATAAGAAAGCTTAATAATTATATGTTTTGCATTGGCTTGCTTACAGCAATTTGTCGGTTGTTAATTTTGCAAACAATCGTGTCAAAAGGTTTCATTAAAATTTTACATTATTTTGAAAAGAAAAATTCATCCACCCAACACCTGCTCGTTTCACCACGTTGTTGAAACATTTTGACGCAAAATGTGACCTCCAATAGGTCATCGATCCTATACGATTTCTATATGATTACTATCTTAAATAGTTGAAAATGAACTTCTTTCAATAAAAACTATTTGAAAATAGAATTTCTTTCAAATCCACTTAAATCAAAGGAATCGCTTGCGATCTGATAGTTCTTGAAGGGAAGACCATCAATGCTTGCACTAATAGCAAATAAACGTACATCATTATCTGAATCCTTCTCTTTCCTCTGACACTTCTCTTTCTCCTCTTTTAACAAAATTTCCAACTGTGAGTACCAGATCCAGTAAGGGAACTGTGCAAATATGCGATAAATCTGAAAGACCGCTACGTCGTCAATCAGAAGTTTTATTAGGAATTTAATGAACTCCGAATTACAATCAAACCAAATTGAAAAACAATTAGCAACAATAAAAAAAAGAAGCGAGAACGTTGACTTTGGTTGGCCGAACCTCATACACTCTACACTCGTAACAAAAATTTATAGTTTGATCCTATCAATCAGTGAGAGATGGACGCCGCTTTTAATAATGCATTTTTATTATTAAATATCCATTTTCTTGGTTCTCCAAAAATTTCGTATATGGCATAGCCTACCAATGGGCCTCACCATACGCGTCGTGTCTATTTCGTATCGCATTTAAATTTCTGCCATAAAAAAAATCAGAGAACCGTATTAACTCAATAGGTGATTCTGAGCTTTTTTAATATTTTGTAATGTGTCAGAAAAGGAGGAGCGAAATTCATATACCCCAAACCTTCCGTCGTAGGGCATAAAGAAGAAGGAAACTGAATAGGAGCGAACAGTTAAAATGAAATCGTGATTTTAAAATATCACTTTAGCAATCTTAGTAGTGGTGGTGGTGGTACGTTCGTACTATTACATACAATGATATATATACGACATAATCAAACGTTAGTTGATTGATTTAGATCAATAAATAGTTGGATAGTTGGATCTGCCAATGGTGCAGACACATCATTAAACGAACAAACCTGTATGCGGATGGAATATCAATCTACGCTTGAGTGGATTACTTCCAGAATGAAACGAATGAGTCTCTGAGTTGATGAGAGTGAATGACTGTCTCCCCTTCAGTCTATCAACTCTTCAACGTGTGCGTACAGGCGTATGTAAGTGTCTATGCATGACACTGCACTAAACATTGCCATTAGAAACGTGTTAGAACAAGATAAAATCCAAAAATAACTGCCAAAATTTTAAGAAAAATTTAATCCTAATGTTGATGAATAAGGAAGTGAAAGAAGATAGAAAGAGCTAGATAAAAAACCACATTAAATAGAAAAAGCTTTAAAAAAAGAGACGGAACAGGAATATTAAAGAACAAAGATATAGAAAATAGGAATGAATTTTGTTGTTTTAACAAGCAAAACCTACTGGGCCCATTTCTCTGCCCTACCGCTCCTATAAAACAAAAAAGTTCACATTGGCAAATGTATTTTTATTCTAATTTTATGTAAATATTTTCATTTCCTTTTCCGTTTTCTTGAAAACATGAAAATTCAATTTTATACATTTCAATATTCTTAACACTAAATTGAGTTTTCTGCAAATATTCATCGTATTTATCTTAATTTTATATTCGGAAAATATAAGTTTCAAAAGTCTTCTAATATTTACACTAAAGCCAGAAATAAGTTTTTAGTAATAAAAAATAGATTATTCCTTCCCAAAAAAGAAAACTATTCAAATTGATGAATTCTCAGTTCGCTTCCAAAACTTATATCTCACATAAAACCTCAGCAATATAAAGAAAGCCGAAAAATCGAAAATTCGTGAAATGAAAAGTTTATTAATTTTACAAAAAAAAATTTAAGTGAAACCGTTCTTAATCAAAACAATTTTAAAGGAACTTTTTTCTATACTTGGTGAGGAAATTAAGAAAAAGTAGAGTAAGAGAGAGACGACATGTCGGCTGTAACTAACACCGATTTTAGTTTGCTAGCACTTCAAGGATTCATTGATTGATTGACTCGAAACCTTTGATAGAATTGATTGATTTAAACACAAAAAATTTTGACAATTTGGTGGAGTGAGCGAAGGGGAAAAGGAATAAAAAAGACAAGTAGTCATAAGTTTCAAACACAAAGACACATAGTTTTTGAAATTTAAAACCACAAAGGAAAAATTGATAATTATCATAAAGTATACAAAAGTATGTCAAGCCGTGAACGTATCCCTTAAATCCAAAGTTAACCCCTTGACCATTACTACTTTGTCTTTTGTGGAAAATTTTGTGGAGAAATTTTATTCTGAGCTTTTGCTTTTGCTTTTGCGTCAAATTTATTTTAAGGAATTATTCTTAAGCCAAAATTTTGAGATTTCAGTTAGTGAGAAAAATTAGTGAGGAAAGATGTACCAAATAGTTTTTTGAGCGAAATCAAAAATTAAATTAACAAATTAACAAATTAATAAATTAACAAATTAATTTTATCATTACGCTTAATGTAATGTCTTAATTTCAATAAAAATTTGGCAATTAAGTTCGTTCGGGTTTTAATGAAAAATAAAACAAATATTTGCATACTGTCAAAAATAAACACAAATTTAAGTAAATTATGATAACGAAAATTCGCCTAAACTTATTTGCCAAAATAAAAATATTTAAATTCTTAAGTTTTAAAGTAATTATAAAAGGAATTCGTTTTTTATACGATACTTCATTATTTTGTTAATTGTCGCTTTCTTTTGAAACTAATATTGTGATATATTTTTAATAACTATTTAACTTTAATAAAACCGGAAGCTCTCAAAAATCGAAAGCAATTTTAATAAATTAACAAACATCTGCTGATGTTCTTCTTTTCTTTTCTTTTTATTTTCTTCTTTCTCCCTGTTCTTCTTCTTTTCATTCTTCTGTTTAAATAATATTTCTCGGAAATCATAACTTTAAAAATTTTCGTCATAAAAACCAAACAAAATTCCTTTCCTTCGTAATTCGTTAAGGACTCTATGACAGAGTAAGGACCTAAACCTGTCTAGAGGCTTGGGTGTTAGGGCATGGTATTCCATTATTACGTATATAACTCAAAAACAAAGAGAACAATATAATCCAATAACTGTAAGGTGTGTCTAAAATAGCGAAAGAAGACATCATCATCCTCATCATCATTGTAAACCACCGACAGATTTTTAACCATCAATAATTGCGAACACATTTGACAAATTGAAATAAACTGTAGCGTCGAACTTAGGGAAATGTGAAAAATCTGCAGCGTCTAAGAATTGAATTATGTACTGAATCCATAAGGATTAAAGTTCATCATAAATCGAGAAAATATGAAACACAAAATAATAAAAAAGTACGAAAAATATATGATTCCTTCTTTTGTATTCCTTTCTCTCTTTTTTTTTTTTTTTTTTTTTTTTTGTTTTTTTTGTCTCGGAAAAGAAAATATCGAAGAAAAGAAATTATAAACACTTGAATGCGTTCTGAGGATTCCAGGGTTAGTCAAAGCAACCATGGTAAGCTTCTGTCAAGGCGGCTTTCTTGGCTTTAGAGAAAATTAAATGCTTTTCAAAAGAAATCGGTTATGGAGTTTTTAATAATAATTCATTATGTCTTCAACAACAATTCACTACAGGCTGAAAAAGAGCCCAAAGTCCTACAAAATAGCTCTCAAAAGTCTTTTAAAAGGCTTCAAACGATTTCTTTGATTTTAAAGAGTTTTAAAAGGCTTTAAAATAATTTAAAGTCTTTTGGAAGGTTTTGAAAAGCCTTTAAAGCCTTTTAAAGCGGTACAAGGAATATTATTGGTGTTTTTTAGATCTTCGAAAGATGTTATAAGTTTTAATATTTTTAAAAAGCATCGAAGAATTTCGAAGATAACCAACACGTTTAAAAGGATTTGGATGTATTTCATATTGATCTTTTATGGGGCTTTAAAATATTCAAGCTTATAAAAGGTTTTCGAAAGTTCTAAAAACCTTTAAACATTTTTAAGCGGTTTTAAAGAGTCCCCAAATAGTTTCAAGATCATTTGGAGATTTAAGATAAAATCTTTAAAGGGGTTTTAGGTACGCAAAAAAAGCTGTGTTGCTTTGAAGAACTTAATAAAATGGTGTTATATTTTATAAGGTTTCAAAACCTTAAAATTATTACAGTCGTATACAATTTCATGCAGTTATGAAAATAGAAAAAAACAGATTAAGAAAGCCGATTAAGAAAATTGCATAGAAACAGCTCTTCAGATAGCATTAAAAAAATTTAAAGAAAATTTTTAATGGCATTTATTTTTAATGGCTTTAAAAGGTTTTAAGATATTGTAAAGAGTCTTAAAGTAGTTTTAAAAGTTTAAAAGGTGCCTCCTAACTTTCTAATACGGTTTTGAAAGTTTCAAAAATCTTCAAAAAGTTTTATGGAACTCCAAAATATTTTAGAGGACTCGAAAGGTTTCTAAAAGTTTTACAAGGCTTCAGAATGTTTTAAAGACTTTTAATAAATTTTATTAGAATTTGAAAGCTATTTAAATTCTCTGAAAGACTTTAAAAGAATTTAATAGTATTAACAATTTTTTAGTATAAGAAGTTTAAAAGAATTTTGTTAATTAATATTTGTGAATTAAAAGACTCTAAAAGGAAATAAAGTGCTTGAAAGTGTTTTAAAGAATTCTGAAGCTCTGAAAGACTTAATTTTTTAATACTTAACCTTCTTATATGTAGAAAGTATTAGTTTTTCTCTAAGAAGGTATTACTTCTTTAACTATTTCGAATAACGTCTTCCTTAGCTAAAGTCATTCCACACTTATAAAAGAAGCCACCTTAAGCACGCTATACGACAGGAGTGAAGCACCAAATGCTATAAAAAAAGACAAAAAAAATTGTTTTCGTAACATTCACGGTATTGAACGGTAACAGTCGCCGATATTACTTCTCTTTCAAAGCCAACCAAGTGTGTCCTAATTAAATTATTTCTTTTTCGCGTTCGCTTGATTGCTTTTTGAATTTTTAAAATATCCTTTTGCAAAAAAGAAAGAAATGAAAGCAATGATAATAGAAAATGAATTTTTTCTCTTTTATTCATATATTTATTTAAAACTTTTCCTTTTTGATTTATTTGTTTATTTAGAAATGTGTTCCAGAAATTTGTGTATAAAAACACAAGAAGATAATAGAAACGAAAATAGAATATAAAATAACTCTCACTAAGAAAAAAAAGAAAATTGATTCTATTGAAAATAACGGTGTTTTCTGAGTTCGATGAATTCTAAAGTTTCACACTATAAAAAAATCCATTTATAATGTTTCAAATGATTATTTATGCACTCAAGTGCATTCGTTTGTACACATTTTTCTATCAGTAAACCAAAAAGGAATGGCTGAACGACAAAAAACTATTTCTTTTAAAGATCGCATGATTTCAAAGCTATGGAAAGATTATATCACGCTAGCAAGTACTGAAAGCAATTGTTTGCAGTTTCTTTTTGGTTTTAAACATTAAAAAACTAACAACATCTGTCACAGCATTAAATGTTTTTTATATCAAATAAATTCAAATTTATGATTATTGGTTTATATCAAATATATTTATATTTATGATTAATATAAACAATTATTTTCAACCCGAGTCATTTCCTACAAAAGGATCTTTGAAATCATTTTAAAAATTGACAATTTTTTCAGTCATTCATTTTCAAGCCAAATTAAAATAAAATTAATGTTAATAAAGAATGGACACCACAAATAATGCTCCAAACCGCAGGAGTTAAACTCGTAATTAATTAAAGTGATAACAATAATGATGATAATTTTGGTGATAATTATGATGCCGATGGAGACAATGGTGATGATGAAATGATGCTTCCTTTCTTCTATTTCTCACAAGCAAAATCAAATGGCTTCTACTTTTCCGAAATAAAAAAAAGGGCAAGACAAATCCGACCGCACATGAGTGCGGCAATATAAATATATTATGTGGGCAATTTTGTAGAAGTTCAAGTTTGTACTTCTTTTTTTTTTTTTTGGTTTCTCTTGCCTTTCCATTCCTTTACTTTACTTTTCATTTCCATCACTACAAGACATTTTTGGCAAGGAAGACAAAGACAGAGATAAAACAAGGCTTTTGGAAAAACTAAAAAGGTATTTGTTAACAATTTGATATACTACAACAACACAACAAACACAACAACAACAATCATACAAAAGAACCGGCATTAATTTAAACAATAAGCAACGCACAAGCTACCAGGATTAATAATAAAAACCAACAATAACAACAACGGCAACAACAATAACAAGTGCATTACTTGGTATGGTATTACTAACACTAACACGAGCAACACTAACAAAAACAAATATTAACTAGACAATACTAGACGATTCCGTTGTAGGGAAGCAAGTCACCGAAGGAAGTCATAAAATAAGAATATTTATTGCTTAAGTTAAACAAAGCCACAAATACCGTCACATGTAAACAACATGCACACACATACGGGCATATACAGGCACATGTGTACACACACCTAAAGACACAATATAAGTGTACAGACTCGAAACTATTGTATAAAAATCTGGCAGTCAAAAAAACTATGAGAGGCCTGCAGGAAAATTTCGTTTGAAAAATTTAATACCAATTTGCTATTTTATATTATATATCGTTTACACCATTCTTCAGCGGGATATGCCAAATTATATTAAGCCTCAATTTTCCAACATGCCAAAAAAACCTAGTTGCAATTACGCAATAAGTTAAAATTGTCAATAAAAATTGAAAATGATAAAATCACTCCAAAAATATTCCTTCAAAGAAAATTTCCGCAGGTGAAGTCTGTTGGAATCTTTGGTTTCTTTAAGCTCAGTTACAGATTCAGTAAATTTTTCAGCAGCATTATTGACTACAGTCAGAGGACTCTATCGCACTGAGATCATGAAATAGCTTATGAAATCTTCTGATTGTAGTTTTTGAAATTTTTTGCCAGTTTAGCATGCTTTTCGCAAAAAAGACCTTGCACCTAATGAGATCAGGAAAGAGCAATAAAATTTATATAAAATAATTATTATTCATATATTTATAAGAGCAATAGAAAGCCTTCATTCAAAGCTTTCTTTGTATCTTATATCAATCATGTCGGAAAAATTACATCCCTAGTTTCCTACAGGGTTTGCAGCGTTCATCTTTATTACGACTTACGATGTTTCGGTACAATAGCAATTGTTAAGGTGGTGGCAGTTTTATTGTCAGATGTTATATTATGTAAAAAAAGAGATAGTAAGAGTGGGTGGAGCTGACACCGGGTGGTTCATAAAACTGAAATTCAAAAAAGAACCAGAAAGATAAGACAAACGGAATATCCTTGAGGCATGTTTGACCTTTGGGACACGTCTACCTAAGCAAATCCTGCCAGTGGTTTACATCGAAGAATTTTCGTTCTATTCTAATTGAACAACAACACCAGTCACTATCATAAATAAAATTCTACAAGAGTACTTCTACTACTTACACTCTCCAGTCTCATGATATGTAGCCACAACTCTGTGGTCACTGTGCGTTAAACCAGTGTTTAAGGCGTGGTATACCCCACCACATGACTTCAATTCTACTGCGTCTTTTTCTTAGAGCTCTCCATCTTTAATATGGATATAATAATGACACTATACTGTTGATCAATACATATTTCCTATAACCGCAGAACACTGCAAAAAACAGTCAATATCATTAATGACGTCAGTTGCAAGCATATGCGTTTCTTCCACGAAAACAAAAACCATAAAAATGCATTACAAAATTACAAAAATGAAAGACACAAAACAAAATGCATTTCAATTAAGAGCCGGAGCAATTTATGCAGGACGAATTTGTAGCAGTTCATTTTGTTTTTCTCTTTTATTCGCTGGGAAGGACATTTCCATTGAGAAGTCATTTCATTTCACAACGCCATTTTCAACAATTTCATCGATTGGCGCTTAATAATGGCTGTACTTAAAAATTAAAATTAATGGTTCGATCCATTAAAGGATGGTACAAACAAGTATTACCGCCTGAAACCATGTTGAAAAACCGACCATACGAACGAGGGTATTAAATTGTTTATGGAAATGGTTGTATGCCTTCTAGGAATATAAATCATGCAATGTATTGAAATCTCAAATTGTCCCACGGAGATCGGGCTAAGTAGCACCACGTGGACGCCGTCACCGACAATTTAACGAACGAAACGGTGAACGAACTCATTAAATTTCATTGTTAACAAACCGAAAACCTTCGATTGTTTTGTGTCTTGAAAGAAAAAACAAAACAATTACGCAATTAAAATGAAAAGCGTAACGTTTTTTTAAGTATTATCTTTTATTTTCCCGACAATTCTACTCTCTCTATAATGAATTGCATACAATCGCGCCACAAAATCAGCGGTCATTATTCTTTACTAAAAAAATAACTTTCGAATGATTGAAAACTAAGTCTCGATGATCGGGAAGACCTAAGGATGGAATGTTTTTGATTTTGTTTTGGCAAACAACAAAAAATAGGTAAAAAATAATTAATCAGTTAACCTCACAATCAACAAAATATTTACATAAAAACTTCTGTTGGGAATAATGGTCCAAACAACTTCTATAGGAGAGGACCATCGGTTGGTTTCTATAGAAAAATTCATTTCAAGAGACGATTTAGAAATTTATACAGTCAGCGATTTTCATCCTCATCGTTATACATTTGTGCACTTGACTCGATGCAGATGGAAACCAGTAACTCGATCATATCGGAATCACCCGTTTTTGCATGTTCTTTAATTGAATTTCATCGTAAAATCTATGAATCATTGACTCGATCGCACCGAATACTTCTGCGGGTTTTTGGGCTTTGGGTAGCTTTGGAAACAAAAACCCTGTTTTTGTTGTTTTTTTTTTTTTTTTTTTTTTTTGGATAGAATATAATTTTTTTTTTTTTTTGAAGTATGGTAGAGTAGATACCTCGCAGAAACTGAAGGTTCCTGTAGCATTTTCGGTGCAATGGGTATAACGATGTTACAAATACTCAATGAAAGTGTTCCAGTTCAGTTCTATTTGCATGTACGGAAGAGTAACGACTTCTGCCTCTCTATTCCTTTCATCATCTATTTTTCTTTCTCTGCTTATTCCTTCTCAAATTGATTCTCAATCAGTCTTTTCAGGTTGAAACTTCGTTTGGAATGAAAATTTCATTTCAGAAATTTTCATTTTTTTTAATGAAACCTAATAAAAGTTTGAGAGCAGTCTTCAAAGGCTTCAAGGGCATCAGTTTTTCTATTACAGTATATGCTATCTTGTCTCTCCTGTGGAACGATTATTATGATTGAAGCAATTACTTTTTTAAAGCTTCAATCATCAACTCGGGATGTATGGTAATATTTTTTAAAAATTTCTGAAGGTCACTCATTTATGTGACTCAACCTCAACTGTAAAAATGCTAACTTTGACTAACATTTCGACGGTACCAGTTCAAGATATGCCTTCAAGAGCTGCTTCCCTATTGATGTATAAAAGTGTTATGCGCTTATTGGAAAACCCAATAAAATCATGTAATTTCTTGAATACTTAAAGTCTTCCAATCCTTTCAACCAATCAATCACTTCTTCCCCTCCCCCATCTTCCAACATTTTTTATTATTAAAGACAATCAACAATATCATCCAACGATGATTAAAGCAATCCTCTCCTAGAGAATTTGTTTATTTATTCAAAGCCTGTGCAAGGATTCGCTCAACCCGCCACAAACAAATAGTATTATTTCAATGAAATGTTGATTTCCCCCGCCCCCTCTGGTATCATCTTCTTTCAAAATGAAAATGCAAAATTATGAGAATAAATACGAGAAAGGATAAAAGCGTGGTGTAGCGTGCAGGATTTATTATTGTTAGCTTTTGAAATGATAGTTTTTGTATGCGGGTATTATTGTCGTTGTTATCGTTATTGTTGCCGTCTTTTATGCTAGACAAAGTTCCCGGGGATCTTATTAAGCGAAGAACAAGGGGCAGCGTTGGCAACAAGGATTTACCATAAATCGTTTGAAATAATATTTATTTCCAAAGCGATTACATGCCGCTTCCACTGCTGCGGGTGGCCGATGCTGGCGGCAATATCATTGTACCTACCCAGAATCATCCTAGAAAGCATGACGAGCACGCCTCCTAATCACTTTCAAAATATGCTGACTGAAGACTCGACAACTCCGACAGCCAAGAATTATTATTTTCTCACTCAAGAATATTCCAAAAATTAATCTCCTCCAAGAGAAGCCGAAAAGTTGTTTTCAGAAGGGAAGGAATAGAAAAGGCGCGTCTGAAGAGTACTTCGCAAAGAAGAGAAATAAAACAATGCTTTAGCAAAATTTTTGCTTTTATATTATTTTAGTGTTAGTAGTAATAGTTCCTCCCCCTCTTTCTCCTCCTGTTCTTCATCTTCATTCTGGTCATATGGAATAAACAACAAGCAAACGAAATCGCTCACCAGAAGGGATATTTCAACAGTAAAGCATATTTAAGATAAAGAGCGCTTGACTGAGGGAGGGAGGCGGAAGATAAGGAGGAGTTAAGAGCACAACAGTAAAATAAAGACCACTCCAGTACAAAACAGAAAATTTAATCTGCGCTCAAGATACTAACCACTCTTTCTCTCAAATATCTTCTATTAATTTTCAAAAATTTTACACAATCTTGAAGATTTGTAAGCCTTTATAAATCTTTCCTGCGAATTCACCGCTTAAAACGACTTATGACACACATCTATTGCGATTCCTTTGAGTGATCGACCGTAAAAAAATATAAAAAATGTGAAATATGATTGTGGAGAATAGAAGGCCACACATATAATTAATTCAAGATTTTTAATATCTGCCTATTAGGGATCGTCTTATATACAAAAATCTTACATAAAAAATTAAGCCTATTAGGAATCTCATAAAGCGGATAATCCTCAAAAACTATGAACGAATCAACATTTTTTTATATTGTTAGACCAAAAGTCATCACTTCCTTTTTTCGAGATCTCACTTTCACCTTAATGAATTTCTTCTGTTGATTGCACTTCCAATACGATCATATCTTCCAATACGATACTTTCTTACAATACCACAAGATTCGTTTCCTACTATTGAAAAATCATTCTCACTCGAGTTTCTCGTGACAATATACACTTCCACTGGAAGATGTTTCCTCCTCTCCGTTACTCACGTGCACTGTAGGGTATTATTTCTTTTGATATTTCACTTCCACTGGAACACCTTTTTTCTAAACAAGTCTCTTTCAGTGGAAAGTATTCCCTCTTCTCGAGATCTCACTTTTACTGGATGCTACTGCCTCTTTATGTCTATTTGAAATTTTCTCTATAATAAAAAATGTCGTCGTGCTGTATCATATTTGAGAAATAGTTCTCCCTTCCATAGCCTCACCTTCCCTGTACGGTTTTATTGACTAAGTACCGCTATATAGCTTTATAAAACTATACCGTCCTATAGCTTTTTTAGAACATAAAATGCTGTTTTCGAGATATCAGTTCTACTTTTATTAGATAATCCTGACATCATTGAAGGTGATTTTTTTTATTTTATGATCCACACACAAAGCACTTAGGTGAAGAACGCCACGCCAAAGTTTAAATGATTTTAGGCGTTTGGTTGTTTTTCAATTTCAAGCTTTCCGCTTGCTTGACACAAAGATTCCGTATCACTCCTACGCTTTTCAATCTGGATCGTAACAAGACACTACGTTTGAACGTCAGAGGAAAATTGCTGCCCAAACAAGTTATGCGTAAGCGCGAAAGTTACAAGACAGCTCCTATCGGAGAATGACTTTCTATCCGGCTTATATTGTTGTTTACTTTATCTTTGTTGTTGTTGTAGTGGTTGTTCATGCTGTCTTTCTTTTCACTTGTTTTTTCACTTCATTACTATCTTCGGTCTTCCTGTTTTCCTAAACTGAACATCCAAGACTTAACCGAAGCATGTTTGCCAACAAATTCCCATCTGGAACTATATTGCCGGGCCGTGCGGGTTTAAGAGTAGTATATGAAAAGAACAACAACCAAGAAGGAAGGAAGGAAAGAAGGAAGAACTACGGGCAAAGCGAGATGTAAAAGCGCAATGAGCGGAAAAAGCGTAACTTACAAATACCCGACTGTTATTCAATAAACTTGGTGTTCGTTCAAATTCGTTGTGTTGATGCCGCCAATTTTGTGGCAACGGCAGATTCTCTCTCTCTCTTTCCTTCCTCGCCGTTTTATTTCACTACGTTTACTTCAGCCTGAACATATCAGAAAACTTCATTGTTTGGTTTCTCAGTGTTCTTTGGTGACTGGCGGTGCGTTTCGAAAAGACAACTTCAGCATCGTGGTCACAACGGGTGGCCAAAATCGAAACAGCGAATGCTGTTTGGAGTTTATGGTTGCGAATAGTCCGTAACGAGACGTCGGATATGCTGCAGACATTATCTGATGGTATCTGCTACGGCGACGGCTGATTGGAGACAGAACCAGCAGTGACTTTCTGAATGAGTCGAAGGCGGATGGCAGGAGATGTGTTAAGATACAGAATTCTGGAATGATTAAAGACATTCGCTTGGCAACGGTGGAAGTGTAGTAAGCGAGGTTTGAAAGCAATACGAAGTCTTGTTTAGAAAACTCTCTCTTTCTCTCTTTCTCCGCTTCTGCCAGCCATTCCATTCGTTTTGTGGTAAACAACTTCATCCGCAGAACTGCAAACATTTTGCGGTATGACAGCTATCAGCTTTCAGTCTTTTACTTCTGCTTAATGTGCGTGCCCGCTTCCATTTTCGGTTTTTCTTCAACGTAATTGCCAACTTCCGGTTTTGGCAAAATAACAATGAAGAAAAAATAACAAACCAATTTGGCAATTTGGCAAAATGTTAGATCATTTGTTCAAGTCAAACTCGAAATCAACCAAACCGCATCCGCCGCCCGACCGTTTTAAGGGTTCTAATGACGTGCCTGTCATTTGTCATTTGAGTCAATTCAAAACTGACACCCCCTGATGCTGGTGTCAGGTGTCAGGTTTGTTTATCAGACAACCTCATAGAATATCTTTCGATAACTCTTCTACAGTATTTTGTGTCAATAAGTTATTGCCAAATTTCGATCTGTGGCACTTCGGACACCGGATGTAAGTCAAAGGATACATAAACTCACCAACGCACCAACAAACTCATAGGCTATTACTTACGGAAGTCATCGGCAAACTATCACTAACAAGAATTTCATTATCATCATGCTCAATATCATGACAATTCCGATTTCCGCTCCTTCTTCTTTACCCGTAACCACACGTTATCACCAACGCAAGTTAGCTAACGGTCACGTTCTCTTTAGGTCACGCTTTGCAAAGTTGATTTGATGTCATCAGCACATTATTATCAAACGATTGCTTGAAAATTTCAAAAAGATTGAAAGAAAAGACTCCTTTTAAAATTTTGAGATATTTCTGCAAAGGCTGGGGATGAAACGCTAGATACTCCCACAATCTTTCGACTTAGGATTGTGCCAGTTTTCAAAAAACACGTATATGAATTTTCAGATGTCGCTCGAGAAACATTATATTGCACAATCAACATATTTCCAGTTCTTCTCTAGAAAAACATTTTTTGGACATCTTTTGACAAAAGAGCTTTTAACGCTTTGATAAGCTTTAGAGCTTTTCATATATTTACAAGCCTTAGAAAAGGCTTCAAAATTTTAATATTAAAAATAAACACTTTCGAATTATAAAAATTTTCTCCAGTGACCTTCGTTCCAAACTCAAAGAATACACTTTTACTCTTTGAAACGTCTTTTCAAATGTTCAAGTCTTCAAGTCTTTCAAAATTCTTTCAAGTCCCTTAGAAATATATCGAACTTTTTAAAATCCTTTTCAGAACGCCTAACTCTTTTAAACTTTTCAGAAACTCGTCTAAAGTCTTTGAAACCCTGCTAAAAACTTTTCAAATCCTTCTAAATCGTTTTAAACCCACTCCAGACCCCTTTCAGTATCTTTCACATTTTGAAACATAATATTTTTTCCGTCTTTGGGATGAATCGTAAAATTTGTGTTATCTCCAAAAAAACGATACGACTTTTCGACAGATTCGATAGAATTATGGCTTTTCGAAGCAACGGAAAGAAACTAACTTAAGGTAACAGTTATTCGTTTCTATTGTTCCACCCATCTAAAACATATTTTCGTTTCTTTTCTTCCTTTCATGGTTTTGGTTTGTTGTATCCCCTACACCCGACGAGATAGGGCATATTCACACAATTATTTCGTATGTAACGAAAGTCCTTAAAGGAGACTTGGTAGATATAGAAAAGTATAATACCATAACATAACACAAAATGTATAATACCATAAATACCATAAATAAACATCATAAATATATATACCACATATACCATAAATATATAACACAAGTGTAGGGTATATGAGCTTCGTTTGTTTTCCTTCTTACTTGTTTATTTTCTATCTATTCCTCCATTACCGCAATCTTCTATTGCCATCTGCATCAGAAAATTTCCACTAGAGTTAATTTCTCTCCGTTGTTTCATTGACTGCAGCTGCTTTCGTTGTTCCTGTTCCGGTTCCTGTCAATTTTCACAATCTACAAGCTGTTACAAATTTTTGTTGAAATTGCAGAAACTACCGCCCCCCACCGCCCCTTCAATCTCCTTTGATAACACCAAAACGAGAAGAGAACGACGAGATGAGAAAAAACCAGAACCGGAAGTTATTGGATGGAAAGCTAAGTATTGGAATAGTTTGTCGTAGGAATAAAAATTGATATAAGAAGAATAAGAAAAATCAGAAAAAAAATATTTAAAATATCCTAAAAGATTTTACGAATACGAATTTGGAAGATGGAGATGGAAGAACTCTGAGGAGTTTTACAGCAAAAAGGGTTTTCTAAAGCGAAGAAAAGAGCAAAAGGGCTCACATTCACGATTATCAAAAATTATAATATATATATATATATATATATATATATATATATATATATATATATATATATATATATATATATATATATATATATATATATATATATATATATATATATATATATATATATATATATATATATATATATATATATATATATATATATATATATATATATATATATATATATATATATATATATATATATATATATATATATATATATATATATATATATATATATATATATATATATATATATATATATATATATATATATATATATATATATATATATATATATATATATATATATATATATATATATATATATATATATATATATATATATATATATATATATATATATATATATATATATATATATATATATATATATATATATATATATATATATATATATATATATATATATATATATATATATATATATATATATATATATATATATATATATATATATATATATATATATATATATATATATATATATATATATATATATATATATATATATATATATATATATATATATATATATATATATATATATATATATATATATATATATATATATATATATATATATATATATATATATATATATATATATATATATATATATATATATATATATATATATATATATATATATATATATATATATATATATATATATATATATATATATATATATATATATATATATATATATATATATATATATATATATATATATATATATATATATATATATATATATATATATATATATATATATATATATATATATATATATATATATATATATATATATATATATATATATATATATATATATATATATATATATATATATATATATATATATATATATATATATATATATATATATATATATATATATATATATATATATATATATATATATTAATAAAAATACAAAAAAATAATTTATTACTGTGAATCCAGATCTACTCAAATAAATACTAGACCAAAGAAAGATCTTCATAGCAACCAGAGCTCAAAAGAAATATTAAATAAAAACGACAAAAGAACAAGAGGAATACCAAATAAAAAGAAGACAAAAGCACCAAAGAAAAATATTCAACTCGTTGAGGAAAAAAGGTAATCAAAATGGACATTGAAGACGGCGAAATGCACACCGCCGGCGCTACTTACAAACGCTTTCAATTTTCGCAACAACAACAACAATCACAACCACAATAAACAGTCCCTACTTTTACAAGCTAGAGGAAGAAAAATGAAGAGGAAGGATGACAAAGGAAGTAGGGGGAAGGCGTCTTGGTTCAAGATTAGCAACAAAAATGCGTTTTTATAAAACAAGACCGTAAGACCTGGTTGGGTTTGACCTTAGGACAATCGAAACGGAGGAAACGATTTGAAAGAAATTTAAGAAAAGCAACGAAACCGAAAGAGTTCAGTTTGCTGGTGGATTCCGGTAAGAGGTTGCCATCAAAAATACCAAATGTATGGCATTGTTATAAAAGAAACGGAAAAAAGTTACGTGAAGAATTTAAAGAAGCAGCAGCAAGTAACAAAAAGGGCAGAGCAAAAAAGTGAAAAAAGGACAAGGAGAATAAAAGGGTAGGCTTGGTTGTCAAGGCGGAACAATAAAAGCCAAGCGATAGATAAAATTGCGAACTTTTGTAACGTTTGAAAAAGATTGGGTGACAGTTGGATGATCCAACATTAACAAACAATACTGCCTTTATGACCACTATCAACACCCTGCAGCGACATGACGGCATGTAAAATATAAAGAAATTTAATATAATCTAAAGAAAAAATAATTGAAGATTATAAAAATTGAAAGCGAGAAGTAAACGAAATAAAAAATATAATTAAATTTTAAATTAGAAAGTAAAAAAGGAAAATATAATGAAAAACAGCAAATAAAAGCAAATTAAATTGAAACAGGAAAATACAAAGGATACAAAAAAAAAGAAGTGAAAGTGAGTTATTGAATAGATAATGAAAATATGGGCGAACTCCTATCAGACTCCTAACAGATTCCTATTAAACTTTCTCCCATCAGACATTCTTTTTTCATAGGCAGACGGTGGTCACAGTTAAATCAACTCGAGAGGTGATTCCAGTCAATAATATATATGCCTTTCTTCACCTACCACGCCTCTTTTCATGCGTTACTTACAGAACAAATAAGTGAATATACACTTTTCCTTTCGAGCGTAGGGTATAATAAAAAACTAGAAGCAGTAGAGAAAAATAAGCAAAGGATAATGTAAATTTAGAATCTAATGGAAATGGACGGCAATATTCATTTGCTTAAAAAATTTAGGCGCGGCGATGACGCGACTTTTGCCTTTTTTTCAACATTTGATCCACAAGATCTTTAAAGAATATCGAACACAGGTATCAAACAACGAAATCACATAACCATTCCCTTATAACGTAGTCCTTGTGGGAAGACCGCGCCCGTATAAACCTGTTTTTTTATTTTCAAAATCTACTTTCCTCTCATCAAAACTCTCATCGTTTATCCACAATTTTTATTGTGGGTTCCTTCGGGTATCTAATACCATAAAGCAGAACCACCAATTGACAATTTCTTCAAAAGTTTAAGTGTGTCAAAATTGAAACAATTTTCACAAAAAGATACAGAAAGTAAAAGAACAAAACACAAATAATATTTTGAAAGTAGATGTCCACCTGTCCTGCCCTTTCGTTTAATCTTCTGAAGTTTCAAACAAAAGAATTTATAAAAAGGGAAAGTTTTCTTGATACACACCCACAGGCACACACACAAATTTAACAAACTGAAAATCTTTGTGAAGAATGAAGTGTGTGTGTGGTTGTAACAGCTCCGAAAAAAATACGGTGACTCAAGCAATAATTTAGACGTTACAATTGGAACTAAGTGTATATATCCTATCCCTTTTGACATAGAGTGTAAAAAGAAGGGTAAGGACGGTAAGGAACATTTTTATAAATTTTATTGAATTTTTTTGGATCATAGCAATTTTGAAGGGTATTGTTGTAGATGTTAGATTTTTCGAGGAAGTCGCCGAATATTTATAATTTGAGGTCTTTCTTTAGCTTTCTTCATCTTGAATCTTGAGGTCTTTATTTATAACTTTAGGACACTCACAACATTCATTCCTGGGATAAAATTCACATAAATTTCTTTTGAGACATGTTTCTTCTACACATATTGGTATTTTTCCAGGATTTTACGATCAACAATAAGATCACTCTTCCATAGTCAAGGCTTTTGGACATAAATATTCTTTTAAGGACTATGTTAAGTATTTTCTCTCTTTTTTCGTTAAAGATTTTGGAATAGTGAAAAACCTAATCCTTACTAGTTAAGGCTTCTCTGAATTGCATACATTCCCTTGCGAAATTAGGCCCCCAAAAGAGATTTTCATTTCAGATTATTTTCCCCCTAAATCGTTTTAAAGGTCTCTCATAAATTAGTCAGTCTTTAGTAATTTGTCTCTATAAAATTATTGTAAATTAATTACGGATTAAGACTTCCACAAATCAAAAAATATGCATTCTGTTTTCTGGCCCATGATTTTCCCTAACAAATTTTTACAAGATCTCTAAATGCTGAGTTCAGTAGGAGTGCTTCTATATACCTTATAAAATGCATTTACCTCCATTTACATACCTCATCGTTTCTTTATTTACCATCGTCAACATCAACGATTGTAGTCGATTTCTCTTTATCCCACAAAATCGTCCTCATGCGATTACAATCGAAAAATAATTTTACTTTGTAACGGATGATTACATCCGGTAACTAAGATTCAATTTTAGTTTCTGTGATGTTGATGCTCTGGTTAGAAACCCGGCAAGGACCTAACGACCGACATCTATTGAATCTGAAATTAGAAATTAAATCTAAAGAGAGTCGTCGAATCGAACCGGAATCAAAGAATTTTTATGTTCTAATTTAACTTTTTTTCTGTTTTGACATGCATTCGTTCGTATGGCATTAGAAGTGTCCTTAATGAACGGGACGAGCACATACACACATATAATCGCTTATATATAGACTACGCTTTATGCAGTAACCACATTAAAACCTCGTGAAAGTATGACAAGACTAGGAGTAATCATCCGCCCACATGTTTAATTCCACTTATCACACTATGATCACCAAGGCGCTTAAAACAATTTCTTCCCTCGATCTTGCGCTCTCTTTCTATTTCTTCTACTCATTCTATTTCTTCCACTCTTCCTTTTAAAAAAGGTGCCTCAAACTATGCCCACACGATAACCCTTTAACTGAAACCTTTGGTTAGTTGGTTGATTGGTTGGTTGGCTGGTTTGTTGATTGGTGATGGTTGAATGATGTCGGGTTCCTTTTTTTCTGAAATTTTTATTCTTATTTTCCATTTCCACATCATTCCATTCAGCCATCATTCCATTTTGTACTTTTGTAGAATTTAAAATAGGAATAAGAAGAAGAATGAGATGATGATGATGAGCAATTAAAGGTTATTGCACAAAGAAAATGCAGGAAGCCTTTGTGTGGAATCGTGTCAAACCATTATGAACAAATTCAGTAAATTATTATACTCATACTCAACTTGGTACCCCCCCCCCCCCGCCCCGTCCAACAACATTCTATGTTACTAAACTCACCTTCTGCTAACTTTTTGTTAAGACTGCTTTGATAGGATTGATAGGATTTCATATTTTATTGTGAAGAAATAGATCCATTCAATCGCTTCAGAATATACGTATAAGAAAGTATCAGCCAATTATTACGGAAATGGCCTACATCCACTTATTTATTTATTTTATTAATTTGATTGATATTATTTTTTTCCATTTATTTGATTTTTAATTTGCTCCTCTTTCTGTTACTTATTTTTTACTTTTTACTTATTTATGTTTTCTTAAATATTTTATTTAATTAATTTATTTCATTTATTTTATTTACATTATTTATTTTATTTATCTTACTTATGCTTAACTTTACCTCCGCACAAAATCTCCAACAATTTTTATACGATTCTATGGGTTTTATATGGTACAATTATCACTAAAGAACAAAAAATATCTAGTCGCTTACCTTCAGTTTAAGAATTATGACCGTTTTTGTCATATCTCATAAACCATATATCTTGTCATATCTCATAATTGCCTATATCTCATAAACCATATAACAAAATATTATGAAATAAACATCCTTATAAATAATTATAATCTCTTTTAATTCTTCACTTTTCAATTTTACCCAAAAACTTAAACATTTCGCAAAAACTTTTATTTTATTTTTAGTACTTTTTTCTTTTCTATTCATTAACTTTTTTTATTCAGCTCATATTTGAAAAGAGTACCTTCTTAGCTTTCTGCACGTAATTTTTTCACGAAAATTGCTGAATGAATTTACAAGAAAATTCGTTTTAAAAACTTCTATTTTGCGATTTAATCGCCCTTTTTTCACGCTATTCATTCACCCGACGTATTCGAGTTGAACTTATGCGGTTACTACATAATCAACTAACACGTTGCTCCTTGTTGATTATTTGGGTATCGGCCTTTACCTAATTAACGGTTTGTAAATCACTAATAACTAGCGAATGGCTGAATTATTCGGTAGTTTTTAGTAATTACTAATTCTGGAGAAGCAGGTTAATTCGTTGAATGATTTCTGAGTTACTAAAAACTATCGACTAAATGTATTATTTGGAAATATCGAATAATTCGATAGTTTTTATTCGATAGTTCCCAACACTACCTATGAAGCAAAATCATTACAACTTTGACCATTCAAGTCCGTGTCTTGGTGAAACTCCGCGAGGGATATTTGAGCGATGTTAACTTTCATACACAGTGGCATTAATGGATCTCCGGAACGAAAATAATCAACAATACCTGAAACCGGTTTGTCTGCAAACCAAGCTTGGTAAAGGATCACGGAAAACCATTTCAACTTACTTAATTGATTAAAAAGAATTTACGGGGAGAGACATGATACTTCCAATTTTATGGAAAATCAAACTCATTGAGAAATGTTCTAACGTATAATTTGGATTTTATTAACTTTGTTTACAATAATAACACTGGTAACCAAACCAGCAACAACAACAACAACAACAACTGAATTTAGCATGAAAGACACAATGCATATACATAAAACATCATTTATATTTATTAAAACTTTCGCTAATATTTATCACTTCAACCCTTTTATGATAAATCGTTGAAGAGTCTATGAGGAAATACAAGTAGAAGAAACCTTAACTATAACTTATTAGTGCCTTTGTTTAATTGTCATGATAAATTTCTGTTTAATTTTCCACATTTTCTTATCATGTTTCTGATCGATCATTGCTAAATAGCATTAAAATAATTTATTAGAGCCATCAAAAGCCTCTTCGTAGTTTTTTCACCTCTCGTTTTCTCTTAAATTATGCGGTAAATGTCTTGCATGATTCGTTTATGTTTCTTTAAATACTTGATAATATTTTGACTCATATTGTTTCCGTCAATTTAAACGCACACGTACGTGTATATTTATATATAAACTGGTACAAGACCACACATATACAAGAAACACATACCCACGTACATAATTTTGTGCATCCCGCCCTATTTGTGTATCTTTTTTCTGTCATCAGTTTCATGTTTGTTTCTATGATCTTTTATCCTAATTCTTCAATGTATTTATTCGTATAAATTTTGGTCTGTTTCTTTATATTTCTTATTCACAATACGATACTTACCACACTCTTTATCTGCCTTTTTTTCTCAATCATGTCCTTTTTAAAATAAATTACTCTGCATTTTTCAAAAAAAATATTATTTTTCCTAAATTATTCCTTAATAGAAAATGTTTAAATATTTATGTTATCTCAGTATTTTGTTTGTTGTAGTTGTTGTGGTATGTATATCGCATTTCTAATACAAAAAAATATCCTTTTTCAATATTCTTTCCTTTTATAAAAATCCCCTTTCTTTCATCAAAATGTCCAAAGGACAGCCTGGTTACCACCACCTGCTTTCATTTTAACGCGATCTTAACCTTTCGCTCTTTTAACTTTTATTCATCATACCTTCATCGCCCGCTCTATCTCAGGTCTGAATTCTCTCCAACTCAGCATCCCCTCTTTCCCCCCCCCTTTTCCATGTCTTTTTACGAAATATATATTCATGTATTCTCTAAAGGACGTCCCTTCTCTCTGATGGTTAATTTATTGCATACATTTCATCAGAGAAATGGTAAGATAGAGACAGAGAGTGTGGGACAAAGAGATGGAAATTTTTGAAAAGTCAAGCTGTTGCTCACTTTTTTGCATTTTATTTGTTTGTCCTTGCAAAAGTTTTGTGATCCTTTGCAAGTTAATTAAAAATTTAGACTCTTTCACTCACTCACTGACTCACGTCCAACTGCTCAAACACTCGTAGCACTCAAACGACTCCTAACATTTTAAGTTTATTTTTGGAAATAATTTGTTTTCTGTATTTAAAATTGGTCAAAATGAAAAAGAGCAACAATATTGTGTCGGAATCGGTTTTGAATTTGTTTTTAAGAATTTTGTTTTATCTTTTTTTAGAATTTAATGAATAATGCGAAATGTTGTTCAAAGAAAATATTGTAACAAAGCTTTTAAAAAATATTTATAAACGTAAATTTGAAAATTTATTTTGCCATTAAAATCAAATATTATTTTACTTTTATCAAAATCAAATTAATTTTTAATTATAAATCAATAAATGATTAATAATAAAATAAAAAATTAATTATTTTTATCGTCAGAAATTATTTTTATCGTCAGAAATTGCTCGTCTTTTTTTAAATTTACTTTACAAATTGACAATCTCATTTATGCTTTTTAAACAAATTTTATTAAAATTTAATTTATGCATTATTTGACTCAAGTTTTTTAAAAATTCTAAAATTTAAAATAAATTATTTTATTTGATTAATTAATAAATTTACGTGTTTTAGAACATTGTCAATATATAATATATATAATAATACTATATAAAATTATATATTTGTGCTTTTCTTTAATTTATATTATTTATTAATTTGTTTATCCTCTTAAAAATTTTATTTATGTGCTAAAGCAGTTATTTCTCGATTTTAGAAAAATCATTCGTATATTATTTCTGTAGGATTTCTTAAAAATTTTTATACAAAAAATTGTTAAATATATAATAATGAAACTGATTGTCAATTACCTTTTTTCTCAAAAATTATTTTATTTCAAATAATTAGTTTTAATATTTTGTATCTTCATTTATTTTATAAGTATTTTGTTAAGTAAAGGTTAGGTAATTTTGTTAAGTATTTAGTTAAGTAATTTGTTAAGTAATTTAAATGCTTGTTAAAATTTGTTAGCTTTTATAGAATAAATAGCAATTATTTTAATTCTAATTTTTTAAACCGAATTTATTATTTAATTTATTTAAACTTATAAATATAATTTGTGTGAAATAGCTTTTGTGTAAGAATTTAATTACTTTTTTATACCTCCTTCAAATATTTTATCTTGCCTTAATTTTCCATATAAATACCAGAGAACTTTGAAGCGATGTGAATACATAAGTTAATTTGAAACCATCTATGTCATGTCCTGTAAATCTGATGGAGGAGTACACAGTGAAGAATAAGAAGAAGAAGAAGAAAATGTGTGCGCAGTATGGTGAGGAAAGAGAAGGAAAGTAAATTACTCTCCGGTGCAAAACTAATTAAAATGCTAGTTGAATTAAGTTTCTCTATGAAACATTTTAGACAAATTTCTAGTATAAATGGAATGAAATAAATTGCTAGAGCCATGACTGACCACAACTGACCGTATTAAATTGTTGAGCTCATTTAGACAGGGTCAAAATCTCTTCTATACGTAAATTGATAAGTTTTGCAGTTACTTCTCTTAAAAGTGATTCAAGTCAACAATAAAATGTTTGTAACAAGTGATACCAGCAATTGAAAATTAGCTGTCGTTTTTTGAAGGTACGTCACTGACGGTTAGTTGTTGACAGTCGATTACTAAGTGTTAATTATCGACAGTTGCTTGTCGGTTGAATAGCAAGTTCCAGAACCAAACTCATAAAAACACTGTGGAAGGGAAATATACTCGACAGGAAATTTCTTTCAATGAAACTTTCATTGAAAATACCTTCGAAAAGTATCCTTGAAAAGACTCTTTGAGAAGCATCCCAGCGAAAACATGTGAGTAAGTGATTATGTTGTTGTGAGAGATATTTGCTGGCGTCCATACAAAGGAATAATTCAGTGAGATAATTTAATGAAGTCATCTCGTCTAGACTTGAAAAAATTTTAATGAATTCACTTTTTTCCTCATCAGAAGTTTTTAAATTCAACTAAACTGAGCCATGTGTTTTATTTCAATATTTTACCTCTACCTCGTCTCATGCTTTTTGTTCTTTCCGTCTCTGTCTCTGTCTCTCCATGTTCTGCCACCTCTTAATCAACATAATAAATTTCAGTTGACTTTTTCAATACAAAATTGTTTTGGGGATTTTATTTAATTAATAAATAATAATATATAATTACATTTTATACACTATATCAAGTTTATTTTACATAGTATAAATATATGTTTTTGAATAAAAAAATTGTAATTTCAAATTATTAATTTTTTCATAACATCGATGAAGGAAACAAATATGTTCGCCTTTTTGTGGTGAAATAAAACATAATGTATATGAAAAATGCAAATAAAACTGGAACAAACTTATTTGCCAAATGTAATTATAAAATTAAGCTAATAATTATATGCTTTAATTTATTCTTAATTTTTTATTGTCATTTATATTTTTTTTTTTTTTGCTCCAATTCAACTCCTTTACGCTTAAGGTAACGTCAACAGACACTATTTATGTAGAACCCACAACCCACAACTTTTTCTTTCAACTATGCATAACCGACAAAAACTATTCTTAGTAGAAACTGCAGATTTATTTAAAATGCTAACTAATTTTTCCACTTGTGTTTTTTAAATTGGAAACTAGCAAAATTCTTTCGTTTTTTCTCTCATTCATTTTCATGAATTTTCTTGAAAAATACGATTTGTTTAGCTTTTATTTCAGTGACATTTTAAGTCGGAAATTAATTAACTGTATTATATTTTCAGGCCACCAGGATGGCTATCATTTATTTTCCTTCGTTCCATCGCGAAAAAAGTCACTAAATTATTATAGCGCAAGCAGCAAATCCTTTATAATGAATACATCTGCAGTAGAACGATGGTTTAGGTAATGGAAGCATTGACTAGAAGAGATATATATACACATTCACATACCCACACACATACACGCACACACAAGATCACACATATATTTAATTTCCCAGCGAACCAACAGGAGAATACTATTGCTTTTATTTCCTTAAAAATACAAACATATACATTCTTACACAAACACATATACATGCATAGATACAGGTTTACACAACTACACACGAACTCTCAAAACAAATCACTTATACGTCGTCCAACAGTTCCGCAAATATTAAAAAGGAAGCGTAATACTTCCGAAGAGGGCACTAGAAAATAAATGAATTGGACAGAATGGTAACGAATTAGTGGAGAGAGGGGCGGGAAGGAAGAGAGAGGGAGTAAAAAGGAGTTCAAAACTTAGCTCAAACATGAATCACAAATAAATTCTCGAGGCAGCACTAATATTGATAGGATACCAGAAGCTCGGCTGAAACAGAGAAACTAAGGAAGGCTGAAATCGACGAAGATCGAAACCAAGAATAGTCCAAGCCGAAAGAGGGGCCGGAAATGAGAAAGTTATTCTTTTACGCACACAAAATTTATTTACCTACGTCTAATTTATTTGCTGGACTTTTACTAGAAGGCACATAATGGGTCATTCTATGCGAACGTAGGTTCCATTTGGCTATGCCTTAGTGTGTATGATACGACTGACCATCCACGTTGCTCTTTGTATATACGTATATGTATTTACATGTGTTTGTGTGATGTATTGTGTGCGTTGCCTTAAATACCATTCATTTGCCATTTATTTTCTTTTTAAATGCCATTTCCTGCCTTTCCAAATCCTGCAATAACTTCTAATGCAATCGGTCGACGTTATTTATAAAGCAGGTCTTAAGAACAACTTGTCGTCCATCATTAGAATCATCGTATATTTAATTTCAGCTTTGTAAAAAGTTTCTCGATTGGAGCGGATCAATATTTGTTGGCTGTAACGGGCATACTGCTCTAATGGTGTCTGTCTAGTCTTTTGTTTATTATTCGATCAGTTTTGTTTATTTGATGCGAAATTATCATAGAAAGCTACACGATTGAGCAGCACGTTCAAATGACGAAACTTTTTTATCAAAAATGAGTGTTCTTTGTGTTCTTTGTTACGCGCGTTGAGTCATTTCATGGCCGACGCGAAATTCGAGATTATCGATAAACAATCAGCAAACACCAACAGACTTCTTTTAAACCAAATTGAATGACATGACACAGCATGTGATTCTAGTACGACGGAACTGTGTGCCATACGGTAGTGGACGCCATGATCGATATTCTGCAGGATATGATTACCTCCCGCAGAGTTCACGTGAATTTCCCGCGAAGATCTTGCGATTTAACTCCGCTAAATTTTTCCTTGTGGGGTTTAAAAAAGGATACAAGCTTTAGAAACGAGTGGTAGGGTGGTCCAACATTTTTTAATAAATCACGCATGACATCCCATCTCCCTTCATGTATCAAACTTATTTTTTCTGTTAATTAGACAAAACTTTTTAATATTTAAAAGAAAAAATAATAATAATTATGTCACTTGTTCACATTTTGTTCATATTTTTTTAAAAACTTATCCGCAAAATCCTACTAGGCAAATTGTTTGAATAATCAAACTTGGAAGGAAAAATACGAAATACCAATCAAAGGAAGACCAAAAGAGATCTGATTTTAAACTACTCTACTTCTGCCCTCAGTTACATTAATGGAAAAAGAGGAACGAATTGAAAAGATATCACAATATATAATTCTTGAATTACAATTACAAAAATATTATACACCAGTATCTGTTGGCTTATGCAGAATGCGAGCAGCTCATAAATACAGATAATCATCACATATTCCACTCTTTGATGTCTAAAAGTTTCTGCCGTTCTTTGATCTTACATGTGACGAATGTTCACAAAGGTGAAGAATGATTATGATGATGATGATAAGGAGGCGCATAAGTGGAGCAAAAGTGACAAGAGAAACGAGGTAAGTGAGATGATTGAGGACATTGATTGTGCTAAAAATGTCAGCTTGGGACAATCCAACTATCGCAACAACAACAGCTAAAACTTCTCGAGGGCTAACACACTTTCCTTTTGTTCGGTTGCGTATTAGCCCGACCAGTTCATATCCTTCACATGCTTCCGTTAAAAGACAACAAAATGTGGCAACGATTATGACCTAAAAGGTTTTATCGAAGTCCATTTGCTCTGGATTGCTAAATGTTACACAAATATTTAAAAAACATAAAAAGGAAATAACTAAAATAATAGTACAATGCAAAACATATAAATATTGGAACCTGAAACAACAAATGATGATCGAATCACTGCTAATATAGTGAATTATGAAACGCGTTTCCCGAAACAGTATGAACGTTCATGTTAGCGCAGTTCGCTATCGCGCCTTTAAACCCTAATCTTTTCATAATAATGTTCTAAACGAAATTCTTGACAACAGTTTTCAAGTCCTTCCAATCTTTCCAGCCCTTCGTAGCCTCCCTGAAGTACATCATGTACTCTTATTGCTACTCCCGCTGCTTTTAATGCTTTTAATTATATCGTAATTCATTGCGACAATTGGTCGCCATGCTCTTTGAAGAAGAATACCAAACACGCATCGCAGTAATTGGGGATGAATTGTACTCGTAACTCATCTACTCTTCAATTGACTCTCACTGAATTAAATAAATGCAATTCGAGCACCTTCAACAGCAACAAAAGAAACAACTACAAACATTAATGTATTACAGGAAAGTACCAAAAACAAGCGGGAAGACAGACATGAGTGCTAGCGACAATTTGAACTGGACGATTTGTCACTTGAGCATTTAGACACAAACATATATTTTAGTCTTTTTGGTCTTTTGTCAAGCGAGTTTGTTTGCCAACTCCGTTTCCCCTGGGGGTCCTACTCGCAGACCCTTTTTATCCTAACTGCTCGTGCATTCAATGCGACAAATATGCAAATTTACCCAAAACAAAAAGAGGAAGAAGAAGAAATGGTTTCAAAGGAGTTAGTAATCTCGTCACATCCTAAAATTTGCATTATGTCTGTTGGGGAAGGTAACTTTCGAGAAGCATTTTGCCATTTATTCCTTTTCTTTCAATAAATTTGCACATTTAAACACCTTATGAGAATCTCGTTAGACATCATCGAAAACCCACCCCCCACCCACTTCTTTTTCAGTCATAACCAGAATTATTTGAAGAGGAAGATATAAATTAAATAGAAGGCTAACCCAAAGCAAGGGGGAGACAAGAAAGAAGAAGAAGAGCATGAATCGAAAAGCACCATTGGGGTCTTTAGTACTTCTAATTAATGAAAAAATTTGACGTTAATGCATTATGCAAAACAAATATTTGGAACGGGGAGTGATGAAAGAAGACCTTCTTTAACGTGCCTCCTTCGTGCCTCCTTCTTTAAACCTCTCTCTCTCTCTCCCTCTCTCTCTCTCCCGCAACTTTAAACCCTACCCACTGAACTCCTCCTCCAACCTATTTAACACATTAAACAACTTTTTTACATTAAGAATCAAGAATAAAAAATTCTCTGTCAAAAATCATTTTTTTCACAATGTCTCTCCCTCTCTTTTTTCCTATCTTATTCTCACTCTTTTAACGTGTGTTTTTCCCTAAAGCGCAGTAGCATAGTACTGCATGTCGTGATTATATCGTATCCGGATAAAACATATATCCACACATATGCATAAATGTTCACACTCACACACACACTCACCCGCATACAAATGCATGAGTTACATGACGCATTTAAATTCATCTGTAGCTCATCTTTTGTAGACTCGGGGAGTATTGTTTTTTTTTTAATTATAATAACAAAAAGGCTTCTTGTACATCAAACTTGTTAATTAAGTGCCTTGGGTGACTCGTTCACCGGATATAACCAAAAAGAAAAATGTCAAATGTTACCACAGGCCTCCTCCACTCTCACGCCTATCGCAATCACACCAGTCGACTGACAGAAAGTGTCATCGAAAAGAAAAAACTTCATAGAACACGAGAATCAACTTAACAAATGCAGATTTCTTGAGGCGAAACAAACTCGGATGCGAAGTGGTATAAAGTTAGCAAACTTCATGCAAATTATTCATCTCCGCTTGTACTCGTGACTCGTACTCATATATAGTTAGCCTTTTTACAAAGGCTGGGGGAATACCCTTCTAGAGGGAAAGAAGGAAGACAGTTGATAATTGAATTAAATAAAAACTTTTATAGACCAATTATATATGTATATGTGAGCATTTTTTAAGAACTGTATTAGCATAAATATGCCATGTTTTAAACTTCATTAGCGAATATATATCAAAGCACTTCATGCTTTGCATAAGCATAAGCATAAGCATAAGCATTTTGATATATTAAGCATTTTTAAAGCACTTCTAAAGATTTAAACATTCTTAAAACTGGATTTTAAAATTAATTTTAGAATCTATTAACGTTTTAAAGCATTTAGTAAAATTTTGGATGATCTTTACAGGATCTAAAACCTATTTAGACTCTTTTTCTAAAACTCTGAAATTTCTAGAAAGCTTTGGATTCTTTATCGAGGAAATCTTTTGAACAATTTTAATCGTTGAAATACATCTTCCAAAATTTAAGAGCTCTTTACGGAAATTAAACCTGTTTTAGGAAAGTTAGATGTGTTTTCATTGGATTTGAGAAGCTCCGAAGGTGTTTTAAAATACTTTAGAGGATGTGCAAAGTCTTTGCAATATCTAGATCTTTTCTTGAAAGCTTTCTCTACGTCTTTAATCTTTTTGACGCCTCCTTAAAAGCTTCTTTTGTAAGGCTTTCCTCCATTAGGACGCGATAAAAGCGTACTTCTGAAGCAATGGCAACAAAGGCTTCAACTCTTCTCTCATTGCAATGATTTCAGCATCCTTTCCACAGTTTTGTAGAATTATGTGTTCAAAAAAAGCGCAACAAAAAATCCCAACGGAAAAGCGTGAATAATAAAAGTTAATTCGACGAGCAGAAATAAAGAAACGTAAAAGAAGTAGCAGAAAAAATATTATTTAAATAAATGCTGAAAACAACGGAAAACAACAATATTCCGCGGATGTAATTTTTACAAAGGTATGTCTTAAAGGAAGTGTAACTGTAGACGGGATGGCATAAAGGATAACGTGCAAAGAAAGCCCCGGAAGGTACGGGGATGCGTGAGCGGATGGAACAAACCCTATAAGTCAAAAGAATAGCAAAAAAATTTAAGGAGATTAAATAACATAAAAGATAGTACGAAATAAGGTTTACGTACTGGCACACACGTACACATGAAAAGAAGTCTACCTTTGTGCGCAACTTACGCGATGGACGTGTAAAGTGTATCCAAAAAAGTACACTACACAAAAGTGTACATCCTTTTCAGGTGAGCGCGTCAAATGAAACTAAATAGTTTTTAGTGTAACGGACTAGTAGTTGCAGTTGCAGTAGGTGCTATTGCTACATTGGCGCTGGAAGAAGTAGTTGCCGTTGTGGTTGTTGCTCCTGTTGTTTATTGTTATTGTTGCTTCATTCAACATTCTCTATCGTAATATTTTGTATACTCTAATTCATTTTAACCCTGGAACAAACAAACGGGTTTATAATTCCATTTTCGAAATTATCATAAAAAATTTGTGCCAACGATAGTTTAAAATATTTGTAAATCCGAATTTTCTCAATTGATTTCAACAATTGGTTGATGATTATTCAAAAGTTATTTTTGATAGATGTTTTCAATAATACTCTCAAAATGAAAAAAGCTCTCCAAAATTACGGTTAAATAAAAATATTTTAGAATAATGAAAACTGAAGAGGTTCATACTTCGGATGCTGTCAAAGTTCTGTTACTGACGTTGTTGTCATTATGTTGTTGTTGATGCTGTCAATGTATGATTACTTAAGGAGGATTAACTAGATGGTACAGAGAAAAGAAAAAAAAGGGAAATGAGAAGAGCCATAGCCAAATCTTTATGAAAGGAGCAGGCTGGGACGAACGCAAGATGTAATACCGAGTATCAACAAAGAGCCAAAGTGCATATTCTTTGTCTTTTACAAACAAAAAAATACTGCTCATAAAGAGCTACATTCGAAATAATTTCTACTGCTCTTTTATTTGAAATTTTTTTTCCTTAATTGTTTTTATTTTACGTTTCGTTTGTTTGATTGTTTTTTTTTTTTTTTTTTTTTTTGTTAATTTCTTTTTTCCCATATAACATGTTGCCCACTCGCATGTAGCTGATTTTAATGGAAGAAGGTATTATTTTTTATTCGTTATTATTGTTGCTTTTAGCTACTGTTGTTGATACTTTGTTTCGCTGCTTCTCATCATGTAATGCTAAACCCGAGAAATCCTTTGTCGCGCAAAGAGAAGCACAAAGGAAGCATCCTCGTATTTTTCCTTTTACAATTATTACAAAAATAGTCACCAGGATTTTAATTCCTTTTACTGGCCTCTATCCCCTTGTCACTTATTCCGCATTAAGCGAGCACTTAAACTCTTACGAAGTCGCCTTAAGCAGACCCTCAAAAACAGGCTACACAAACAACAAAAGCAATAATCATAACAACAACACATCAAAACAAAAAATTAAAGATAGCGACAATAATATGTCTGTGTAAGTGTGTAAAAATGGTAGAATATAATAATAATCTGCATTTGCATCTCTAGCACCTAGCTTTTCGATTCTGTGGCAGCGAACTGTGTTTTTATTGGCTGTTTTTTTAACTACTCTGTTTTTTTAAGTCCAGCAATTGTTAAAAAAAAACCTTGACGAATAGCGATTAGTTCTGAAAAGAAACCAAAATAGAAAAAAAAGAAATTCGCCACAGCTACAAAAAGGACTATAAAAATAAAAAAACAACAGATAGATCGATTTTTACCAAAAACAGAACGACAAAAATTGTCGCATATTATAAATATGAAAAAGACTTGAACTTAATAACGAATGTGAACGTGTTTAATGAGCGTGTAGGTAACAACTTTTTCGTACACGTTATCGATCCTTAACAATAAGACAATGAATCAATCGTCTATAAAATTAAGAATATTTGAAAGGAGACTTAAATACATAGATGAAATTAAATGCGTTCTCTATAATTAATACAACACTTATATTCCATTATACCACACACATCTAGTCCAGACTTATATCAATAAGAACACTTGATTATACAGAATAGTATACAACAATAAATCAGTTCCGAAACTAAAACTAAAACTGCTCTTAAAGATATTCAAATACGTAGGAGATATTGAATGCGCTCTACAGAATTCTATAAACTCTTCAATTAATTTGCTCGATGCACATTTAGTCAAGACATGAACCGACGACATAACGATACAGAAAATAATAAAATAACAAAACAAAAATGGATTCTCAGTGAGTTTGGTTAGAGGAACTCATACTCCATAGCCCACCCATTGCTAACCATATCAATTCGTATATTGTAATTATATTGATGTGTAGTCAGTTTGGTGAATATCTTTGAACAATGTTAAATTTCCATAAACACCAAACGGCGTGTGTAGATTTCGAAGCAGCAATTAAGGAATTTTACCACATTAGGCACTCTCGTTTATGAACTCTGGCGGCCACAAGCAAACCCATACGCCCATACATACATATTTCTGTACTCACTTAAACATCTTCGGCCCAATCGATTGAAATAAAAATAATTTGAAAGGAAATTGTAAGCAAACGCTTGCACACGAACGACAACGTTAACAATGCTCAAAACATTATAATTATCGAGAACGAGATTACTAATTACTACCAATATTTTCAAAATGGCTACCATTTCTCACACAGCATTTCTACCGATAATGCTACGAATTTCATTAAATCAACAACACTAAGACCAACAACAACTTTAATAATAATCGCAACATATATATCCTAAGCCCAAATATATCCTAAGCCCAAAAATATTGACGATGATCTGCTTCAAAAACTGAAGAAGTGACGGAGAGGTAAGAAATTCGCAGTTGAATACAGCGGGCATCCGTGAAACGAACGCCTATTTTGGGGACCTTAAGTAGACTAACGCCCTAAAGAAGGGGTAAAAAATTAAAAAATGATGGGTTAAATACAAAAGAGATTACGTAAAATATAAACGGGCCGCTAGAACGAAGCTCGTGTTTTAATTCCTCTAAAGTTCCGGAATATTAAATCTATTAAATGCTTAAATTTTATTGGTTTATAATTTTTATACAATTTCGTTTTGGGAAACTTGTATAATAGTAATATCATAAAATCCTAAATTAAATTTGCGCACATTTTACTAGGACCTTGAAACGTAATATTCCGGTACCCACCATGTTGTAATCTGCTTCTTATTTTGTTTATGAGGATTATAAACACTCTTTCGCGTTTGGGGATAATAACCATCTTTTCTATCAGTACGAGGAGCCGCAGATACAGGCTTGCCATACAACGCCTGGACGCCCATTATATCGTCATGTTCCAATTTATATTTGGGATATTTTTCGCCCCTATAGAAGGGTGCCATTACTGATGCTACATTTTCGGAATGGGTCAAACCAAGAACATGACCAAATTCATGAAGGGCAACTCGAAAGAGACTTTTTCCCTCCGACACGTTTAACGACCAGTTTTCTGCTCTATCAAAATGGGTTGCGCCCCCGTGTTGAGGGAAATATGCATGTGCCAGTACTCCACCCGGACCATCGAAATTGTAATTGTCTTCATGATTACCCTCCAGGAACCTTTAGAAGTAAATATTTTGGTATTCACCAAATTAATTAAATAACAATATTATTAATTAATTTAAAACATTACAATATATGGATATCAACTGGTCCGTATGTTTCAGGAGAAAAAGTTATATCGGCGACCGTGCTCCAAGCGTTAAAGGCCTTTGCAATCTCACTTTCAGCATCACTTGGTTTCATATTTTTGGGGAAATTTTCAACTTTATACGTCAAATTTTTCTTGGGCCAAAAACTTCCTTCCAATACGTAACGTTTTGCACGAGAACGTTTCCTGATGCTGCCCGCGTCACTTACACCACAGCGTGGTTGTGACATCTTTTGTAAAGTCTGAGCATCTAATTTGCCAGTAACGTTTAAACCGGCGAATTTTTGAAAATTACTAATGGATTTTCTCCAGGTTTTAAAGTCAACAAGGCTAGAGCTGGAAGCGCTACGTTTACCAGAAGGAAAATAACCGTATTGAAATAGATAATGCTAAGGTTTAATTTATGAAAAAGGAAAAATATACACATAAAATAAATTGCCATAATTTCGTGTTATTTATTATTAATTATTAGAATTGTTGCTTACCTTTGCATCATCCACAGTTTTGATTGAGACAGATTGAGCCAAACCGACAATAGATAAAATAATTAAAGATCTTAGCCATAAATAATCTGAGCCCAATCTTATCGAACTGCTGGAATTAGATGCCATTTTCTAAATAACACTGAAGAATAGAAGTTCAAGACTGCAGTATTCAATATTATATATAAACCAAAAAATGCGGTTAATTTTATTTAAACTAGTAAGAAATAAAAGATACATAGAATCGATCAGAAATACAAAATCTACATATCAGATTTTTGTCTTGTGAAATTACTCAGTGACAAACTCCTCCAAATCTGAAGAAGTCTGAAATATCTAAACGTCTTATAATTTCAATTCTGACGATTCTGTATAATTCCACATTTTCTGGCAATCCAGTTCTAAGGATTGCAATAATTACCTTATTGAGAATTCCATATATCCTAAAAAATTTTGAGATTTCTAAAAGTAAAAACTAATTATTGAAATTCTGAAGGATCTGACATTCCGATTATGATGATCATGATGTTTCTGAAATCTCTGACGATTTCTGTTTCTAGAAATTTCCAAACTTGTAAAAAATGCTGAAGGTTCTAAAGAATGAGAATACTAAATTTCAAATATTCTGGATCCAAAGATTCTAAAGAGCACTAAAAAACCTGGTATTTTGATTCTAGAGATTTTCCTTATAATTTTTAATAATTCCATTTTTGAAAAAAGTGAAAATGCCTAAGGGTTTCAAGATATAAAGAATTTAAAGACCTCATTTTTCAAAAAAATTTAAAAGACATAACTCTTAAACTTTTTCATCAAGAAGCGTTTCAAATAGATTAAAAATCTAATAGGAGTGGATGCGTTATTGGTTTCAAATTCAGTGGAAATCTTCAGAAATGTTCGTTTTGGGGTTTCTCCAAAATAAAAAATTATAACGTCATTCATCGGCTTTCGATTATTTTCAAATTAAAACCCTTTCGAAGTTTTATCTAATTTTCGAATTATTGTCTAACTCGAAAGAAATCACTGGATATAATAAACTATAATAACATTAGTATAAAAAATATAAAAATTATTCATTGAAAATTTTATCACTTGCTCATGTCACACCTGTCACACTCATGTAAGGTATAATCTTTTAAATTATGCTCATTATTTATTAAAAAAATTAGATACAATTTTTACTTTATACGAAGGAACATTATATCTTTCCAGTATAATCAATTAATTATCCTCCCACCTTCTCTATATTTTCTCAATATTCACTACTGCTGTTATGTCTTTATATTTCGCTAATGTTGCATTTAATCAACTTCTAGCCACTTTAAACTGATAACTTTAATGATAACTTTGATACAAAGTTTTCGGGTATTTATACCGTCAGTATCTGAACAAAAAGATATAGAAACTGATGCCGCGTTAAGCACCGCTACTCACGAAAGTTTATAAATTAAATAAATATTGATAATAATTAGATTATAGTATATTTATGCTGACTATCTTGAGCTTATATTGAAATTTGTCAACATATTCAATTAATAAACTGAAAGACACGTAAATAATATTTACTATCTTGTTTACCAGCTAAAATTTATCCATCTAAATATTTTCATAACATGCAAAGTTTTAACAGCGCAATTTGTTTTCAAATTTGTTCAAGAATCAATTTTATAAATATAAAATAAAAAAGTTATAAAAAATATAATAAAATAAAATTTATATAAACTTTATGTATAATATATAGAATCTATCTATAAAATATAAAAAGAACAATTACGATATTTTCATATAAAATAATTTAATAGTATAGATTTAAATATTAAAAAAAATAACTTTTAAAATTAAAAATAGTTCGCCAATTCATTTTCGATAATACCACCGTGAGGAACATGACCCAAATTAGATCGTTTAAACAGTATAAAGTACAATGAATTTTTGAATATTTGAACAGATGTTTCTTTTACGTTTTAATAAAAATTCATAATAAAAATTAACTAAAATTTGTTTAATTTTGTAGCAATAGAATATTTGAAAACTATTCTTATTTTTCTAACTTTAAAAAATAATTACTAAAATTGAATAAAATATCTGAACAACTTTATTTAGACGGTTTTAAAACAATTTCACTAAAAACAATTAAGGTTGCAATCTTCGGCCTGGCCGAAGCTTAGATACACTACGCTCACAGGATATATCCGTATTCCTAGTAGAGACGCGGATCACGCCCTCTTTTTGCAAAATAATTTAGTATTCGTAGTTTAATTCCAGGATCAAATTTTGTCTCCAAATTCGCTCTTCAAACGTAGAAACTTCGTATGTGCGCTTTATGGTATATTCATATAAGCTATAAAAAGTAGGTGTGGTTTTCATCCGATTTCGCTCGTTTTCAATACCAACATGCTTACAATAACAGTACGCTTCTCTGCTTCTCTCGACTATATCTTTTGCCAGAATATATATATATATATATATATATATATATATATATATATATATATATATATATATATATATATATATATATATATATATATATATATATATATATATATATATATATATATATATATATATATATATATATATATATATATATATATATATATATATATATATATATATATATATATATATATATATATATATATATATATATATATATATATATATATATATATATATATATATATATATATATATATATATATATATATATATATATATATATATATATATATATATATATATATATATATATATATATATATATATATATATATATATATATATATATATATATATATATATATATATATATATATATATATATATATATATATATATATATATATATATATATATATATATATATATATATATATATATATATATATATATATATATATATATATATATATATATATATATATATATATATATATATATATATATATATATATATATACACTTTTCTATTCCCCCTTTATTGCGTTACAAACGAAGGAACAAACTTAATTTACCCTAAATCATTCGGGTGTAGGGTATAATTATGTTTTCGACCTAGACAAACAAAAGACTATAAAACAAAACCTACTCAGAATCATCCACTCAGGAGTATAAAGAGTTTATATTTCCACCAAGACGCGAAAACTGGAACTGAATTCACTCAAACTCCTTCCCGCCAACTCTAATGATTTTTGTGATCACAAAATGCGACTCATTCCAATTTCCACAATTTTGGAACCGATGCGAAACAATCCGAGATTTATTTCTAAAATCCATTTCAAAGCATTAAACTATTTAACAGACATAAACCCATAGTACATTCGCCAAACGCCAGAAAGAAGTGAAGGAGTTTTTGCAGATATTTTTTAACAGAGATTTCACTGAGCGCAGAAAACGCTTGGAAGGTTTTGCAAGCTCTTTATGAACGGATATTGCAGGAAGTGAAATTTTTGCTTGCAGGAAAGTAAAAAAACTTTACTTGCAGGAAAGTGAATTTTTTGATATAAATATTTATTAGCTGGATCGTCTCAAAATGAAAAACAATGAAGGACTGTCCGCAGAAATCATTTCATTGTGCTCCATAATTAAAAATCTGAAAGAAATAAATGTTCATGTAAATAACGATTTTTTACGCGTGGTGCTATTGCATTATCTTCTGAAGTCAATGTTGAATTTTTTGCGGTAATAGAGAGGAAGAATAAGCTTCCTAAAATATAAAAACTTACATACATGCAAGCTAAAGCGAGCATTATACGGTTTGATAAAAGCGGGGCGTGAATAGAACAATAGAGAATAAACAAAATTCTGTTGAACAAGAATTTTCACAGGTGCTCAGGCATAACATAACATAACATAATTTCGACAGGTTGCATGTCGTAACATTACAAACAACTAAGAAAGCTAACTTCGGCCTGGCCGAAATTAATACACCCTACACCCATAATATAAATTTGTAGTGTGATCCAAATATTCGGTGGGAGATGCACGCCCATTTTAGTATTATAATTTCCTTAATTGTGATCTACTAACTCATCTTCAACATAACTATTCCCGAAAAATTCTAAACATGGTATAGTAAATATAAAGTGGGCAACATGCACCTGTTTTTTTGGTAGATTTATATAGTCCAATACTACGATCTCGTTCATAAAATTTCATCTAGAGGCTGGAAAACGGAAAACTCTGCATATCTATTTCATAAAAAGTAGTATTTATTACAAAGTAGTATTTCATTTTAAAGTAAAATTTAAAGTAAAAATTTTTAGTAAAAAGTAATATTTCATTTTCGAAACCAAACATTTATAATAAGAGAATATTTGGGCCAGATTTCATAACAGTACCTCCACCCCACTCTCCTGCAATGCGATCTCATCTAAAATTGCCATATTGGTAGTTAGACCATGCCCATATTTTGCAAATTAATTTAGTATTCGTGGGTGAGTACGAGCATAATACTTTGTCTTTCAATTTCGTCTACAACGCTAAAAGTGAAGTACACTTCACCCATTTTTAATTTAAACAGAGAATATTCACAACACATTTTATGACAATACCTGCACTAGCTTTCTAGTAGATCGGCAATCCCTAAAATAGCTGCTGCGGTGGACAAAAAATTATATTTCCGAGGGTCGTGGGTAAAATTTTGTCACACAATTCCGTCTACTTACGTTTTAAGTGAACAGCACATGCAAATAGAATCATATTATGTGTCATAAATGGGCGTGATTCACATTGTCCAAGTTTCAGTACCAACACTTTCGTCAAATATTCTGAAAAACCATTACCAGCACAAGCTGTAAAATTTCATCACGCGTGGTGAAATTGAGCGCCAAAAAATTTGTTATATTTTATTATTAAAATACATTCAGAATTTCGTAATCGTTCCTTAAATGAAATACATCGATTTAAATATTTACCGCTTCGCTATAAAATCCCTTTCTGTTCATGTGAAGACTCGTAGGGGTTTCGGTAGTTGATGAGTTTGGAGCAGCGATCGTTATATATGGGTGCAATCAATTGCACCTATCGTTCCTTTTAGGCCGAATTCTGAATAAAATCTGCAAATCATTAAATATAATTGAAAAATATATCTGGCAAAATATCTTTCATTTTTATCTTTCATATCTTTCATTTGTCCAAGAAAGAGCGGAGTACTTAGAAATCCTGCTAAAAGGGATAATGTTTAATGTTAAATATTTTCCGGACGTGGCATAATTTAGTTTATCAATCTGCAAAACGGATTTTCTCATTCGGAAGTCTTAAAAAGCTGTGTCTCAATTTATTCTAATCTTTTATTATTCTATCTTTGCTATTCTTCTCTTTATCAGTAATTACAAATAAAATAAATTCCTCCGTATTTAAAAAATTTCACAATTTCTTGAAAACAGAGAACACCAAATATCCAAAGCAAATTCAGCTGATAAAACAATTTTGGTCTAAACTTGTCAAGATGTCAACTGTAATTAACACAAAAGCTGTGTTTTTATTTGTTATTTTTTAACACATTTATCCAAAACATAAAACGACGAAAACCCACAACGATGGAATACAATAAAATAACAAAACCAAACGGATTCGCCGTCAATTCAATTAAAAGAAGTGATCTCTATAGCCCACCCATTGCTAACCTTATCAATTCTTATGTTGTAATTAAATTTATGTATGGTGAGTTTGGTGAATATAGTTGAACAATGTTATAGTACCTTCACACCAACCCAAAATCATTCGCATTTCGACTTCAAGTCCCAAATGCGAATGCGAACGAAAACAACAACAAATCCATACAAATTTTCAAATCACGATGAATGCAAACCATTCGTATTCCGAGCAAATGCGCACAATACACACTGTTTTTTCCCACAGCTTTTCCCAAACATACGCCTAAAATCATACCTCGAAGTGTCAAAAATTGTCGAACAAAAAATCAGAACCAGGAAATTAAATTATTCCCAGAAATTCACAAAAGCGATAGATCTGGGCATAGAGAACTCAACGAAAATTCCAAAATAGAAAATTGCCACAACATTTTCCATATGCACAATTTCACAATTGTTCATTCCTTCTAAATTTTGCGCGTGCATAATTTTCATTTCTATGTTTACAAATGCAAAATTTGTGGGCTCAGTAAGACACTTATGATTCGGTTTCTATCTCAGCAACAGCCAGATCCAAGCTTCAAGTAATAGCCAATAACCGATCCATCTTATTGCCCGGACATAGCCCCCCTCCGACGATCTGTTTCAATAATTGAAGTGACGGAGCGATAAGAAATTCGAGTAAAATGCAGGGGCCATCCGTGAAACGAACGCCTATTTTGAAAGCATTGAGGCCCCAAACTAAGGCCCCAAAGATGAAATATATAAAGGCCCCAAGTGGGTTAAATATAAAAAGATTACGTGAAATAAAATGATATATATGAAATAAAATAAACGCGCCGTTTAAACTAAAGTCGTCCTCGTAAATATAACCATATAATTTTCGAGATATCGTTTATGTTACGGTTCGTTCCTCTAATTCCTCTAAAGCTCCGAAATATTAAATTTATAAAATGTTTAAATTTTATTGGTTTATAATTTTTATTCAATTTCATTTTAGGACACTCGTATAATATTAATATCATATAATCTTAAATTAATTTTGTACACATTTTACTAGGATCTAGAAACGTAATATTTCGGCACCCACCATGTTGTAGTCTGCTTCTTCTTTTGTTTACGAGGATTATAAAAACTTTTTCTCGTTTGGTGATAACTACCATCTTTTTTACCAGTAGGAGGAACCGCAGATACACGCTTGCCATACAACGCCTGAATACCCATTATATCGTCAGCTTCTAAATTGAATTCGGGATATTCTGCGCCCTTATAAAAGGGTGCCATTACTGCCTCTTCCTTTTCAGAATGGCGCAGACCAAGTACATGACCAAATTCATGAAGGGCAACTCGAAAGAGACTTATTCCCTCCGACACGTGTAACGACCAATTTTCTGCTCTGTCGAAATGGGTTACCCCGAATTGAGGGTAAAATGCATGCCCCAGCACTCCACCCGGACCATCGAAATTGGAATTGTCTCCGTGATTACCCTCTACAAACCTTTGGTATTCACCAAATTAATTAAATAACAATATTAATATTCAAAACCTTACGATATATGGATATCAACTGGTTCGTATGCTTTAGGAGAAAAAGTTATGTCGGCGACCATGCTCCAAGCATTAAAGGCCTTTGCAATCTCAATTTTGACGTCACTTGGTTTTATATTTTTGGGGAAATTTTCAATTCTATACGTCAAATTTTTCTTGGGCCAAGAACTTCCATGCAATACGTAACGTTTTGCACGAGAATGTTTCCTGATGCTGCCCGCATCACTTACACCACAGCGTGGTTGTGACATCTTTCGTAATGTCTGAGCATCCAATTTGCCAGTAACGTTTAAACCGGCGAATTTTTGAAAATTACTAATGGATTTCCTCCAGGTTTCATGGTCAACAAGGCTTGAACTGGAAGTACTGCTTTTACCAGAAGAAAGATAACCATATTGAAAGAGATAATGCTAAGGTTTAAATAAAGAGAAAGAAAAAAATGTATACATTAAGTAAATTGCCATAATTTCATGATATTTATTATTAATTATTAAAAATGTTGCTTACCTTTGCATCATCCACAGTTTCGATCGAGACAGATTGAGCCAAACCGACAATAGATAAAACAATTAAAGATCCTAGCCATAAATAATCTGAGCCCAATCTTATCGAACTTCTGGAATTAGATGCCATTTTCTAAATAACACTGAAAAATAGAAGTTCAAGACTGCAGTATTCAATATTATATATGTAAGCCAAAAAATTCGATTAATTTTATTTAAACCACCAAGAAATAAAAGATATATGGAATCGCTTAGTGATATAAAATCTGAATTTTAGTTTTTTTGGTTTTCCTTGTGAAACAATTCTGTGACCAACCTCTCCAGATTTGAGGAATTCTTAGAAATCTAAAGGTCCTAGAATTTCAATTCTGTTGATTCTGTACAATTCTAAATTTTCTGGCAATCCATTTCTAAGGATTACAATAATCATATTAATGAGAATTCCGTATATCCTAAAAATTTTTTAGAATTCTAAAATTTCTGGAATACTGATTAATGAAATTCTAAAGATTTTACAGAATTCTGATAAATCTGGCATTTCGGTTATGATAGTTATGATGTTTTTGAAATCTCTGAGGATTTCTGTGTCCAAAAATTTGAAGAAATTTCTGAATTTCTGAAGAACGCTGGAAGATTCTAAAGAATCAGAATACTAAAATTTCAGCCATTCTGACTTCAAGGATTCTGAAGAGCTCTATAGATCCTGGCATTCTGATCCTAAAAATTTTACAATGATTTTCAATAATTCAATTTTTATTGAATATTCTAGTGAACAGTGAAGATTCTGAAGCGTTTCAAGATTTGAAGAATTTAAAGCCGTCAGCTATCAAAAACTTTTAAAAGACATATCTCTTAAACTTTATCATCAAGAAATGTTTCAAATAGATTAAAATTCTAATAGAAGTGGATCCCATTTGATGCTTTCAGGGCCGTATAATGGGTTCCAAATTTAATTCCAAAATTAAAAGTATAAAAATCATTTTTCGTCTTTCAATTATTTTCAAGTTAAAAAAAACTCTTCCGGATTTAATCTTCGAATTTTTGTCTAATTCGATAAATAATAATATCAAACGCACTTAAATACTGCATATCAAAAACTATAATAACATTAATATAAAAATAGCTATTATGCGAACTTATTCGCATAATCTACACATTAAAAATTTACCACTTGCACACTTATGTAAGGTATATTTTTTTTAAATAATATTCATTATTTATTAAAATATTGAGATACAATTCTTACTTTATATGAAGGAATATCCTTGCGTTTCAGCGAAATTAGTTAATTATCCTCACCTTCTCTATATTTTCTTGAATTTCACTATTCCTGACGTTATGTCTTTATTTTTCACTAATGTTGAATTTAATCAACTACCAGCCACTTTAAACTGAATAATAACTTTGATACAAAGTTTTCGGGTATTTATACCGTATGTATCTGAACAAAAAGATATAAAAACAGATGCCACGTTAAATTTCGCTACGCATATGGGTTTACAAACTGAATAAATATTGATGATAATAATTAGATAATATACTATTATGCTCACTATTTTGGGCTTGTATTGAAATTTGTCAACCTATCTAATTAATGAAATGAAAATAATGAAAACAATATTTATTATTTTGTTTACCACTCGTAATTTATCCCCGTAAATAAAAGTTTATCGAATAAGAGAGGGTCGATGCTGGCAGGCTGTAGCGATCAAACTGTTCAACCGTTATCTGGTAAATCCAGTGATTGTAATTCAGTTAGTAATGCCAAATCACCATGGCAAGCTACACTCTTAAGCACCATGTCCAAATGATGAAACTTTATTATCAAAATGAGTGTTCGTTATTGCAAATGTTGCGCGCGTCGCGCCCATTTTACAACAGACACAGACGCGGTCGGTGGCTGCGGCAAAGTCGATGTCGCAACGTTTGGTGACAGTTTTGGCCAACTATATTAAATTTTGCAAAAATCTCTTTAGCGACGAGGCACATTTTTGGCTGAATAGCTATGTGAACAAGAAAACTGACGTACATGGGACGACGCCAACCCACACAAGGTTCACCAGGTGGCAATGTATCCTCAAAAAGTTACTGTTTGGTGCGGATTTTGGGCCGGCAGCGTCATTGGCCCGTACTTTTTCGAAAATGACAATGGTGAGGCTATCACCGTCAACGATGATCGCTACAGATCGATGACAACCAATGCCATCCAATGCCGTGAATTGGCCACCAAGATCATGCGATTTCACTCCGCTAGAATTTTTCTTGTGGGGTTTTCTGAAATCGCAAGTCCATGCGAATAAGCCTCAATCGATCGATGCTTTCAAAGTCAACATTTCCCAGGTCATTGCTCAGATTTAGCCGGATCTATGAAGTAGAGTCTTTAAAAATTTGACCTCCCAGATCCGTCCCAGGTTGTGAAGCTGCGGAGGAAATTTGAACGGTATCATATTCCATACATAATGACATAAATAAGGCTTTCAAATGAAAAAAAAATTTGAAAAAATTTAATTGGAAAACCATTCATTTTCAAACTACGCAAATTTTTAATAGCAATTTGTTCTCAAAGACCAAATTTAAAAATATGAAAAAAAATTTATAAAAAAATAATAAAATTAAATTTATACGAAACTTATTTACAAAACAATTACAATTCTCTTTATAAAAGTAAAAAAAAATTACAACATTTTCATATGAAATAGTTTTATTAAATATTTAAATTATAAAAAACAACTATTAACGGAAAAAATACTTTGCCAATTCATTTTCGATGTCGTGAAGAATATGGCCCAAATTAGATGGTTTAAACAGTATAAAGTACAATAAATTTTTCAGAAGTTCTTTTTAGGGTTTAACAAAAATTCCAAATAAAAACTAACTAAAATGTTTTTGTTTGTATCAAATTTTGTAGCAATAATATTTGAAAATTATTTTTATTTCTCTAACTTTAGAAAAAATATTAAAATTGAATAAAACAACTGACAGCTTTATTACTCTATTGATACACCTGTTTTCTAGAAATACTGTTGAATTTATTCTTCACGCTTTATACAATAAGTGACCATGTGAGAAGCGTAAGTAGAACTATTTCACTGAAAAATTATGTTTTCAATTTCGACCCGAACAAAAGGCTAAAAACAGAATCGGCTCAGAATCATCGACTCAGGAATATCGAGAGTTTATATTTCCGCTGAAACGCGAAAACAGGAACTTCTTGAAAACAAGAAATTCATTCAAATATATTTTGAAATTCATCAAATCCTACTTTTCTTCGTACCAACTCTAATGATCTTTTGACCACAAAATGCGACTCATTTCAAATTCCACAATTTTGGAACCGATGCGAAACATTCCTTTTTCCAAACCAATGAAATGTTTTCTTCTTGATTAACACCATCGAAAGGCCCTCGGAAAGGGGCGCTTCTTCTCTTCTGGAAAGTTTTGACAGACTTAAAGCATGTTTGCGGGATTTATTTCTAAAAACCACTTCAAAGCATTAAGCGATTTAACAGACATAAACCCCTAGTACATTCGCCAAATACCAGGAAAAGGTAGAAGAGTCTTTGGTGATATTTTTGTTCTTGTAAATTTCGTTTTTACCGCTGTTGTCGTTTTTACCGCAGCCAATGTTGTTATCGATGCAGTAAATACAACTAAGTAATTACTAATCAATTACATGTCATTTTTTATATAACTCTTGAACGTAGCAATTGAAGATATTCGTATTCAATACTATTAATACGAGCTTAAAAATTACAAAATAATTACAACATTTTTAGAATCAAAAAGCATTTTGATGCTAAAGAATTCTCAGAAATCCAAACGGTTTAGCAATTTTTATTCTGAAAATTCTGTAGAATTAATATTTTCTAACATTCCGTTTCTGTGGATTACAATAATTCTGTTTCTGTTTCTGTATTCTTAAGATTCTGAAGAATTCTGACGATTTCTTAGGATTCTTAAGACCCCGAAGAATTTTATTAAACTTTGTTAAGAACTCTTGACCACACAAATCAATTCATTTCGCTCCAGAATTGAAAATGTGAAAGAAATAAATGTTAATTTAAATAACGATTTTTTCACGCGTGACACTATTACATTGCCTTTTAAAGTCAATACAGAATTGTTTGCGGCTACAGAAAGTTGAGATGAATAGGCTGCCTAAAATGTAGAAGCTTACATACATGCAAGCTGAAGCGAGCTTTATACGGTTTTAAACAAGCGGGACGTGAATAGAACAATAGAGAATAAACAAAATTCTGTTGAACATGAATTTTCACAGGTGCTCAGGCAGCTGCGTGTCGTAACATTACAAACAACTAAGAAAAATAACTTCGGCCTGGCCGAAATTAATACACCCTACACCCATAATATTAATTTGTAGTGTGATCCTAATAATCTGTGGGATGTGCACACCCGTTTTAGTGTTACATTTTCCTTGATTGTGATCTACTAACTCGTCTTCAACATAATTATTCTTAAAGAAGTCTAAACATGGTATAGTAAATATAAAGTGGGCACCTGTTTTTTGGTAGATTTATAAAGTCCAATACTACTATCTCGGTCATAAAATTTCAGTAGAGGCTGGAAAACGGAGCTCTGCATATTTATTTCATAAAAAGTAGTATTTCATTTTCGAAACCAAACATTTATAATAACAGAATATTTGGGCCAGATTTCATAACCGTACCTCCTTCTACCATTGTACCTTCGTACCTTCGTCTACAAGTGCTAAAAGTGAAGTACACAGGGATCACAATTAAAGGTAGTGATCATCCAACTTCACCCATTTTCAATTTTCAGAGAATATTCACAACAAATTTTATGACAATATGCTAAATCGGCACAGGATATGACTCTGAGGCGTAATATATATACGTTTGCATACCTGCTACCACTTCTTTAATGCGTTACAAACGGAGGACCAAACTTATCTATTCTGATTTTTAAGATAACAGAAATTTGTTAAGGAGTATTGTTAAGGATGTTGTTAAGCTTAGTTAATTTTGCTATTCTGAAAAACCATTAGCAGCACAAGCTGTAAAATTTCACCACGCGTGGTGAAATTGAGCGCCAAAAAATTTAAATTTTATTATTAAAATACATTCAGAATTTCGTAATCGTTCCTTAAATGAATTAACATTGATTAAAATATTTACCGCTTCGACATAACGCTATAAAACCCCTTTCTAATTATGTGAAGACCCATAGGGGCTTCGGTAGTTGATGAGTCTGGAGCAGCGATTGCTATATATGGGTGCAATCAATTGCGTTCCTTTTCCTTTCGAATAAAATCTGCAACTCATTAAATATAATTGAAAAATAGATCTGGCAAAATATCTTTCATTTAACATATCTCAGATTTTATTGTTATCTCGTAAGATGTAGGAAACGTTATTTCACGTGCTTGTGACGATCGTATTAATTTCTCCATTCCATGAAGACTCAATGAAACTGACGACTGATTCATTGGCAAAAGGCAATGACTCCCACTACACTTCTGGTAAGATCAATGTCCAAGAAAGAGCAGAGTACGTAGAAATCTTGCTAAAGGAGATAAAAATTTTTTCCGGACGTGGCATAATTTAATTCATCAATCTCCAAAACGGATTTTCTCATTCAGAAGTTTTTTAAAAACACTTCATGACGCAATAAAAATATATCGTTGCCTTCGCTTAGGTGTCTTAAAAACAGTATCTCAGTTTTTTCTCTTCCTTTATTTTGCTATCTTTGTTATTCTTCTCTTTATCAGTAATTACAATCAAAATATATTCCTCCGTATTCCAAAAATTTGACAATTTCTTAAAAACAGAGAACACAAAACATCAAAAGCAAATTCAGCTGATAAAACACTTTTACTCTAACCTTGACAAGACCTCAACTGTTATTAACACAATAGTTATGTTTATGTTTACAGAGTACTACACAGTAGTTATGTTTTTATGTATGTTTTATAGATGCCTATCAGATCATATTGTCTGAATCGGAAGTCATACCGTCGACACGAGATTTTCTTTGCTGACGGATCGGTTATTCGGGAACGGAAAAAACAAAGTGTTGTGATCCACAGCATAATAAATCCAAAATAAATAGCTATGTCTATGAGTTGAAGAAATAACTCTCTTGAGGACTCTCGTAAAAGAAATGGAAGTGTTTGAAATTCATTGAACGTCCTACAAAAATATTCTCTGAGAAATAGGGCACTACGTAGATATCCAATAATACAAAAAGCAGGAAAACATATAAACATCCGATACCACTTTATAAAAAAAGTCTCAACGGAATAGAAGTAGAAAGCAATCGCGTTTCTTCAAACAAGAATATTGCTGATGTAAAAAAGGAAACCTTTGACTCAAACTGAATATTGAAAAAGTCACGGAGCGGTAAGAGATCCAAGTTGATTGCAGGGGCCTTTCGTGAAGCGACGCCTATTTTGAGACCCTTGAGTAGAGTCAAGCCCTAACGAAGGAGTAAATAAATCCAAAAACAATAGGTTAAATATAAAAGAGATTAGGTGAAATACCAACGCGTCGTTAAAGTAGAGGTCACGCTTTAGCGAATAATTTATGGGGGATCGTTTATGCTTCGATTCGTGCCTCTACTACTTCCAAAACTCCGAAATATTAAATTTATAAAATTTTTAATTTTATTGGTTTATAATTTTTATTCAATTTCATTTTAGGACACTCGTATAATATTAATATCATATAATCTTAAATTAATTTTGTACACATTTTACTAGGATCTCGAAACGTAATATCTCGGTACCCACCATGTTGTAATCTGCTTCTTCTTTTGTTTACGAGAATTATAAACACTTTTTCGCGTTTGGAGATAATAACCATCTTTTTTATCAGTACGAGGAACCGCAGATACACGCTTGCCATACAACGCCTGAATACCCATTATATCGTCAGGTTCTAAATTGAATTCGGGATATTTTGCGCCCTTATAAAAGGGTGCCATTACTGCCTCTTCCTTTTCAGAATGGCTCAGACCAAGTACATGACCAAATTCATGAAGGGCAACTCGATAGAGACTTATTCCCTCCGACACGTGTAACGACCAATTTTCTGCTCTGTCGAAATGGGTTGCGCCCCCGAATTGAGGGTAAAATGCATGCCCCAGCACTCCACCCGGACCATCGAAATTGGAATTGTCTCCGTGATTACCCTCTACAAACCTTTGGTATTCACCAAATTAATTAAATAACAATATTAATACTCAAAACCTTACGATATATAGATATCAACTGGTCCGTATGCTTTAGGAGAAAAAGTTATGTCGGCGACCATGCTCCAAGCATTAAAGGCCTTTGCAATCTCAATTTTGACATCACTTGGTTTCATATTATTGGGGAAATTTTCAATTCTATACGTCAAATTTTTCTTGGGCCAAGAACTTCCTTGCAATACGTAACGTTTTGCACGAGAATGCTCCCTGATGCTGCCCGCATCACTTACACCACAGCGTGGTTGTGACATCTTTCGTAATGTCTGAGCATCCAATTTGCCAGTAACGTATAAACCGGCGAATTTTTGAAAATTACTAATGGATTTCCTCCAGGTTTCATGGTCAACAAGGCTTGAACTGGAAGTACTGCTTTTACCAGAAGAAAGATAACCATATTGAAAGAGATAATGCTAAGGTTTAAATAAAGAGAAAGGAGAAAAATGTATACATTAAATAAATTGCCATAATTTCATGATATTTATTATTAATTATTAAAAATGCTGCTTACCTTTGCATCATCCACGGTCTTGATTGAGACAGATTGAGCCAAACCGACAATAGATAAAATCATTAAAAATGCTATGCATAAATAATCTGAGCCCAATCTTATCGAATTGCTGGAATTAGATGCCATTCTTTAAATAACCCTGAAAAAACGCAGCTAATGACTGCAGTATTCAATATTTTATATATAAACCAAAAAATACGGTTAATTTTATTTAAACTAGTAAGAAATAAAAGATACATAGAATCGGTCAGAAATACAAAATCTATATTTTAGATTTTTGTATTCCTTGTGAAACAATTCTGTGACAAACCTCTCCAGATTTGAGGAATTCTTAGAAATCTAAATGTCCTAGAATTTCAATTCTGAAGATTCTATACAATTCTAAATTTTCTGGCAATCCTATAAATTTTCTATGGGTTACAATAATGACGTTAATGAAAATTCAATATATAAGATGGTTATGATGTTTCTGAAATCTCTAAGGGTTTCTGTTTCCAATGATTTCCAAAATTCTAAAGAATGCTGAAGATTCTAAAGAATCAAAATTCTAAAATTTCCAGCATTCCGACTCCAAAGATTCTGAGGAGCTCTTTCTGACAATACCATTTTTGAAAATAGTGAAAATTCTGAAGCGTTTAAAGATTAATTAATTATTTATTAAAATAGGTATAATTAATTATTTATCAAAAAATTTAGATATAATTTTTAGTTTATATGAAGGAATATTCCTGCTTTTCAGTGAAATTAGTTAATTATCCTCACCTTCTCTATATTTTCTCAATTTTCGCATTTAATCAACTTCTAGCCACTTTAAACTGAATATAACTTTGATACAAAGATTTCGGGTATTTATACCGTCAGCATATAAGCAAAAAATATAGATATATATAACAGATAAAATTCGCGATAAATTTCGCAACGCATTAAAGTTTATGAATTAAATAAATATTGATAATAATTAGATTATAGTATATTTATGCTTACTATCATAAGCTTATATTGAAATTTGTCAACATATTCAATTAATAAAATGAAAGATACGTAAATAATATTTACTATCTTGTTTACCAGTTGAAATTTATCCATCTAAATATTTTCAAAACACGCAAACTTTTAACAGCGCAATTTGTTTTCAAATTTGTTCAAGAATCATTTTTATAAATATAAAATAAAAAATTTATAAAAATTGTAATAAAATAAACTTGAAATAAAATTTTATAAAGCTTTTAAAATATAGAATCAATCTATAAAGTATGAAAAGATAAATTACGACATTTTCATATAATATAGTTTAATAGAAAATATTTAAGTTATAAAAAAATAACTATTAAAGTGAAACATAGTTCGCGAATTCATTCTCGATGGCACCGCCGTGAAGAATATGGCCAAATTAGATGGTTGAAACAGAAAAAAGTACAATGAATTTTTGCATATTTAATCAGAAGTTCTTTTTAGGGTTTAACAAAAATTCGTAACAAAAACAAATTAAAATGTGTTTAATTTTTTAGCAATAGATTATTTCAAAATTAATAATCTAAGGCTCAGAAATCATCTTAAACGGCGAGGCGCATTTTTGGATTGGCTATGTGAATAAGCTATGTGACGTATACGGGACGACGCCAATCCACACGAGGTTCACCAGGTGGCAATGCATCCACAAAAGGTTACTGCGGTGCGGATTTTGGGCCGGCGGCGTGAGTGGTCCGTATTTTTTCAAAAGCGACGTTGGTGAGGCTATCACCGTCAACGACGAGTGGAACAGATCGATGAAAATCAATTTATTTTGGTCCAAATTGAGCGATATGGCCGTAGGCGACATGTGGTTCCAGAAGCACGAATGCTACGGATGGACATTCAGCATGAACGATTTGAGGGTATGGTTATCTCACGTTTAGGTGACATGAATTGTCTACCAAGATCGTGCGATTTGACCCCACTAGGATTTTTCTTGTGGGGTTTTCTGAAATGACACGTCTATGCGAATAAGCCGCAATCGACCGATGCCCTCAAAGTCACATTGCCCAGCCATCGCTCAAAAATCAGCTGGATCTCCGCGGCAGAGTCACTGCGCAAACGCGAACATTCAATTTTATAATAAAGTTTTATCAAACTTCTTTTAAAAATATTCAACCATGCCGCCCCAATGCAAGTATTACTTTAGTACCAAAATTAATTGAAGCATACTTTTGTACGTTTCTCATTTCCGATTTTACGATATTTTTCTTTTTGCATAATAAAATGATTCGAAGTAATCCAAAGAATTCAACACACGAGTGTTCAATCCCAACAGATTCTAATAATTATGTTTCAAAAATATTCTAAAGAATATGTAAAGATTCTGGCATTCCGGTTCTGAAGGCTCTTATAATCGCATTTCTGAAAATACTAAATCTTCGAAGAAACTAAAGAAGTTTTCAGAGGCTCTAAAGTGTTTAGCACATTTATTCTGAAGATTCTAAATGGCATTCATTCATTTATTGTTATCAAATATTTATTACCTAAAAAAGCTGATCACCTTTCACGTGAAGAAATATTTTGCCTTCTCAGTAGGAGTAATTAATTATTCATACCATCTCTATATTTTTTCGAATTTCACTATTTTTTGCGAGTATGTTTTAATATTTCGCTAATTTTGGATTCAATCAACAATCAACCACTTTGAACTCAATGATAAAGTTTATTCAAAGTTTTTTCATCCTTATACTGTCAGTATCTGAACAAAATTAATCTAAAGACAGATAGCGTGTTTTCGCGACGGATGGAAGTTCGAAATTAAATAAATATTGATGATAATAATTAGATAATAGTTTATTCATGCTAAGTATTCTTGGCCTTATATTGAAATTTATCAACATGTTTAATGAATGAAATGAAGAACACGAAAACAATATTTATTATCTTGTTTACTACCTGAAAGTTATCCTTGTCAATATTTTCAAAATGCGCGAATTTTTTATAGCGCAGTTTTTTTTCAAAACGTTTGTTTTGAAATTCGTTCAAGAACCAAGTTTATAAACGTAGAATAAAAAATGCATAAAATATATAATAAAATAAAGATTATGTAAAATTTTCAAAATATAGAATCTATTCATAAACTATAAACCAAACGACATTTTCATGTAAAATAGTTTAATAGATTAAATGTAAGTTATAAAAGAATAACTACTTGAGTAAAAAATAGTTCACCAATTCATTTTCGATGACACCACCGTGAAGAATATGACCCAAATTAAATGGTTTAAACAGTATAAAGTACAATACATTTTTCAGAAGTTCTTTTTTGGGTTTAACAAAAATTCCAAATAAAAATTAACTAAAATGTTTTTGTTTGTAGCAAATTTTGTAGCAATAATATTTGAAAATTATTTTAATTTTTCTAAGTTTAATATTTCTAAGTTTCTAAGTAAAGTTTCTAAGTTTAATAAATTATTAAAATTGAATAAAGCAACAAAAAAATATTACTCTATTGATACACGTATCTTCTAAGAAGACTGTTGAATTTAATCTTCACACTTCGCACTTCGTTATAGACGTTACGATTCGAACCCGAAAGAGATTAAAAAACATATGTGACTCAGATTCGGAATTCCCTCCTACCAATTTTAATGATTTTTTTAATCATAAAATTCAATTCATTTCAAACTCCGTAATTCTGGAGCCAGACTCTAAAATTTCTTTTACTAGATTAATGAACTAATTTTGATTCGTTTATTCGACATTTACGTAGCGCCCTCAAAATCCATCGGTTACGGGTTGGACAGATTCAAAGCATGTTTGCAGCATATATTCCCACAAACTGCTTCAAAGCATTCATAAACATAAATCCAAAATACATTGGTGAAATGTTTGTCGTTGTAACTATTGTTTTTTGTTATTGCTGCGGCTGGAGTTGTTGCCGCCACAGTTACCACATTAATTATTTCTCTGGAAACGATTTTAAAATATAGAAATTTTATGCAATTTAATTTAATTTAAATTTTAGCAAAATCAATAACGAAAACTTCGGAATGAAATGAGTAAAACGATGTGTCGCGATTCGTTGCGTTGCGTTTCTCTGTGTCGAACAAACATTACTGGACATACAAAAACACATGTAGGATAAGGGGAGAGGGGTGGCGCTTTAGAGAAACAGAACAAGAGAAGGAATAACGAGATATGCTTGGAAATTTGCTTAACATTTTAAATTCACTTTAGCGGGAAGAACGTTTGGTAAGTGGAAAAGTAACTAGTGTGCCGCCCGGCATGCTTGGGTGACGAATAACTTTCAAAGTCTATCATAACCCAATTTATTCATACATCTATTAAATATCACATCCTGCTTATCATTCATTCAAGCATCTACGCATCCATGTATCCATTCACTCAGCCAGTCACTCATCCATTCATCCTACCGACCACTCATTCAATCATTCATTCAAGTATTCGTCCACTCATTTATCCATCCACACATCCTGCCTTTTATCCAATCGTTCGTCTATCCATACATTCTTCCATCCATCTGTTCATCTATATTCATCTATATTTCTATTCATTTGTCATTTGTCTATCCACTTATCGTTCACTCGGTTGCTCATTCGATTTCACATTGGAACGAATAGGAGGGAGTTATGACACTCTTTAGTACTCTGTTTCTTTTTTTTTTTTTTTTTTTTTTTTTTGCTTTGATACCTGGGTGTCAATAGTTGACAAATTTTGCGGTTAACTATTTTGCAAATTGAGCTCTTGCTCTCGAGTATAAAACTTAAAAAGCACTAAAAAACATAAAAAATTTCCGGACAACTAAAAAGCATCATCCACAGAAAAGGCGCCTGTATGAGAACGAAAACAACAACAACTACATTTATTTATTTTTTATCATTATTCCAGTCAAAACCAATATCGATTAATTTAACTGAAGTCACTACAATTGCATCAGTCAATCAGTCAATGCAAAAGTCAATCAGTCAATCAAATCTTCCTCCAGAAAAAGAAAAAAAGAAATTTACCAGAAAAAGTTTAACTGTTATCATTTTTTTTTTGTTACAACGTTATTCTTTCTTATCCTCAAAATTTGTAATTTTTCTTCTTCTTCTTCCGCATTTCCATGAATATGCCTTCATCGAAATTTCTACTGAAAAAATATCGCGATAAAAACAAATGGGAAAGCATGAATCAAAAGAAGAAATTTTCGTGATCATCTGCTTGATTTGTTAGGATGATAAATGTCATCGGAGGGGGTTGAAGGACGTGTGGGGTAAGGGTTAAGAGAATTTCTTAAGGGAAATGAAAAATGGTTGCAGTAAACGCTGCACGGCGTATCTGATTTCATCGCAATGCACCAAATAAAAATAGTAGTAATTCATACATCAAAACGGCAATCTGAAAGAAGCCTTTCTTTTTGCGTTTAATCCTTACACGACGCTTGAGCAAAATTTAACCCTGAATTCAGAATTTAATTTCATTTTTTAAGAATCTTATTGAGAATCGTATAAATCTTCCCTTGAATTTAGTTAGGGTTATGAGATAATATTTTTATACTGACTAGTAGAAAAATTTTAAAAAAATCGATAATATGGAAACGAAAAAAAGGAAGCTTTGGATGAGAAAATCAATTGAATGTGAAAGAAGATTGTAAAGATTACGAATTGCATCTCATTCTTTTATACCAAGAAATCACATGGAAAATTGCAAATAAAAATCAAAGTCACAACAATAAACGAAATAGTTCGTAGCGCAGTCATCCACCACCTTACCACCTTACGCCTTCTGAAGCATCCTTGAAAATGCTGTCGTTAGTTTTCTTCACGCATATCCCGCATTTACTCCACTTTTCACGAATGATTTATTAATCTGTTTTCTACGACTGACTGAATGACTTACGATGTTCAAAAGAGGGAACTTTTACTCGCTGGGAGTCTTACTCGCGGCCTGGCTGGGGCAAAGAGTTATCATTTTCTTGCTTTATTCTTTTTTTCCTTTTTTACTTCTTTTGACTTAATTTTTCAGTTTTTCCTATTCTATTTTCTTCTTCTTCTTCACACAAGCAGAAGAATATTCAATATTGATAAATTTTGCTTTTCCGTGCCGGTCTTTGACAACACCAAAAAATGGTGACTATATAGTTTAACGGGTTCATTCTTTTTCATTGAAACGAAATTTATGATATGGTCATAAATAAAGTGATAGCTTCCCATCTGTTTTACGTACAAATTATTAGAGAACAATTCTTTTAAAAAAACCTGCTAAAACTATGAAAGAAAATAAAAATTATTAACCTTCTTAAAAAGCTACTCAAAAAAATATTAGCCGCGAATTAATCTGAACTAGCCTAAGGATAAATAATTAAATATGTATTAAAATAAAAAAATTATATGACGTAACTGGCATCCAAATTACCAACTATCCGGTCAAAAATCAAAGATTGAAAAACTTTATTGGATACAAATTTATGAAGACTATAATTGAGAATTCTGATCGAATTATAAAAAACTTTCGAAAATATCGTAAACATTTTATGCGAATAATATAATAAGGAGGATAATAATTCGTTGCGCTTAAACCGAGCGTTGTTAATTTTTATTATTTTGGTAATAAATATTAAAATAAATTTAGAATCAACGAAATACTAAAAGATTACTAAAAGACTTAACAAAAGTCTTAAAATTATATATTTTCATATAAATAATTTTGTCTCCGAAATTTAATTGTTTTACCCTTTAGTTGCTAGCCAAGAAGCTCAAAGTTTCACTTTAATTCCATTGTTTTGTCCATGCCAAAAAATAACGGAACCCCTCCTGAAATATTGATAATAATGATAATGACATTATTATATATTTTTATAGCGCTACGCTTAATTAAGCTGGTTCTTACGACCGTTTTAATTCAACCCCGTTTTAATTCTACCTCAGCCTTTTCAGGCTACATGGCAAACGCCTGCGCCAACACGCTTCAACAATTCAAACATTATCAAGATCCATCCATGAGCCCATTACGTTGATGACGATGGCAGCGAGTTCAGAAGAAACGTCGAAGTGTATTGACGATGATAGTGAGGGGAGGGGTAGATTGGCGCAAGAACGACAATGAAAAAGGTTATAAATTTAAAAGGAATTGGGGCTCGTTTGAATAAACTGAGGCCATAATCGTTATACCGTTGCCGATTGTAATGGCGCGACTTGAGATCGAGCTGCCAAGAGACTGAGATTTGCCGGGTTGAAATTGTTGCAATAGTGAAGTTGTTGTTCTTTTTTCTCTTGTTCGTTTTATGAATTCACCCCAACAAGGAGTAGTGTTTGACCTAAAGTAAACACTAATGGATGCCATTAAAAAAAGGAGCAAACAATTAATGCGAGACTTCATTTCGCCTATGTGCAATTTCGCGTAGAACGAGCAGCTAACCAACCAAAGTAATTAATTTATACTATTATAATTAACAAATAGCAATTATCAAGTATTTGAAGTGTCGAGGTCTATTGCAATTGGCTGACAATTAAGTCTTCATTTTTAGAAAATTGAAGAAGGGTTTCAAGGGTCGGAATTTCTCTTCCTATTTTTTATAAATTAATTGCCTTTTTGTTGTACCGTCTGCACTATTTTCTCGTACATTTTTCGCTATTATCCTTCTGCGTAGATTATTACGGTAGCTTTAGCGAGTTAATTAATTTACTTATTCCATTTTATTACTCTCCTTCGTATCATTTGTGCATTACTCCTAGCATTTACTTACACATTATGTTTTAATAAAGTTCTTACAGCAAATTTCAAAAAGAGTCTTTGAACACTTTCCTTGATCCCGTTTTTCCAACAACACTGACCCCCCTGACTTGATTCAGCTTCTTCTTTTTGTTTTCTTTAACGCTCTCTTCTCTTTTTTGTTGCTCTCTTTACTAGGCAGTTTAACAGTGTCATATTAGTTCTTCTGCAAAAACGATGAGGTTTATTCTGTAGAAAAAATAACTAATACTTAATAAAAGAAAACAATAACTTATCTAACTTTTCTAAAGTGTGCAGCTAAATAAATAATATTTAAAGCTTAAAAACTTAAATTTTCCTAAAGTATTATTAAGAAGTATTATCAAATTTATTAAAATGGAATACGAAATTGATGGTTAATCCAAAATATTTGCAAAAGGCCACACCACACATCGCTTACACAAAAACCGACATAATACACTTTCAAAACTGGTGCATAATTTTAGACTTATATTTTTATCCTTCATATGATATTACAGACAGATTTCGTTTCGAAATCTCTTTTGAAAAATATACTCACACACTCGCAAGACTAAATATTCTACTTAAATATTTTCTTCTTTGGTTTTCTTACAGAGAAAACCACAAGAATTTATTCTTTATTTCCCCATCACTAGCAACGTTCTTTAACTGTAATTACGTGCTCAAAAGTGCTTACACCTGCGCGCATTTACTTACACACATACATGCTTACTGCATGTATACGTACATACATGCACGTGATTTTATTCTAACGGTAGCGATTGTAGTGATGCTGATGATGATGGTGCTGTTGATAATGGCAATCACAATGAGGGAGAAGAAAAACCATTACATCTCTTTTCAGTTTTAACTGTTGGTGCTTCTTGTTTTAATGGTTACTTTTGTTGTTGCTCCTAATGCTGTTGTAGCAGTAATAGTAGTATTATTAGCAGTAGGAATTGTTGCTGTAATTGTTGTTGTTGTTGTCGATTGCAGAGCTACTAATGCTGCTGCTACTACGCCCTATCATTAGAGTAACAAATTTTTGCGGTAATGAGCAATTGCAGTAAAGTTAATTAATTGTTTGCACGTGCATTATTTATAATCGCAGTCTCTAATTAACTTTCATCAGTTACTTAACGATCATTCCTAACTTAGTCACTCATTCATTCTCTCGTTCATTCCGTCATTAATTCATTTGATACTTAATTGCTAGAAATTCTTTAAGATGCAGTCGCGCAATTTCTTCTAAGGAGAATTATTTAAAAAACAAGTAAGGGTGATATCTTCGGCCTGACCGAAACTTAAATACCCTACACCTACAGGATATATCCGTATTCATAGTAGAGATGCAGATCACGCCCACTTCTGCAAAATAATTTAGTATTCAAGGTTCTGTTTCAGGATAAAATTTTATCTTCAAATTCGCTCCAAAAACGTAGAAACTCATCTTCGTATGTGTATACGTTCATATAAGCTATAAAGAGTAGGCGTGGACCTCATCCGATTTCGCCCATTTTCAATACCAACCTGCTTACAATAATAGAGAATATTGGTGCTAAAATTCATGACCATATCTCTTTTCGTTCTCTTGCCATCGTGACAGACAGACATACAGACAAAGAAACAGAGAGACAAGCAGACAGACGGACAAAGAGACAGACAGACAGACGGGCGGAAAGGGCTAAATCGGCATAGGAGATTGTTCTGAGCCAGAATATATATACTTTTCCATACGTGTCACGCCTCCTTTAATGCTTTACAGAAATTATAAAATTTTTTTAATTTTAAAAAATTCAATATAATGCAATTTTTCTATTCCTTGTCTATTATTTTTCCTACTCTTTTTCGTTCTCTAAACTACAATATAATTTTGTCAATTTTATTGCATTTTGAACATTATCTAAAGCTGTTATAATAAATGTCAATTACCAATTAATTTAAGCTCCAGAGCATCGTAGAGATCATGAAACTGTTCACAATGTATCAATCTAACATCTTCTCTTGTAGTGAAATATTTAAAGAATACTTAAGACTTTTCTCTTTTAGAAGAGAGTAAAGAGTACCTTTTTAATTTACAGCGACAATAATTAGCAGCAGAGTCTCTTCAAACGCGTGGTTGATATCATTTGTCACGGCTGAGTCAAATAACTTCGGACCATGACTACGAGCGATATTTACGTATCATGATTACAGGCCATTATTACTGAGAATGATTACTAGCCCTAATTACGTAACATACGTAGCTCCGGACTAAGATGGCAAAACATAACTACAGACCGTGACTAAAACCATAGCTTGAAATCATGATTACGTACCATGACATGATGACCACACTACAACGGATACATTATATACAATACACTACATTCGAGCCTTCAGTGTGTTAACGGCAAAAGTGTGAAAACGATTACAAGTGAAACTTATAACTAATAAATTATTTCAAAACTTTGATGCCCGCAGTTGAGAAATACAAGGAGTGAGAGAGATAGAATGAGAGTGAGATAGAGGCAGAGGGAGGAAATATTGAAGTACCGAGAAATTGCTATCAAACTTTGAGTAAGAAAATTGTGTGGGAGTGAATTCACTATCGATATTTTTATCATATTGGCACAAAGCACGTTGCCATACTTTATACAGTTCGGGGTTAAATTTTACTAATTACACTCTGTGGTAGTGCTAAAAACTTTTTCAACTTCTCTTTTCATGTGAAGTAATTTATTGTAAAATCACACGCACTTGCCAACGGGATTTTGTCGTGAAGCTCTGGCAATTTTGTTTCTCGTTTATTGAAGTTTAGATTGACATGTTGCAGTTTTGAAATGTGGTTCAAGCGAAATACTTTATATAGCTGTGGTCTTGAGTCTTTGTTTAATAAACTAAAGTTAAAAAAGTTTAACGCTTTTTGTTAAATTTATAATTTTTACTTTTAATAATAATAAAAATTTCATTTAAGATTAATACCTAAAAATAACTTTTGATACCTTTTAATACCTTTTAATACCTTTTAATACCTTTTAATACCTTTTAATACCTTTTAATGCCTTTTAATACTTTTTAATACCTTTTAATATATTTTAATACATTTTAATACCCTTTAATACCTTTTAATGCCTTTTTATACTTTTTAATACCTTTTAATACATTTTAATACCTTTTAATGCCTTTTAATACTTTTTAATACCTTTTAATACCTTTTAATACATTTAATACCTTTTAATACCTTTCAATAACAAATTAATAGCTTTTTTATATGGCCCAATTTCATCAAAGTCGTTTGCTTATTTTGAATAAAGAAATATAATTGTTACTCCGGCATTCTAATAAAATTGAAAGACCCTTTAATAGAAAGAGGACATATTAATAAATATCATTTAGCAATATTTTTCAATGTCCCTTAAATTAAGCCCCCGAACTATGCCTCCATAAAAGATCTCATTAAAAATCATTTTAAAAAACCTTAACAAGACCCTCTAACACCAGAAAATCCCCCTTCCCATCACACAACTTATAAGTAAGGGACAGGATCCTTAAACAAAACCCTCAAAAAATACTTGTAAACGAGGTAGTAAATAAGACTTTGACTGGTTCCTTAAGCAGAACCATGCAATAAATAGCATACCATAGTTGACAATTATGCCCAATATCACGATACTTACTTCCACGTACTTTTTCTCCCACCAACATTTTCATATTAAAACCCTCACAACCTTCTCAACGTCAAGGATATTATTCTTGTATTAATATTTTGCCACAACAAATTTGTTTTGCATTTTCGGAGCGTGAGTCGGGACACTTTTAATATTGGCTTCGTTTTAATTATTGCGATAATCGGTTGTTAAATTTGTTGCATTTTGTGTGAAAAAACTTATATTGCGATATTGCGATATTGCGAAACTTTCAAACACCAACGGACGAAACCCTGAAACAATTACTCCCACAAAGAATGCCAGAGAATGCGGTATGACCGACTGCAAAGGGACACTTAAAACACACATAAAAAAGCAGACATAAAATAAAAATCGAGATAGCAGTGAACATTTTTTAAATGACAGCAATAAAACTTATAATAATAATAATAATAAAAATAATTGACGTAACAACAACAACCACTACTACTGCAAACTACAACGATAACGACAAAACGGCGCGATATCTCATAGTAGCAAGTGTTGCCAACGTTATTATTTTTATGATAGCCAAACCGTAAGTAAAAAACAAACAAAGAAAAAAAACAATTTCAAAAAATTCGTATTCTTGCACAGAAAAATAGTTGGATTTGTCAAAGGTTAGAGCAGTGGTCCCCTAACTTTTTTATATAACGAGCACAATCAATAAAATATTGCGGTTTATTTAAAGGGAAATAGAACAACTGACTGATTGAATATATTTCCAGAAAAAATCTATTAATGGGTTGGTTAGTCCAAGCTAAAGACTAAATACCCAAATTCCTCTGAAATAAATTTCTCAGGCTTTCTCTAGGGGTATTTGACAATGTTTTGAGTTTTGAATTTTTTCAAAATTAAATTTGTCAGGCTTCGTCTAAAGACATTTGACAATGTTTTCAATATTCAAAGTTTTGAATTTTTTCTCAATTAAATTTGTCCGGGTTTCTCTAAAGGAATTTGTCAATGTTTCGATATGTCCAATATGTATCACATATTTATGACTATTCATTGGGCAAAAAAATAAAATTTATTTTGCTGGGAGTGCCCTGTTTTTATCAATAACAAAAAAATATCCCATATATTAATAATCGCTTTATTAGTCGTCCATTTATAATTTCGAGAAGAAAAAATCGCAATGATTTGTATCATGAAGATGTATCACCGTATCACCGTAAAATATTAAGACACCAGAAGCCAATAACCAATAAAATAAAATTATCACGCCTCCTTTTTTTCAAAGTACCTAGGCAATTTTCCCGACCCAGCCAAATGTGGGTTAGGAACCACTGATAGGTGATTAGGAGGAAACGAATTGCAAAATCATTTTGAAAACTACAAAAAGAATCTCTCATTGTTCTCTCTGCAAAGTCATTGCAAACTCTTAGTGCTTGCAAAAGCACGAACTAAAGATTTCAATATTCGTTACCGCAAGTAAAAGCAAACGCGATAAGAATTGGGTTAATATGATATAAATCATTTCCACGTAAAAAGAAACTGCAATTAAGAATTTGATTATAATATTATTATATTTTAGTTTAATTTGAAATAAACAATACAGCTTTCCATTTGAGGATTTTTTTAGAAATTATTTAAAACAATAACACATTTTCTTTCTTAGTTTATTTATTCTTTTCTTGATTTCGATTTGCCTTAAAATTCTTATGAAATTTTGCAAACTTATGTTTAAATATTTTATATTAATCTAAAATTGGACAAATCCTTGCGATGCTTAAAAATAACACGTAAATATATTACTTGAGTTCCATTCAGTGATTCTCCAGTAACAGCAAAAATTGACTCTACCATGACTTCAACAACCTTGGCCTTCGGCATACTATATCAAAGCATGTCACCGTATCAAACATTAACAAATTCCCTCATCATCATACTATACAAAACCAATATTCTGTTGACTCTCAAATTACAAGCTTCTAGAATTTCAAGGAGTTTTTAGATTTTAAATTTGAATGATATTGTAATTTCAACAATGCAAATGTTCTAGATGGCAAGAGAAATTAAGAATTGGGCACATTATTATTGACAGTAAGAAAATCTATACAAAAAGTGAAAGAATGTGCTAAAAATAGACGTAGAAAAGAAAAATACCTCGAGATAACTTCGAAGATATGATAAACTGTATTACGAGTATATAAACTGTATTTTATTTAATTTTAATTTAATGTTCACGCAAGATAAACATTGTCAGAGTACAGTAGAAAACCATTTAAAAGATTATCTATTTTTATTAAAATTTTTCTACTAATATTTTTTAAAGCTGCTTTTATTTCATTGGAAACATATGCTTACAAAACCTTATATAATCACAAATGTTATTATTAAATCCAGATTTATTATACGCTTTTTAATGACGATGAAATATGTGAACAAAATTAAATTAGTCTTAACTTAAGCAAGTTTTAAAATTTTAAAAAATGTTAAAATTTAGTTATCTTCTTTCAATATATTTTACTTCAGTATTCCGGAGACAACTTCTTTTATATTTTATACAAAATTTTATATTTACTTGATGGTTTTTGAAAAACCGGTTTTATGTATAAATTCACATAATGTATCTACCATGATGTATACATAGTGTACTACCAAATGCGATCTGGTCGTTCTCATGACAAGTCTGAATGCATCCCTCTTTTCGCAAACTGAATGAACAAATGAAATTTTGCATCGCCTGAAAATATGCAATGTTTCTCCCTTTACCACCGCTCAATAAAATTTTATAGAAACGAAAGGATGCCATGCAGTGTTTACGTGAATACTTTTTATCTTTGAATCCTTTGACACAAAGGATTTCAGAGAGAACTCTTCTGAAGTGGGATAGGTAAGGGGAATATTTTAAGAACAGAACCTCATATTCACAAAAAATTTCAGATGACCCCCAAATATGTAGGTGGATGCTTTCCATCTTATTATTGGATAGAAATAGAATACTTGTATTTTATAATGCAGCGACTATTTATCTTGCACTCCTTCGAGGTTTTAGCAAAACCCTTCACATTATTAAAGCAACTGTCTTCTACTCTGTGACACGTAGATGCTGCACTTTTAACGTTGCTGCCAAAAAAAACATCAGCAATAACAACGACAAAGGAATAACAATGAAGTGAAGCTTGAAAAGAATTTCAATAATTTTTCCATTTTCATTCATGCACTCTTTAAACCCTGAGGAATTTTTCAAGGGAATGGATAGAGTTTATAACAGTTTATAACTTCAACGACTAAAGCAACGACGCCCTACATGCTTCTTCACCTACAGTTTTCTATATCAACACACACGCTACCATCAAGCCTTTAACTGGCTCTTCCGATAATCATAGCCTTTATAGTTCTCGTAATTCTCTTTGCTTCGTTTTCACTTTAAATTTTATTGCGTTTCCTGATTTACATAAATACTTTCCCGAGACCGTTAAGAGCATAATATATCAAAAATGCAAAGGTTGGAGCAAAATGTAAATTGCATTTATGTAAAAGTTAGCAAGTTTTGATTGGAAAACAATAAGCAGTGATAAGCATAAGAATTAAATAGCTTTTCGAAAAATAACCGGAAGATATTCTCGAGTAATTTTTAACAATAAAACACCTGGATATAAAAGAAGGCCACTATGTAACGCAAAACTACATGCAAACGCATACAGAGAAACACGCATAGATTTTATAGATACAATAAATAGATACATTTATGAACAAACAGCAAATGAATAGAGATTAAATTTGACTTTTGAAATAATAAGTATAACGCATTCTCTCTGAGCCAAGTCCTTAAGCCACAACACAAATATATGGGCCATTTATTTTGAGAGTGCACGAAAGCTCGAAATTAATGACGTAAAATTCTTTTAGGAATAAAATTTGAAAATAAACAAAAGTGTTCCTTAAATTGAGTTATTGATTTAATGAAAAAAATTCCCTGAGTCGAAAAACAAAAATCTTCTCTCAAGCATCCTGGAGATATGCTACAGAATTGAACCATGGGCCATATTGAACTAAATTTGACTGTACTGAAATGCACTTCGCTTCAACAATTTCTTCAAAATTTCAACTTGTACAATTGATATATCGTTTAATTGCTGCTGAAATTGCTTAACAGTTTGCTCGAAAATGGGTTTTAAGGTAAATAAAAACAGACTCTGCAGAAATTTTGTTTTGATGAAGCCCGACCTGGTTCAGGCATCTAAATAATTGAAAGAAGTAGGGTGTAGTATATCTTATGAAAATGAACAGTGAGTGAATGTGCTCAATATCGAGCAACATTAGAAGGATATATTTAAATTAAAAGCTCTGCTAATACTTTTGTGCTCCTGCAACATTTCTCTTATTATTGTTTCACCCCTCATTTTTTACACCAGATTTTCTTAAATAACTCAGATCACAATAACCAACGAAGATATATCACAATCCTTTTACAGTGTCATTAATGACAACTGCTTTGAAACTAATTTAAATACAAGCTAATCATCAGCATCTTCAATTCATGCTGCATATGCGTGCTGCATGACCTCATCACTTTCATTTCTCTGACTTACCAAAACAAAGAAACAATGCCTTAAGGGTGAGAAATGATATCTATATGTGAAGAAAAACCCATCGGGGGAATCTGGTGTTAAAATCGCTAGAGTCCATATTCTGTTGATTTTGTTAATGGAAAGTGTGTCGTCAGATAACAATCGGTGTTGCGAATAAAATAAACCAAACGCACATTTATAAATATAAGCGCATACACAAACGCGCACACCCTCACCGATATTTGCCAGCAGACTGTGCACGATTTAATGTATCTTTTATAGCTCCGGTTATGCGTTACCCTCACTACGCAGTGGCAACGCTTTCACGCATTTGTGTAAATAAATAAAACTAAGAAATTGATAACAACAACAACAACAAGATTAGAACAACAACACCAGCTATATGTTACAGCAGCAACGCACCTATTAACGACCAGCAGCAACACTAACAAAAACAACAACAACCAATTACTCTTACTGCATAAACAACAATATTCAACATCTTGTTGTGCAAATTTTGCAGAGTAAATTTCTACACCTAAGAAAATTGTTGAGTCTACGTGCGAGTGTGTACGCGCGTATGCGTGTGCGTTGTGCATAAGCGCGTGTGCGTTGCGTTTGTGCGCGTGTGTATGCATGGATGGATGTGCCTTATCTACGTGTGGTTATTTTATTACTCTTCAACGTGTGTTCGGATACGTGTTTTGTTGTTGATACCTGTGTATGTGTGTATGCGTGTGTATCTCCTTGTTACGACATATTTATGAATATAAAAACTTCTGGTTAAACAAATTCTACAACAAAATATTCGCTAACAGTGACAGCGTTGGTTAATAAAGCACCTAGGGTGGGCTCATTAACAGCGAAAGCATTGACAATGGAAGTATTAACAGCGGAAGCATTCCTTACGACAGGTATGATTTTTAAGTACCTAAAATTCTTAACACGCCTAGCCGTTTGTAACGTTAATTGCTCTGGTGTGGGCAATCGCCAACAGAGGCTGCATTAATAGTGTTAACGATGCAGACGTTAATTGCTCTGTACATGAGCTGACGTAAACTTAGTTATGTTCGTATTAAAGGCTACAAAAGCTCACATACATAGCATTACCAAGTAATATCTTAAGAGCCATTAGCATTAATAGTGTTAACAGAATTTGTGTTAACAATAATGACGTTAGCAGGGATAGTATTGTCAGTGGTAAGCAATACTTTGAATTGGATTTAGTAATTGCCGGTGATAGCGGTCATTGTGGTAGCGTTAACAGCGACAGCAAGAAAATAGATGGCCTTATACTATGACGGCATTTAGCATTTAGCATTTTAGCCACAATAGTGCTGGTAATGTTAGCGTTGACAATTATTACCTTAGCAGTTACAGCGTTAGTAGCAATAGCATTAAGCGTAGTTGGTAGTATTTACAGTCTTAATCTTAACAGTGAGACTTTTAACAATAACAACGTTAACAGTTATAGAACTAACAGTGAAAGCAACGACTGTGTTAACATTGATTGCATTCGGCATGGTGAACATCATTAGCAGCAGCTCTCCAAGAAAAGCATGAATAATGCTAGCTCTAAGTGTGATTGGACATTCCATGCGTGCTTGCAAAAACTCATTGTTTGAAGAAAATAATCCGGGAAAGGATTTGATTCCGGCAACTGATAAGAAATATCTTTCATATTTTCAAAAGTATATTAGACGTCATTTGCGGGCGCGTTTGTTGGTTTGTTTACATAGCGTGAACATATTTGAGTGTGTGTACGTGCAACATGAAAATGGCAGTTTGGTTTTCCCATATGGATGGGTATGCATGTGCGCTTATGTTTACTTTAGTTTGTAAGAGTGTTAGTCCTTTACGCAACGCTTTCCGTTCTTTTAATGTGGCGTCATTGGTCTGTTTGTGTTCCTCCATTTATCCGACCAAATCTCTTTGGCTACCTTCGGTTTTAATTGTGCAGCTCGACTGAGCCAATTAAAAACACTTTTTGCGGTTAACAGCGACACGACACTCGATGTCTGCACGCTCTGGATTTAACAAAGCTGAACAGTTTAATTTTGCTGTTGTGGGTGGTGGTGGCGCTGGGAATGTTATTGTGCATGCACTCCGTTTTGTTTAGATAGTTAGTTTCATTTTTGTTGTTGTTACTGTTGTTGTTATTGTTGTTGTACGTTTTGGTTTTATCTGTTGTGATAGTTGTGTGTAAGTGCGTGTGTAATTGTGGTGGTTGCGTGGGCTGCGGTTCGCACAACGTTGTTGCGGTTCTTTTGATGCGGCATTTTATTTTTCTCTAAGCGTTTTCGTTACGCTTATGTGGTCGGCTTTTAGAGTTTTTTGTAATTAAAAATTCAAATTAAAATTTTCTTATTTCTTTTATAACATTTTCAAACCTTTCTTCACTGTTAAATGTTAAATCAGAGGGAGCTTTTAGATTGTAAGGGGAGATAGTGTAAAGCCTTTGTACTTGCTTAGTTGGGAGAAACAACAACAACAACAATATCAAGAAAATATTTTTAAAATAGTTCAAAAAGCAATAAAAGCTGTTCAAAATCGCAACAACCTCTTAATATTTTCAACTGTATCTCCTCCTTTGATCTATATCATAAAATATATCGAGACGAAGGAATATTTCACTGTTTGTTTTTAGTTCTATAAATATTAATAAATATAATCAGGGCCATCAGATGAAACTGGTTTTAAATTACCCTCATTTCTGTGACATCGTTAGATATTCGTTTTTTGGGGCGGTAAGGGCGATATTGGCGTTAAATATCAGCGAGAATGATTCAAAGCGAAAAAATATTATTTAAACAAAATATGGTTCATGCTCTTGCTAAATCAGGGACTAAAATAATCGGGTAACATGTAAACTTCTTAATATTGCGCTGGCGACATTTAGGCGCTTGCTAAGACAGCGATTTCAATGGAATTGTATACCGAAGTCAATCGGCATTTAAAATATCAGAGTTTTGAAACAGATTTAAGAAGTTTAAAGACGTTTTGAAAGGTTTTAATGTATTTTGAGATCCTCTAAAGCATTTTAAAATAATTCCAAATAGCATTAAACGATCTTTTTAAGGCTTTAATGGATTTGAAATAGTTTTTAAGAACTCTCAAAACCAAAGTGAAGTAAATGTAAAAGTACATTTTGAATAGCTTCAGAACGTTTGCGGATATTTCCCATGGTTTTAAATAATTTAAAAAACATCTATTAGGATTTGGAATTATTTCTGTGTACCCCGTAAGGCCCTAAAAGGGCCTCTATGTGTTTTGAGTAATTTACTAGACGACTAAAGAGCTACAGATCTATCGTTATTAAGTTATCGTTAGTGCCCCACCCTCTGGTTATTGAATTTATGCTATAAATTTATATTTCTGGTGAAGGGTATATGAGTTCCGGTCATGGCCGAAGTTAGCGTTCTTGCTTATTTTCAACTATTTCTAATTACAAAGTGTTACTGCTGCTTCAAATTAAAAACTTTTCTCAGATGTCTTTCTTTTCCTTTTTTATTATTAGATGAATTTAAAGTTGCCTCACCAGTCGCATCCATCGCGTTGCAGACCAAAACTTTCAAACCTCCGGCTTATTTTCACCGCTCATCCTTACCACTACCGCTCACCTTCATCATAATCTTCATCATTATCTCCATCAACATCGACTCCCCCAAAAACCCGACCATCGTGTGTCTGCAGCAGACGCGAGACCAAAAACTTTACACTACGGTTTTTATTATAATTTGTTCACGAGGACCTAGCTATGATTAAAAACTATCTAAAATTTCTACCAAAAGTAGAAAAACCGGATATGGTGTAGAAAGAAAAATTGGAGTAATAAAGAAAAAGACTCAAAAAGCAAAGAATAAAAACTAATTCTAACCCATTTTTCTTTTAGATTAAAATAGTTCGAATCAAATATTTCCGTTGGTTGGACAACCACAAAGTTACGAATTTTTTATTTTGGGTTCCCCTTTTGTTGATTTCTTTGATAAGTTTTGAAAGAAATCCTTTTTTCAGTTTGTGGAAAATAATAATAAATTACGTGTAATATAAATATGTGTAAAATAGCCAGAGACCTCCTGCAATAATCAATACAGAAAACTTTTTAGCGTAATATCTTCAAAACATACCATTGGAAAAAAAATTACTTTTGGGCAGATTAAATCCAAACAATAATAGATTCAGATAAAAATTAGTAGAGGTTCGATTAAATACATTCTATACCAGAAGTACTTTAAAGTTTCACTTCTTTGAACTAAAATCACTACAGATAATATTCTGTAGATAGCACATCTCTAGTTGATATTAACGAATAGGTATAAACGATTAGACGTCGATGACTTTAAGGTAAATTCCAACGAATATATCATAACGATTAAGAGCTAATTTTTGAAAATTAGCGATTAGACACTAATGTGTGATCACTACAGTTTATGCGCTGCTGATTAGTTACAAATTAATCAACATAAATTGCGTTGGAATTGTAATGCAGGTTGTGAATTCTTGTGGACAATCTCTGAGCCCTCCGGCCGCTTCTTTACTCGCATTGACATGCAAGAATTTTCTGAGCAACTAGTGCCGTTTAAACATGCTGAGCATAAATATGCCGAAAATGTAAAAGTTCTGAGTTGAGGTTTAGAACTAACTTTATTGAACAAAAGTTTCTCTTATTTATATTACTTATTCACTAATACATTGATATGTCAACTTAATCAAAACTTATAACTAATCATTATTGAAAAGGGAATGATTGCTTCAATCAGCAATTTCTTCTTCCGCATATTGATCTATAATCATTTAGTTGCAATATTGACCCATTACCTTACTTAATAAAAGTAACATGAGCCTTATTTTGCTGATCGGTCATAAATGCTAAGCGCTGCGACACTTTCGAATACGCTGACCTAATTTTCGCGCTCTAGCTTATACTGAGCGGTCATTTAATGCGATCGATCATACAAGGCAAAGGCATGTTAATGAGTTTGCTTTGAATCATTGATCGCTTCTTTTTATTTTTGTTTACATATAATTTTTTTTTTATAGTTTTAAGTGAGGTAATGCTGAAGGCACTACACCCTCACCCTTTTTTTAAAAAAAAAATTATTTTATTATCGCAAAAGAAAATAATTTTTGAATCATTATTTATCTCTAGCTTTGATTAAATTATTATTATGTAATTCTACTATTTTACCATCTATTAGCAAATTGCTATTTGTTCCATTTTGTGATACTATTTTAAATGGACCTTTGAAAGGTAAGTCCAGTTTTTTCTTGTTCCCAACTTTGACATATACGTAATCATTTATTTTAAAATTAGACTTATTTACATACGTTTGTCTATTTCTTCTGGTTAATTTAGCTTGTTGTAAATTCTTTTTAGCCATTTCTTGTGCATGTTGCAATTTTATTTTTAGTTCATTACAATAATCATCAATATTATATATCATATTCTTGGTTTTCAATATTTCACATGGAAGAGCACATATTTTACCATAAACTAATTCAAAAGGAGAGTAGATTGTTGCGATATTGGGAGTGGTATTATAACTGTAAACATAGTATGGAATCAATTCATCCCAATTTTCCACATTTTGCATAGTCATTAGATAGTCATTAAGAACCCTATGATTCCTTTCAACAGTACCTAATGTTTCATGATGAAAAGGTGTCGAAGTTACTTTGTTTATATTTAATAATTTGCATACATTTTTCAGTAGTTCGTTTGTAAACTCTGTCCCTTTGTCTGTTTTCAATTTTGTAAAACAGCCATACTTTAATATGAACTTTTCAACTATAGCTTTCGCTACACTTACTGCATCTTTTGTCTCTAGCGGAATTGCTTCAATAAATTTTGTTAATTCACACTGCAGAGTTAAAATGTACCTATAATTCTTTGATGGTTTTAATGGACCTACCGTGTCTACAGTTACTACTTCAAATGATGTATTGGGAGTTTCAGTTATTTGCAATTTCTCTTTAGTATACTTACATATCTTGACCTTATTGCAAATTCTACATTTGTTAATATAGTTTTTTACCATCTTATTCATCCCTTTCCATACATATTTCTGCTTTAGCTTTGCTATGCACCTTTTTATTCCACAATGTCCTCCTTGTACTGAGTCGTGATATTCTTTAATCAATTCTTCCATTTCCTCTATATTCGTTATCTGCCTTGGTGGCCTGTAGATTAATATATCTAGACATCTTTTCAATTTTAATTCCTCTTGCAGCTCATTAAATACTTTTTTAAATGCATGCATGCTTATTTCTTTAAATATCAAATCATCCTCTGATAGCGCTAATTTCTCAATTCCTAACTTTTTTGTTTCAAACAATAGCTTCTTCAAAATCAATTTTATGTCTGATAATGATTTATCGCTATATTCTACAGTTAGTTTATTATTTGCTGCATATACTTTAATTCCTGGTAGCTTTCTAAATCTTTTATCCTTACTTTCTTCAATATCTTGTTGCTTGAATACCAACTTTTTTATATGTCTAACATCCGAAATTGATGTTGCGTTCCAAATGTGGAGGTGATCAATCTCTTTATCTGGAACCACAATGTTAGTATTATCATCGCATACATATTTCCTATCATTCTTTTCTAAATTCTTCTTCATATTTCTTGTCAAAATATTTATACTGTGCTTTGGTATCATTTCTATTAGTTTTTTAGTATCTAATTTAATTCTAGATAGCGAATCCGCATTGGTATTTATTTTACCTTGCTTAAATATGATTTCAAAATCGTAGTCCATAAGGTCAACTCTTATTCTCGTTAATTTGGAAGATGGATTCTTGTGAGTAAAGAGGCTTACAAGTGGTCTATGATCAGTATAAACAATGAACTTTCTGCCAAATAAATATGGTCTAAAATAATTAATTCCCCAATGTATTGCTAATAATTCTTTTTCGATTACTGGTTTATTCATTTCATGTTTGTTAAGGCTTTTGCTTGCAAACGATATAGGTTTATCCTGTCCTAATTCTCCTTGTGATAAGACGGCTCCTAACGCATAGCTAGATGCGTCTGTTGTGAGAATAAAAGGTTTCGAAAAATCTGGATAACTCAGAACTGGTGGAGTAATCAATTTTTCTTTTAACATATTAAATGCTGTTTGACATTCTTCTGACCAATTAAATATTATATTCTTTTTCAGTAGATTATTCAGTGGTCTTGCTATATCTGCGAAATCTCTAATAAATCTTCTATAGTAATTGCAAAATGCAACAAAACGCCTAACTTCATCTGAATTTTTGGGAATTGGATAATTCTTAATTACATCATATTTACTTGGATCAGTTAATATACCATTTGCTGTAATCATATGTCCTAGATACGTGACCTCTGGCTTAAGAAAGATACATTTTGTTGGATTTAACTTTAAATTATATTTACGGAGTCTAGAGAATACTTTCATTAAATTTTTATTGTGGTCAATTAAATTCGAACCAAATACTATAATATCATCCACATATAAAAAAGCAGTATCTTGTAAACCACTCAATGCTATCGTTAGCATTCTTTGAAAACTGTTTGTTGAAATCTTTAATCCAAAAGGTAGCCTTTTGAATTGAAAATGACCATTGCCTGTTGAAAAGGCTGTTAAAGGTCTTGATTTCGGATGTAAAGGAATTTGATGAAAAGAACTTGTCATATCTAATGTCGAGAAGTATTTCGCTTTTCCAAGCTTGTCTAAAACGTCTTCTAATCTAGTCAACGGAAATTTGTCATCTATGACTTTTTTATTTAATTGCCTAAAGTCAACTACTAATCTCCATTTCTGCTCCCCATTGCTATTCTTTTTGGGTACAATTAAAATTGGTGAGTTGTACGGACTCACTGATGGTTCTATTATATCTGTTCTCATTAATTCTGAGATTTGGCGGTCCATTTCCTGTAGTTGAACGTTTGGTATTCTGTAGTTTTTTATGTAAATTGGTGATTTGTCTACTGTTGAAATATATTGTTCATAAAAATTGTTAATGGTTAGAGTTTCTCCCTCTATATGAAAAATATCTTGATATTCCTGGCAAATTCCTAGTATCAAGTCTGAAGATGTTTTGTCTAAATTATCAATGTTTAATAACCCTTTAATTTGTTCAAATCGTCCCTTAAGTCTGTTTCTTGTGTTGTAACTCAATATGTCAAAATTTTTTAGCAGTTGAACTTCAATGTTAGTTTTATTGATTTCTATAGGAGTATCTCTAGTATTAAGTAACTTTACATGCTTTATTCCAGTAGATGGTACTATTGCATTCGCTATAAAAACTCCTTTAGTTATTTCCTTTCCACAAATCACACTATCTTCATTCAAATCTAAATCAATTGCTTTTATTATCTCTGACCTTGGTGGTATTACGATTCTATCTATATTTTTTATTTCCATTATCATGGGTAATATTAACTCCTCTTCTTCATATAGAATCACTAATGCACACGTTTCGTAATCTATTTTACAAGCATATTTCAAAAGAAAATCACGCCCGATTATTCCGTCTGTTACTAAATTATCATTTTCATTTATTACTTTAAAATCATGCTTTATAATCTTATCTTCTATGTTTAATTCTAATTTAGTTTTTCCTATAATGACTATTGTGTCATTGGTTAAGCCATTTATCTCACCTATTTCGCTTTTTATTATTATGTTCTTACCTAATGTTCTGTTCTTTATTATAGATATGTCTGCTCCTGTATCTACTAATAAATTTATTGGTTGACCATTATGTGCTAATCTTATCTTAATGTAATTAGTACTTAAGTCAGAATAATTTGACTGTATGTTTATGATCTGTTTCGAAAATTTTTGTTTGAACACCCCGGAGTTTGTTGACCGGGGGCATTCCCGTTTCCCGGAGAACGCCTAAAATTGTTAAAATAATTATTATTGTTACGATAATTCATATTTCCTCTTAAGCTTTGATAATTCCTATCAGTTCTATAACCATTATTTCTGAAATTATTTCTATTGAAATTGGAAAAATCTTTACTGAAATTCCCTCTACGTCTTTGCGTTGTATTGTAATATATTATTTTACTTTGAGATGGATTTTGCCTTATCTCCATTTCTGTTGCTATTTGTATTGCTTCAGACAGCTTAGCTGGTCTTGCTGCTGCTACCACAGGTTTAAGGGATTCATTAAGACCATTTTTAAATGCTGTAAGCCCAATTTGTTCATTTAATTTTACTATTATCTCTCTATGTTCTGTACCTTGTTCATTAATTTGTAAATCGTTTAGTGTAGCTATCAATGACTCAATTTTCGTAGCAAAATTCTGGATGGATTGACTCCCTTGATAGCATTTCGCTATCTCACTATGTATCTTAGAAGTAGTCTTATTTGACTTATAAGATCTTTTTAATGTTGCTTTTAAAGATTCTAAAGTAGTTGGCTTTTCTTCAGCTAAGATTCTATTTTTAACTTTTTCTGCTAGTCGTGTTGCTAGCACGAAATTTATCAAAATTGTCTTCTGTGATTGATCTCTGAGAGTGTCATGGTAAAATTCTATTAGCCCTAAGAAATTATTTAGTTCGTTTATACTCCCTTGAAATTCTGGTATAATTTTGGTGGCTGTGGTTATATCAAAATCTGCCATATTATTATTTTTAGTGTCTTTACTAATCAAATACTTATTAATTTCTTCTACTTTATTTTCATACAAAGTTCTTAATTTCGGCAGATCAGAGCTTGACGCATTTTCGCTTATATTAAGCCAAGTTTCTTTTATTTGTCTTTTAGATGTCGTAATATAGTCCTCCGTATATGTTCTATTTGGAGCCTTTTTTAATTTGGCTAAAAGTGAATCTAAAAACTCCATATATTCTAGTCATTTTATGCAGGAACACTATTTTTTAATGTTTGTTTTTTAATGTACTTCTTATAGTGACTATGCAACTTAAATGCTAATAAAAGTATTAAACAAATACAATTGAAATATATTATTAATTCTAAATTTGAAGCAGACACCCCTGAAGCCGCTGTTGACGCCGATGATGCAGCTGCAACATTATTATTAATTGTTTCTTGTTTAGATGATTTTGATCCCATTTTTAATTAAAAATTTTTTTTTATTCATAAGCAAAATTTTTTTATATGTCTATCCAAAAATTTTGTGGAAAACTTTTTTTTTTACATATAAAACAATACATTTTAATCAAAATTCTTCCAGCCTTCCTGTTTTAGAAACTGTAATTGCTTTATTAATTTCTTTTTCTGTTGTCCCTGACTTATGTTTATGACTCGCTGCAAGTCTGCACAGGATTTTTGAAATCTTCTTTTTCTGCCTCCCCGTTTTTTCGGTTTAAATTCCGCTTGAGCAATCTTTTCCTGGTACTTCTTTAGATTTTGCTTGCTGATCTCCTGACGTTTGCGATATTCCTCTAGTGTTAACGGCTGCGGACCATTTCTTATCGGAGGTGGCTTAACTTGTTGAACTTCTTGCTCTTCTGTTCCACTTGTAGTTGGTAGTTCTGGTACACTGTGTTCGCAAATGTTTTTTAATATTTTATCAAAAATTTTATTGATTCCCCGCTGTACTTCTTCTAGGGACGTTATTCTTTCATCTGGTTCTGTATCACCCAGAAGATTACCAAGATTTCTATATTCGGCAGGATCGCCATGTAATGCAGGTTGTGAATTCTTGTGGACAATCTCTGAGCCCTCCGGCCGCTTCTTTACTCGCATTGACATGCAAGAATTTTCTGAGCAACTAGTGCCGTTTAAACATGCTGAGCATAAATATGCCGAAAATGTAAAAGTTCTGAGTTGAGGTTTAGAACTAACTTTATTGAACAAAAGTTTCTCTTATTTATATTACTTATTCACTAATACATTGATATGTCAACTTAATCAAAACTTATAACTAATCATTATTGAAAAGGGAATGATTGCTTCAATCAGCAATTTCTTCTTCCGCATATTGATCTATAATCATTTAGTTGCAATATTGACCCATTACCTTACTTAATAAAAGTAACATGAGCCTTATTTTGCTGATCGGTCATAAATGCTAAGCGCTGCGACACTTTCGAATACGCTGACCTAATTTTCGCGCTCTAGCTTATACTGAGCGGTCATTTAATGCGATCGATCATACAAGGCAAAGGCATGTTAATGAGTTTGCTTTGAATCATTGATCGCTTCTTTTTATTTTTGTTTACATATAATTTTTTTTTTATAGTTTTAAGTGAGGTAATGCTGAAGGCACTACAGAATACTCACGATCATAACCATTACAAGGAAACGTTTTGACACTAAGATACTATTAGCCACTTGCTCTCGATCTGATTCCAACGAGTAGATCACTCGTCCTCCTGGACTCCGATCTCCGCCTTATCAATTTTATCCTCCAAATATCTCAGAAGCTGACGCAAAACAGTCTTAAAAAATCTCATAATGAAATAAGAAATTTTGAACCAAAGATTTTAAATAGAAAAGTTTTGAATAAATAAATTCGTTTCTTAGCATCATTGAAAGGGATTCAAGTCAAACTAAAACATTTCTTTATGCTTTTCTTTATTAAAATTTTTTGTTAGATCTGTTATGTTTTAAAAATATTTGACAGGACCCTTAACAAAATTTTAATAAAGATATTTTTGCATTATTCATAAACAAAAGTCTCCGAAAGTCATTCTTTGTTTGTATTAAAAGAACTTTGTGCCCCTAAAAAGAAGAAAAGAACAAAAATAAAGCAAAAATAAAATTACTCCTAAAAATATTTTTAAAAGCTTTTATCATTAAATTGTCCGTATTTTCCTTTTCATTATTTTTTATGTGCTGTCATCTCATTCCTTCTCGCTCATTCACTTTTCTCAATCAATTCATTTCATTTTCATTCACTCAAGCGTGAAACAACAACAACCTCAACTACTCCAACAACAACAATGTCTTATGTAGCCTTGTTAAATCATGTCAAAATCAGCTGGAAATCGGTAATGACTTCCTTCATTTCGCTTCTCATTAAACCAAAGTTACACGATTATCACGTTTGATGAGCCGAGCCTTCAACGTCCTTTCTTTTCGTCAGTCCTCTTTATATCGCTGTCTTCGCTTCGTAAAACAATAAACAACAAAAAATCTCCGATTTCAAAGGAAACAGGATGCTTTAGTTGAAAAACAACACCCAAGTTCATCCAAGCCAAAATTTCTGCTAACGTCATGTAAATCGTTGTTGATTTTCCTTTACAAATAAATAATACAAAAAAAAAATCATAAATAAAAACAATAATCCATTTAGTAAATACCTTCCGGTCTGCATTACTTTCAAGAGCTCTTTTTAATAAAAATTCCACTTTTAAAAATTAGTGGATTCAAACATTTTTCTCCAATTCCTTTTCCAATTTAATTTCTCTGCTTGTCAAGGTTATAAACAAACAAAGAAAATAGTAAATGTGATTAAAATAATGGCAAAAGACGTCAAGATTTGTGAAACAGATTTGCTTAGACCTTTATTAAATTTAATTTGGGCACAAACCATTTTAAACGACATGTCATGTTACATGTTTTACAAGTGACAAATGACAAATTAAGTTTGCTAAATTGGCAAGCTATGCTCGCTTTGTAGAAATGCACTTTTCATTCTGAGATCAAATATCTTGAAAACCTATTATTTCCCAAAATTTAGTAAACCATGAATTTTAAATTCTGTAAACGCAAATTCATAACATTTATTCAATTCACAACAATTCTAAAACACCTTTCTTGAAGAATATTCAGATATTCTATGTGTTAATAAATGTTATTAAAAATTTATCTATTAAAAATTATATTCATGTGAAATGCACATAACATTATGTTAACTTAAAATGTTGTATCTGTTTAACTCTTTCACCATAATAAACATTTTTCCGAAAAGACAATAATTCTCTCATTTTGTAAATTTAACATAATTATATTTTTTTAAGAACACCATTTTTTCGCACATCATTCTGGAGGAATATTTTTTGCACTTTGTTAATTCTCTTAATTTAAAAAATTCTCTTAATTTTAAATAAATTTAACATTCTGTTAATTTAAAATTTTTCATTTATTTATTTATAATTATTTCTCCTTATAAAGAATTTTTTGAAAAATTAATATTTGTTTCATTTTTATCTGTTAAGTTGAACTAAATTTAACATTCTGGTGATTTCAAGATTCTTATTTGTCTAACTCGTTTCTCTTAGTATAGCGTTTCCTTAACAGTTTCTTTTAACTTTAATAATTCAATTTACAATTTCCTTTAACAATTCCTTCAACAATTTCTTTAAATTAACATTTCATTCATTTGTATTAGTTAAATTAAACTAAATTTAGCATTCTGCAATTTTAACATTTTTATATAATTATTTTCTCTCAACATGCAATTCAAAAAATGTTACAATTTAATAAATAGTTAGATAAATTTGCGTGAACATTTACGTATCAGACATTATTTATTATGGAGTATTATTTCACTAATTTCGATAACATTATGTAACTTTAAAAGCATTCTGCAGACTTTAAATGTAATTTAATTACTAATAAATAACTCTCCAAAAAGACAACTTCCTGCTCTTTAATATAAAATAATAATCACTATATTATCGGCGTTTGCTACAAAAATGATCAGCAACTATTTTTTAATGAACCTGTATTGCATAAATACCGAGTAAGAGTTACTCGTTGAAGTTAAACCAAAATTTTAATAAACATTCATAAAAGTATTTCTATTATAGAAAAAATATTGTTACGTTTCCCAGGATTCGAACAGATTTATTTTACATAAAGTATACATACTTATTTTCTTTTTTTTTTCTACTACGTTTTAACTGGAATACCCGCAGCCAAAGGATGTACCCATGGATACGAACATAAACTGCATAAACTGATTAAATGAATGAACGAATGAATGGAAAGTAGAAAAAAGGCAAATTCTTTTCTTCAATTTTGGAGAGCTGGTTAGTTGGTTCTCTCTGGCAAATACTTTTTACGCGATTCTTTTAACGAAAATGCTTTTTTATGGATGTAGTCCAAACGGATGTCTTCTTCATACCACGTCGATAAAATTCTCCGTTTTGAATTGACGCGATAAAAAATGAAAACTCATATTTTCTCTCACCCTTTTTAATCCTTTCTAACATCCCGACAACGTTTGCTTTGTTTTCATTCTGCGGAACGCTTCACTCTTCAAAAACTAAAACCTCGTCTTCGTTTTACTTTAACAGTCTAAACTGTATTACTGTTATTATTTATTTTTTTGTGGTTTTATAAAAACTTTTGCAAATTATTAAAACTGTTCGGTGTCAGAGAGACCTTAATTCGTATGTTTTATTTTTTTTTTTGTATGTTCCTGAAATTTTGCGAAGATCCAAAACTGCCAGCAAAAAATAGAAATTTTTGCATACACGCAAAACATCTTTAGTCAACTTACGAATAAATTTAAGTTCTAAATACTTTTCGTGTGAGCCTTAAGTCTTTCGAATCGATCACACACACCGCTCCCCCTCTCTGACATCCTTTCAAACAATTTAAAACCGAGCATATTTTAAAGCTTTCAAATCAGATTTTAAATAATTTGGAAAAAGTTTAAAGCCTTTCAAACCGGTTTTAAAGCAACTCAACGGATTATATATGGTTTCGAAAGCTTTCTAAATAAGTTTCATGGATTTAAAACTGGGTTGAATACTCTCAAATGGCTTTTTCAATCTTGCAATGGATATAAAGTGGTTTTAAGAGGTTTTGAAAGGTTATCCTAATATCCTTTCAAACATTTTAAAACCCCTAGAAACCTCTTAAAAACACCTCTCTTTAATACATTGAAAAATTATAAAAGAAACCCTTTGAGGGTATTCAAACCAGTTGTCAAGCCCTCTAAGAAACCTTCAAAGCTCCTTTTAAATTATTTAAAATGTGTTTTTGAAATATTTTAAAGTAGTTCGATACCTTTTGAAATTGCATTATTAATTTTATAGAATCTTTTTACAAATATTTCTTAATCTCCAGTGCAAAAAACAATGCTTGCAGCAACATATAGAATATATGTATAGATGGGCAAGCTATGTATGAATACGTAGCATACATATGGATACATACACACACAATTGCATGCTCGTATAGACAAAATTATTCACTACTACTCGAACAAATAATGTTTTATTATAAAAATTTAGACAAAAGTTATTTTCAGCAGACAGGCACACATACACACATACACACAAACACACCAACCACACATACACACGTATGTTAAGCTACGTAGCTCTGTAAAATTGTCACACTTTTATGCTCCAGAGCGTCTGACCAAACGAGCGAAAAAGCAATGCTTTTGTTGAATTTTTTAGTATTCAATATATTTCATCGTGTAGAAAGAAACTCTCTAGATGGGTGGGGACAGAGTGGTGGGATTGGTGCGGTGTGAATTACTCCCAGGCCGACACCGAACACCTACCACCACATCTACCCAAAAACAACTTCCTTAAGGCATTACTATATCGCAATCTGGATAAGACGGATAAAGAATTTTGCATAGAGTCGCATTACTTGACAATAATCTGTTATAAAATCCTGTGCTTTCTTACACCTACCCCTCGCCGCTCCTTTGCCGACACCACTTGTCAAACCCTAAACTCACCTTTTCTTCACCATTCCCAAACTCTTCACCTCAAATATTTTCTTCATAGCAATGATAAGACTTCGTTTGGTTGTAGGAAGCCCTCTAGAGTCTTTTAATGCCCTTACTACTCCCGCTGTTTGAGCTTTTCTTCTATAATGACATACATTTAATCATGTAATTTTTAAAGTTAATTCTGGGCCAGACAAAAATCGCGTATTCTAGGGCTGACTTCTTCCTTACCATTTATTATAGACTACCCTTCTCGCCAACTTTTACTCGATTGATCGCCTAGCGAGTTGTTAATGCTTCGTCCTTTGCATTGAAAAAGTCACGACTAACTTGAGAAATTCTTTTATGGCCTCAGTTTTAAAACAAAAGTGAGTTTTCTTTCTTTTTTGTTCAGTTTTACAATAGTTACGATTTATCAAAATTCTAGAGAGTGAGAGATTGAGCGAGAAAGAGAGAGACTCACACTATCCGTAATGAATTGAGCTCGGCATATAAGCATCCTGAAATCATTTGGGAGTTATTCGCTTTGTAATGATTATGACATTGTAATGATTGGAAGAATGAGCGAAAGAATGAATAAATCAATGAATGAATGAATGGATTAATGCTGTGAAGTTAGTCGAAATTCCAAGGACATAGGAAAGGTATAGAGTTAAATTTCGTGGTCATGCCACATTTTTTCTGCCCGCAAAAATCATCTCCATCATTAATTCACTTCTAATCATTAATCGTCATTATTCTTCTTCATATTCTGTAAAAAGCTCGTTAACATTTATATTAAACCAATTTCACCTTAATTTTGACACTTCTTTGATATCAAATCATGCGTGTCTCAATTCATTTTATATCGAAAAAATTGAAGCCCTTTATATACTTTATGTGTCTTTATGTCCTTCACCGCAAACCAATTTCGATGGTAATGAATTAGTAAGAAGCATAAAAAGAGTACTTTTCCATTCATTATTCATTCATTCACTCATTAATTATTCATCAAAGCTTCGTTGCTAACACAACCTCGAATGTATTTTCACTTGGCTAAAAACAAACAATCACAAAGTAATTTTCTCTATCATACAAACACATACACATATATACATATATGCATATGTATAACACACACGCAAACACATACGCAAACACGCCAAGCACGTATCATCAACGCTCGAGGAACACTCACTAAAGTACTGACCCTCAAAAGTAGAACAACAAAGCACTGACTAGCCGAATGACCCTTTTGTACATTAACCCATTCATAGGCAAATCGATCAACCCAACAGTAGGCACTCTAGTGACCTACAGTTTACTACGTGAATATGCCTGCCTAGATAGTACTACCCTTTACTGAAATCCTTTTAGCAACCCCTATACGGCCACCCCCCCTCCCATCATTTTTAACGCATTAATTTCCTACTTCCCTTTCATCCTTTCTATTTGCAATTTTCAATTATTTATAGACAATCAGTTTTTACATGAGATCTGTCTGTATTTCCCTCAGAGGATATCATTCAAAATAAATAGCTTTCGGGTTTTCAATAAATCCAGAAATTGGCGATATTCGAAACATGAAATTATGGATTAATTTGTTTATTAATTTATATTTTTAGTATAGGTAGGCAGAATAGGCCGCAGGCACACTATTTCTTAAAAGGAAACTAGCTGTTGGCGTCGCTTTTTATCCAATTATCGAATAATCTGAAATTGGCAGATGGCCTAAGGCGGCAAGAGATCGCTGCCAGGATTTCACTGTTAAAAATTCCATAGCCTGCTTTTAGGAACGATTCAAATTCTACAGAAAAACTGAACTTATATTAAAGCTAAACAAAGAAAGGCAAACTTCGTACCAATGAAATATCATTATTCTCAAAGTTTTGGCATCCTCGAGACATTTTATACAATTTTAATTCATGTCTCTTATCCACTATTTAATTTTAATTAAACAAACTATCGCTAATGAACACAATCGTCTTTAATTGACCTTTTTCGAACTTTTCGCCGGAAAAATGTAGGTCATAACCCGCGATACTACAGTTGAGTTTAAATTTTTCAATGTAAAATAGCAAGGACTATATTAAAATAAAAGGAAACATTGGGAAAGGGAAACATTGTCTGAAAACAGTAGAAATAATGAATCAAGTAATCCCATACAACATCATTTTCCTCCTCAGTAAGCCTCTTCATCCAATGGAACATATTATTCCAAATTGCCAGCCCCCCTCCATTCACAAACCACTGATGAAGCAATAAAATGCTAAACAGCCAGCTACCGGAAGGCATGAATCGATGTTGATTCGGCCGCACATAAACAAAGGCATTTATTGATGCTTAATTATCGCCATTCAAGTGCAATTTTCATTTTTAATTGATCCTCTAGAGAGAGAAAGTGTGTGTGTATGAGAAACAAAGATAGCAACACTTGGCTTTTGAGGTCAAGTTATTTTTCAGGTCAAATTGTTTTTGAGGTTTCCGTGGCTAATTAATACTAGCAGTGTTAGAGAAGGCTCAGTTTCTAAAATCCATTCTAATATCATTTGGAATAAGTTTGCAATTTTCGTTTGAAATTAACGATTCGTAAAACATATAAAACAATTCACTAATTGAGATCTTAAATATGAAATTAGTTAGGATTTTTGTTTTAACTGTCATTGTTTTAATTTTAAAACGAGCTCTAGAAGATCAAAATTTTTAAAGACACATTTATTTGAGTAACTAACAAAAAACTTTTGTTAGTTCTTTTAACCTTAAAAACGAAAAAAATTTGAAACTGTTTTTATTAAAAACTTCTAAGCTCTTAGATGTGATTATCTATAGAGAGAGATGTTAGTCTTCCAGCGGCCTCTCACATCAATCAATCTATAGACTCTGTAACTGGCATAGAAAGTACCTTTTAATCGACTGTTGATTTCCGTGACAGTGTCCCGTCTCGGCCTAAAGCAAGGCCGTGAATTCGTGTCAAGCCATTGGATCCGGTTGGAGTATTTGAGATCCTACATTACAGCAACCTATATCTGCCCACCTCCAACTGGCAAATCTGAATCATCCATCCAATCCAACTGATAGCATCGCAAACTACAATGGTATGGGACCAGTATTGGCATGCAGTATTGGTTCGAATACACACACAAATTTATAATTTAACTAAATTAGAATAAATGAAAACTAAATAAAAATTTTAAATGGAATATTTGAAATTTAATCCGATCGTAAAAATATGCACGTGAATTTTTCTGTTGTAAATGTTCTGAATTTGGAGACAGACGTTTTTGTTGCATAAGGACCTAACAAAGCGTTATATCTCTCCCACCTGGTCAATCCACCATCCTGAATAATGGTTGAAAGGGGAATGAAGAACGCGTTTTGAATGCACCCACATTTTCCTTTTTATTTGTAATTATTTGTTTATTTATACAATTTGATTAACTTTCAAAAATGCACTCTAATTAATTCAATTAAAATATATTCAAAATATTTTCAAAAAAAAATTATTTAATTTAATAAAATTTGTATAAAATTTGTAAAGATAATTGCTTTTGTATTATTATTATTATTATTATTATTATTATTATTATTATTATTATTATTATTATTATTATTATTTATGTAACTATTCTTCATTGTACTTCTGTATGCTTTGTATTTAAAATCAAAAATTTACGCATGAAATGTGATAGAATTTCAAAAATTTGTTTTTTATCTGATCAATTTTCGTGTTTTGTTTTTTATATTTATTATTTTTTTCTCTTCTCAGTTTCGCGGTTTTTCGGTTGCGCGCATTATTTCCATTTCAGCAAAATTTTATTTACAAAATGTATTTCGTTTACATTTAGTGCCGCGTTTTAAATAATTCCACTCTAAACGCTTTTAATAATTAATTTGGCACGCCGCAATATTTCTGATTTTTGTTCATCATAAACACGAAATATTTAAGCATAATTAAAAAACTTATTTTACACGAATCAATAATTTCTCCCACAAAATCATTAAATATCAAACAAATATCGTATATGAATGCGTCTACGCATCGGGTATGTATATAAAATTTATCCATATTTCGGTGGTTAAAAGTTTTTAGAGGGGTGGATTAAAATTTTAAATTAAAAATTAATTTTCCAGTTAGAACATAACATGACCGTATCAGAATCGAATTGCAAACGTATCTGCGCCTCAAATAGCTTCAGTACTAAAGCTAGTTTATATCTGTGATGTTAAGGTCAAAATCTTTATGACAAATATATCAGAGTTCTTAAGAATAGTATCGAATAGTATCGAGTGACTTTTCCTATTTCACATGGCGAATATTTTACATGCTGGTGGTCTGTTGCTTCTAATGTTGTATCATCTTACTAGTGCAGGAGGATCACATAAATACTGAACATTATGACTAAAATTTATCCACTTATTAACACTGTCAGGGTCTCTAAAAAGACGACAGTTACGATCTAAGTTTGAAGTAAAGCTGCGAACACTAACAATAAATTTCAGCAGTATCATTTTAATAATTTCGAAACGATGGCCCTTCCTGGACTTCAACATGATAAAATCTATAAGCTCAACTAATATTTTGGTCTTCATTGGTATGTAATCGGCACTGAACAGTGAACGACAATCCAACACTAAATAGTTATACGGTTAATGAAAAGCTTCTTTTAAGCTTTTACTTTAGGAATATATTAAAATATTTTAAAAAAAGACTTCAATCGAATACTATTTACGAATGAATGCGGAAAAAATTCACATGAAATAATAAAAAATGTGTCCCTTTCAGAATTTAACTTCTCTTTAAAGTATTTTCTTTTGCGGTGTTTACGCCCCCCCCCCAGAAATTGCCATTTTTGTATTGCACGCCACTACCAACTCTCATGCAATTCGCAGCAAAAATTTTAAAAAAAATACAATTTTTTAACAGCAAACTGACATTTCCATTTCGAATGCATTAAAATATTTCCATACCGTTGCTTCCAGATGTTGCTGACATGCACCTAATGCACCACTGCCATCAAGCTGAGCTGCTCTTATTAAATATTTCCATTGAAAACTTACGAAATTATACACAATGTTTAATCACCAATGAAATGAGCTGGGCTGTTTTTTTTTTTTTTGTAATAAATTTATATTTTAATTGCGTAAAGTAAAATGATGTTTGATATTTTATATGATCGCATAAATACAAGCAAGAGAGCAAAAACATTGTTGTTACTTTTTCTTTGGTGTAATGAAATATTTAATAAATGAATACTTATTGAACTGTGCAAAAATCACTGAAACATATTCTTTAAAATTTTCTCTAAGCTCGTGATAAAATTTTAATTAGTTTGAATAAAAAATTTCAAAATTCAAACAAAAAAATTGTCAGTATTTAAATTTGTGATATTTGAAAATTGAATTGAAAACTTATTGAGCCTTTTTTAATAACAAAGTAAACAGTTAAGCAAAGGAAATAAGAATAACAATTTGTAGACTATTAAGATTATGACGTATTACCTTAAAAACGATTTCATAAAACAATAAGAATGAAAGAAGAAATATCAGACAAATATCCCCCAAATATCGGACAAATCTCCCCCCAAATGTCAGACAAATCTCCCCCTTAGAGCTTACATACATTTTTGATACAATTTACCCAAAACAAAATGTAATCTCATTACAGAAATTTTAACCTAAATGTGAGTTTAAGGTTAAAAGTCTAAATCTAATATTAAAAAATAAATACCATTTAAATAATCCATCAACGTATAACTCCAAAAAGTCTAAGCTTATTTTGAGAAAATATAATTTTTATTTAAAACTCTGAATCCATTGTCAAATAATGAGAATTAAATAAATTGAAATCTTAACTCAAATTTAATTCGAAAGCTTCTGATTTTATTAAAAAATATTAATTAAATTTTTGTTCAATCTTTATATTTTTCAAACCTTAATTCTTAAATATTAAATTTAAATAATTTCAAAAAACTTCAATTTAGTAAAAAACTCTAAAATCAATTTAAGAGATAGAAATTAAGTTTCTTCAATTTTTAATTCCATTTTTCACTTAAGTCAGATTTCAGAAATGCAGGTTTAATTTCATGAATCGTAATCACTTTTAAATGGAATTAAAAGTCCGTCTCCATCCGGTCTGTCTGTTTATGGAAATCACGATTACAAGAGAACGAATAACGCTATCGTTATAAAATTTCATACCAATATTTTATCTCATCACAAACCAGGTGGTATATAAAGTGGGCGCAATTGGCACAATGCCACGCCTGATTTTTATAAAATATAATTGTAAACCCCATTTTGCAGTCTCTTGAGATTTTGAAGTTGAAATTGTATTATTTTATTATTTTAATTATTTAAACTATTTAAAATATTTAAATTAATTTATAGATTTAATTATTTTACTTATATCATCTTAATTATTTATAAATTTAGTTTAATATTTATTTCATTTAATTTTAACTTTTTATTCAGTTTTAAACTTGTTGGTTTTTTTAATTTATTAAAAACTTTGTTTTCTTCTTTCTTTGAGTGTAAGCTCATTTATTTGACTTTAAATATGCTCAGCCGTAACTAAATAATGCAATAATTTAAACAAAAGCATACAAAAATTAAAAATTAATTTTAAAATTAATTTTAATTTCAAACGACAAATCCAAAAAGTCTCAGCCTCCACAAAGCAAAAAAAATTAATACTTTTTAATAAATTTTCGCCCAAAATACATAAAGCAAACCGCAATTATTTAATGTCACCAAAATATTTTCCAGTCATGTTTTGAGTGTTTTTATATTTTGGTTTTCAATTTTAAAAAATGTTGTTTGTAATTTAATTTATTTATTAATATTTTAATAAATGTAAACAAATTTGTGGAAATTAAAAAACAAATTTTAAAAAAATTTTTAAAAAAATTTAAAAAAGAAGCTGCTAGCTGCTAAGTAAAATACACAAAAAATAAACATAAAAAATAATTAATCAAATGAATACCTGTTTAAAACAACACGATAAAGCGGAAATAAATACAGGATAAATCAAATTAAATAATACACTTTAAATCGTTGACTACATAAAGAACAAAAAATTAAATTATGTAAACTTGTATCGTGACCATTTTTTGTTCAATAAAAAAAATCATAATTTCTTCTGCGAGACCTAAAACCTGATTTATTTCATCACGATATAAAAAAGTAATCAATTATCTATAAATATGGAAATCATGCATTTAAAACACAAATTTTAAAGCAAAATGAGGGAAGAAATTATTAAAAATAATTTTAAGAATTATCGGCAAAGCAAAATCATCATTACACAGTAAAAAATTTCCGCAAATAATTTATTATACAGTTTATTTTTTAAATAGTTTTCATCAAAAATATTACATCAATTTTCCTAAAAAAATGTCCTAATTTTATAAAAACTTAGAAACGAAATTTTTCGTATGAAAGTTTCTTTTAAAGTTGTTCTTAAAATCTTTCGCTTTCGAAGTTTACTTTAAAAATGATTACATAATAATCTCTCAAAAGGAAACCACCCTCAATTTTATAAAAATTAAGAAGCAAATTATTCAACGCAAAATTCTCTTAATTTTCCCAGAAAATTTTCCAATTTTCCCTAAAACTTTTCCATACGAAATTTTTTTTTTATTTTACAATTTCGTTTAATTTTCGTTAATTTTCGTTAATTTCAAACACCTTTATTAATTTCAGTTTTCCTCAAAAATTTAGAAACAATCTTTTCACAATAAAATTTTCCCTTAAAATTTTTCCAAATATTTTAATTTATTTTTTTTAATCTTGGGAATGAATTCTTCAATACGAAAATTTCAATTCTCATTCACATTTATTTCATAAGAAAATTTTTACACTTACATAAAAATTTAGAAATATTTATCTTAAGTAATTTCTATTCATATAAAATACTTTTTTTAACTTAATTGTTCGAATATTTAAATTTAATGTATTTTGTAGTTAGTACATTTTTAAAATAGGTATACTTGGCTTTTAAATAATTAATCAGGAAATCTTGATTTTTATTATTTTGTTGAAACAACGTGTTGAAGGATTTCTTTTTAAAGAATCCTCGCATAAATACAAAATCGTTTTAATTAATTAATTCCCACACGGTACTCTTGCTGTGTTTTTGTTGATATTGTTGTATTTGCTGTTGTTTGTATTTGTTCACTTAATGATTTAAATATATTTTATAATACTTCTATATATCCTTCCTTCCTTCCTTCCTTCCATCCTTCGTTCTTTTGGCATTTGTATAAAGACTAAACGTACATTTATAAAGTTTGCTTCAACTACAAAAAACGAAGGCTTTTAAGCTTTGCTTTACATATTTATTAATTAATTGAAATAATGAAAGCAAGAATAAAAAACGAAAAAATAAAACAGAAAACTCTTTGAAAAAGTTAATCTCTTGACGTTTGTATGAGGACGTGCAACAAACACCATGCATGCGATTAATTAAATTCGAAGCAAACGAAGTGTTGAAAACACAAAAAATGAGGTTAAGAGAAGGTTATAGAGAAAGAGGGAGACTATGTGCGAGAGAAAAGGTGAGAGAGAAAACTGAACTAATAGGAAGAAGAGGGCGGGGAACAGAAACGACGTGCAATCGTAGGCGCTTAACAGTCATGGTAAAGTGTCGCTTTATGTGTATGCCGAGAAATGAAAAACGGTTTGTCGAGGCGGGAGAGGTAGAAGGGAAGAATAAAGAATTATGAGATTTGAGTGGTTTTGCTCTAATCTACCATCGATAACTCATAAATCATTACTTATAAATCATAAAGGTTTTCAGATTCACAAACTGCCGACAAAACCAGCCATACAATTCAATAAATCTAATGAAAAAAAAAGCAAAAACAAGCAAACAAATTTAAAAATAAAGAGAAATAAAAGAAATATATATTTGGAATTTCTTTACTTTTTTTATTAGTCATCAATTTGGTATTAAAGTCTGAAGGTTAATTCATTGCTGGTTTTTCGTCACATAGCCACTTTAATGACGCGCCTAAAACGACACTACAGAATATATTGTTTTGCTTCATTGAAATCGTTTTCCTTGTAATACGATTAAGGTTTACATTTTACTAAGCAGTGTTATTTTAGAATTCTTTTTGAAACAAAAAAACAAAAAACAGCGAAAACAACAAGCACAAATGCAATAAATCCTTGAATAGAAGGGAAAGAATTAATTTGGAAATAATTCATTTTCTCCATATATTTTCCTTTTTATCACAATTTTTCACTTTTCATCGCCTTATTATCTCTATCTTCTACCCTCTCTATAGCTTTTAGCCTTAACTCCTCACTCCTTTTTTGCGGCTTACTAGAATTAGTGATTTTCGTTGGTAAAACGAAAACAACAACAAAACCTTAATCACTAAAGCGTTAGTAACTTATACGAATTCCGAGCAGCTAACAAGCACTTCCGGTGCAGTTGAATTACAAGAGAAAAAAACAATAATAGTAAGTGACAAAAATCTGGCAACACAGCTGGAATTTTTACGAACAAAACAACTATGCGTGCTGTTTGCAAGCAAACAAAGTCAAAAACAAAAATAAAAACTTCAATAACAAAACTAAAAAAAATAATTGGGATAATAATAATAGCAATGTCATAACAATATTTTGACGCACAGCAAGAAACAACAATGACAAATAGTCACAGCGCCCGCAACAGCGACAGCGAGAAAGGCACCAACACCGACACAAACACCAGCACAATGCCACACAAAAGATTGCTGCTCTCGGTTTATTGTAAACTCTATTGGTTCCAAAGGAAGTGTACAAATTGGGGATTTTTAGAAAGAAACGCCAGGAACAAATGAACACATTGACAGATCTGCAGACACAATATAAAAACCACGCATACACGCACGCACGCACAAATCCTCTCTTGCATGTTTTTCGTATTAAAGCACGACCACTCCTACGACTCGTACGCTTCAGTTCCACAAACAGATAATAACATGCTCATGCGATATAAGGGAAACAATCGCGTGTATGGCTATGTGTTTCATTTTTTTGTTGGTAGCAAACTGTTAGCACCTCGTTGTCTGTCATCAGGCTGACGGCATTTATTCCTATCATTCATAAAACATACACTCTTTACTTCCTACCTCTTTCATTTCCCTTTCATAATCATACCAACACCAACTTCTCACCTGCTCTCACTCTCTCACTCTCACTTTTTTCTAAAATAACTATCTGCAATAAAAAGTATATATGAACTCACTAACTCCTATACAAATTACTTATTTTGTTATTCCTAACAGCATAAGTGTTGCATGAATTAGTCCTGCACGAATCCCACATGAGACCAGAAGGAATCCTCTATGAATGCTACATCAATCCTACATGAATCTTCCATGAATTGTAAAAGAATCTTACATGAACCAAACATAAATGACGCACAAATCATATATGAATATTACATGAAACCAATATGAATCCCATATGAATCCAGCATGAATTTCCCACGGATCATGCACGAATTTTGTACACGCCCTAGACGAATTCTACACGAACTTTCCACGAATCCTCTATGAGTTCAGAATACATTACGGATTCTACATGAATCATACATGGACCAAGCGAGAGTGATGGATGAATCATGCATTAATCCTATATGAACCAAGCCAGAACCGTGCACGGGTCGCACCTGAATGCTCAATGAACACGCACATGAATTCTTACATGAATCTTAAAACTTTACCACTCCCGCCCCACTTTTTTAATTAAATCATTGAAAAGTAATGTCTATCAGTCTCTCTGCCTGATCGTCTGTGTGTCTGCTTGTCCTCCTGTGGATGTCATGATTACCAACGAACGGAGGGAAATATCGACATGAAATTTGTTACAAATATTCATTGTCGTCATAGGCTTTCTGGGGCTGAAAATGGGGTAAGTCACACCAGTGCCACGCCTTCCTTTTTATATCGATACTGAGGGTTATTCTAAACAGAAATATATACACTTTTCTTTACCTGCCATGCCTCCTTTAATGCATTACAAACGGAAGTAATAAGTGAATACACCATATCCCTTCAGGTGTAGGGTCCAAGAGCACAGAAAATATATAAATTTAAAACTTTATTATCATAATCATTCAATATGAATATATTGCGCAATATTGCATTATTTCAAACGCAACTGCAACAAAAATTGCGCAAACTGTTGAAAGTTTTACTCTTTCTCATTCTCTTTCCTTTATTCTTTGGTTGCCAGATGCAAATTTACAAAAATTACTTTGGCCCTACGGCCAAATGCAGAAAGTTTACAATTATGCAACGATTTACTACCTGCGTGAAACGAAACATGTTTTTATCCGGTGAGAGTGGTTGTGAGGTTTCCTTGCAACTCATTGGTGAGGAAGTTGGTGAGGGAGATAGATATATAATAAAATTCGCTTTTCAATATTCAAAACTCGCTTTATAAATTGCTCGAAGCGTTTTATTCAAATTACAGTAAACAAAGGATAAAGCGCAAAATGTAATAAAAATCAGGATACTGGTTGTTTGGTTTGATTGGCCATTAGATGGTTGGTTTTTTTAATACTAGTTCTCAATGATTTATTGCTAAACATTGGACACCGTTGGTTACCCCATTTTTGGCGGATTTATAATTATTTTTTTATAACTTCATCACGAAAAATATTAACAAAATCTCAGACTTCTTCACAGTAAACAATATTGTTCGTTATTGCTTTTGATGTGATTTTGCAATTCATGTCCAATCCTTATTACAATTTTAATGAACTAAATCATTTCCTCTCATAAAATCGATTCGGGCGTTTGTAAAGGACGAAAGGAAAGGAAACCGATATTAGGTTTTTGGACTCAATTTTCAGGCAGACTTGATTTTTTTTCATTTTGGGTGTTAATTGCTTTTGTTCAGGTCTTTTCTTTTTCCATTGTTTTTTGTTTGGGTATTTTTGTTACTTTTTGAATACTTTTTTCTCTTTTACTTAGCTGGTTTTAATTTGGCTTTTTTTAGGTTTTCTATTGCCTTGGTTATTTTTTGAATCTTTTGCATCGTTTTGTATTTAGTTTTTCTTTGTTTTGAGCGCTTTTCCGCAGCATTTTAATTGGTTTCATTCGTATAAATCATTCAAACAATTTCTGCTTTTAACAGTTTTAATTACAATATTTCCAAAAGTTTTCAATTGCGAATTTTGAATCAAGCGGCTAATTGTCGCTTCTATTCAAAACTCGCCAATGGCTTTTAGCTCGATCCCCTACTCTCATTTGAAAGCATAAATTAGTTTCTTTATAGCCAGAAGGCTAACTAGAAATTGGCTGGAAATAAAACGTAGGATTAACCCTCCGGGAAAACGCTCTACTACGAAATTGCGGCCACTTATCTCAGCATTTCATGGTTTTGCATTGAATTTGAAAAGTGAAACAAAAAATCTTAACAATAAAAAATCCACTTTTTCACCGTTTAATTATTGGGCACAATTTGTGATAATAATTTGTGAAAATATAACAAAAAGACGATAAAGGAAAGGAAAGGCGGAGGGAGGTATTTTTTGAGGATTGAGAGAATTCTTGAAATTCTTAAAATGGCAAAGTTTTGTATAGAAATCTGTTCACTCTCAAGCCCGATAATTTTTACTAAGGTTTAATTGGGGATTAAACATTGAATCAAATCGGGAATCTCCTTCGCATTCTTTTCTCATTTGATTGAGCAATAAGGCTGGTGTTTTCCATGCGAGTCTTCTGGCAAGCCCTTATTCGTCCTAACTTCATTCCACTTCGAACTATAAACTGTTAATAATGAAGCAATTAACAATTTCATTAGGGTTTATAGAATAAATTTAAGTCATTCCTTCCCGAATGACGATTCAAGCTTCAAAACATGAAGGCAACCACTGGAATTGAGACTTTGCGCATATATTCGGAACTGATGTCGTCTCTCTGGAGGGGATATCGTTATTATGTTTCAATTTAATCTAGCTTTATCTAAAAGCTCTTTTACTATTTTACTTTTAATATTTTTTAAAACTTTCAATAATCTTTATTTTATCGTTTTGTTAGCCAGCTACATTTCTATATAAATTAACTAATTAATTAATGTAATTTTTACATAAGTAAATTATATTTAAATCTGGTTCCTGAAGCCTGTTTAATCAAGCTCTATTCTGCTTTACAAATTAAATTGAGAGCGAAGGTAATTAAGCTAAAACTTAAACTGAAATTAACAAAAAGTTATGTAGCGTTTTATCGTAAGATCGAATTTTCATCACAAATTCTCTTCAGAAGGTGGCTGTAATGACGCCGCTGTCGTCGCTCCCGTTGTCGCTTTCATTTTTTCGGCAGAGAACGTCGGTGACACCTGTGTGGCTTCCTGGGTGGCTGCTGCAATAGCCACTGGCAAGACTTTACCCAGACCTACTGCGGCTGTTGAGCTCATCAACAAATTGCTTGCTTTCTCCACTACACCCAAGGGATCGGTTATCGTAATTAATTCAACGGGTGTAGCGTCTGCACTCTTTGTCAGTACTTTTTCAGCTTCTTCCTTTGCCTCCATAAATATCCAATGTTTCTTGTTTAAAAGCAATAAAATCATTAAAACTGGCAAATGGATTAAAGAGAAAAGGAACAGTTTTCGAGATGAACGACTATCGGCCTTCTCATAGAATTTGTAAGCTGTAAATGGAATGTAAGCAGTATTAGAATGATTCTACTTGCTGTTACGCGGCCAACATATCACCCACCCAGATAGCCGAAATACGCGTTAAATGGTAGAGCCTCTAATGCAAACCACACGTTCGTTAAATCTAAAAGTGGCGCTGCTAAAGAAAGAGCTCCAATCACTGCAGTGTATCGCAAGGCAGTGCGGCGACATAGACCTGGATTCTCAACAGACATCATACGATAACCCGCTCGCAAATAATCCGGTCGCAGATTCCATGACAAAGCATTAAAATGTGGAAATTGCCAAGCATAGAGTACTCCCGCTAAAATCCAAGCTCCCGCATCCAATGTACCGGCACAACTGGTCCATCCCATGATTGGCGGTATAGCACCAACAACCGATCCCACCCAAGTATTAAGAATACTCATACGCTTCATGGGCGTATATATGGAGGTATATAGAAAGAGGTTTCCAGCACCTAGAGCTGCAGTTAGACCATTAACGCCGTAATACAACATACTAACACCTGCGGCCGCCGAAACAGTAGCGAAACCGAGAGCATGCATCGGCGTTAATTGACCCGTGACTAGAACGCGACACTTTGTACGTGCCATTTGTGCGTCGTAGGGCACCTCATGATACTGATTGATGGCATTTGCTGCAGCCGACACTAGGCCAGTTCCCAGCGAACAAAGCGCGAATGTGCTGAGATCAAAAGGTGCCGGAGCCATGGCATAACCACCCATTGTTGTCATAACAACTAACGCTGTAATAAAATTGTGATTAAATGGATAAATTCTGGAGATAGTACTTAACCCACATGTCAGACGAAATTTGGCCAATTTTTTATAGCAGGTCAGAAGTTGCCCAATGGACTCAGCGGGTTTCGCATTGGGATGTACAACGCTTATTTCTTCACGCCGTTTTGGTACGTCGTCTTCTGTTGTTTTCTGTTGCTCCGTTGAGATCCCTTGATAAAAGCATTTTTTTGTCTCTTGTGACTGTTCTTTAGCTACTGTATTCATCCTTTTACTAGCATCCACTGTTGCCACACTTTGCACAGGCACCGCCACTGATTGTACCAATTCTTCGGTGGCAACATCATCCTTCGTTACCGCCACAGTCTTAGCGGATACCCTGCTCGCATATAACTACAAATAAGGACTAATTTATCAAAAATGTTAGCCAAATAGGATTTATGTAACTGACTCGAAGCAGCTGACCATTAGCATGACATATGTCGATTTCATGCGGAATTCTACGGAGGAATTGAATCATTGTTTATACCGTTTGCATAAGCCGTGAATCCTAAAGTATTATTCGATCCATTTCCACTATTTTAATTGTATTTTTTACTTATAAATAATAACACGAAGTTAGACAGAGGATCTGCACACAATTTAACACCAAACCAGACCGACTAATTTTTTGACAACGCGAAAATTCAGAAATTTTGACATGATAACAGCACGATGTTGTTGTTATAGACCCTCGAATGTATATGAATTTATCGCAAGGTATTGCCACTACAAAATTTTGGTTCACTTTTTGATACACATATATTTTAAGAAGTTAGAATAATTGAACACGAACCCCCTTCAAAGGAAATAAGCTTTGTAAGTTTATTATATAAACCTATTATAACTTATATCTTAAGAACATGGAAAAGATGAATTAAATGCATTTTGTAACTGCCGTAGAACCATTGTTAAAATCGCATTACTCTTTAGAGGAAATAAGAAAATAACACTTGTTGTCTACTCCCTATCAGTAAAATAAGAATTTCATATTTTGACTCGACGCTGCTTTTGTAATTAATTTCTGCTGTTTATTTACACCATATTTCTAGCCATTCCAATAAAGATTGTTACACATATTCATAATTATTTATTAGGTTTTTAATGTATTACTTTATTAAGAGGTATATACTAACAATTTAATTTTTAGCCAGACTCTGTGAGGATTTCACGCGGTACTTTTAAAGTTCGTAGAACAATGCTTTGTTCTACAAATAAAAAATATAACACTACGTTAGCGCATAATTATTTTCCAGAGTAAAACCAGTAATCTATTATAACAGGCCAACGATATAAGGCTAAATACGCCGGCGATTTTATCTGACGCAAAAGAAGTGACGCAAATTTCAAATTAAAATTGTATATATCTTGAGGTTTGAAAAGTATTAAAAATTATTAAGTTCCTTATGATAGAAATTAAACCGTTAAAATTCCATTGAAATCTTTGTTATTAATTTATTCTTAAACCAGAAAAATTTTAAGTTTTTTAATTCTTCCTTAGTTCTTACAATGGATTAAATTTATTAATCATTAATTATAAATTTCCGCACAATAAGTCCAGTTTGACTTTTATGCAATTTTATCCCAAGTGCTGCGATTTAAATTTATAAGTAAACTATTTACTGTAAAATGAAATCGATTTTATGTATGGAGATACTTAACAGTTGTTACAGTTTGAAAACTTCAATCAAAATCAACACCGCTTTGCAGTGGAACAGTCATAAACGCATTTCCCGCTGCGTTGTTGTCAAACTGGAAATAGAACACATAGTATTATGAAAACACATAGTATTATGTCCGATATAAGCAACACCTAACATGAATCTTCCCGTATTTCCAATATCGACAATGCGTTGTGGAATTGTTATGTTGGAACTTTCACGCGGAAAAGAGGCGTGAAAACACACATATGGTAGCACAATGATTTTAATTTATCTCGAACGCTGTGAGTAGTGCAAGCAAGGGGGCCCCGCCGTACTCTTATTTAGGTACCACGGCTCTTTATTCGAATATCCAAAAATTAAATTAGTACTGTACAAGTATGGCAACATCGGTTGCCAACATAAAGGAAAATTCGAAGAGTTTTACATCCGGTTTTGACTGACAGCGAACCATTTCTTTTGCATCGTGCTTTGGACGGGTGAGGTACGTCTGAAATAATTTTTAGGTGTGATTCGATTTTATATAAAAATGTTTATGCCAATTTAAATGGTTTATTTGTGTGGTTTGTTTGTGTGGCTATTTGAATAAATAGTTAACATCAGTAGTTAAAATAGTAATTAGTTAATTTATAATATTAAATCAGTGGTGAGTAAGAAATAGCAGAATATTGGCAGTGATTGTTCAGAATTGTTTCCTTAATAATTGGAAAGTTGTCTGATCTACACTGGTAGTATTCTGCTCACAGGAGGGTCATTGATGGATATTTTTTCTTTTATTTTTAGTTCAACGAAATCCCGGCACAGATAATCCTCAACCATGCCGCAGAATGAATATATGGAACGTCACCGTAAACTCTACGGTCGACGTCTGGATTATGAAGAACGCAAACGTAAGAAGGAGGCACGTTTGCCCAAGGAACGTGCCCGCAAGGCACGCAAGCTCCGTGGCATCAAAGCAAAACTTTTTAATAAAGAGCGCCGTAATGAAAAGATACAAATAAAAAAGAAGATTCAAGCTCACGAAGAAAAGAAAGTGAAGAAACAAGAGGAAAAAGTTGAAGATGGTGCCTTGCCGCATTATCTGCTTGATCGTGGAGTCCAATCTAGTGCGAAAGTACTTTCAAATATGATAAAACAAAAACGCAAAGAAAAGGCTGGCAAATGGGACGTGCCAATACCGAAAGTTCGCGCCCAATCCGATGCTGAAGTATTTAAAGTGATCAAAACTGGGAGAACAAAACGAAAGGCATGGAAACGTATGGTCACTAAGGTTACATTCGTGGGCGAGAATTTCACCCGTAAACCGCCAAAATATGAACGTTTCATACGGCCAATGGCTTTGCGTATGAAAAAGGCGCACGTGACTCACCCTGAATTGAAAGCTACTTTCTACCTGCCCATTATTGGTGTTAAGAAAAATCCAAGTTCGGCTATGTTTACATCATTAGGGGTCATTACCAAGGGAACGGTGATAGAAGTAAATATATCCGAATTGGGTCTGGTCACACAAACGGGTAAAGTAGTGTGGGGGAAATATGCTCAGGTGACGAACAATCCAGAAAATGATGGTATCATTAATGCGGTACTGTTGGTTTAATTCATTAACATATAAATATCAAATCAATTATTTTGAAATATGACTGTTCTTAGAATGTAAAAATTTTTTGGAATAAAATAGCGTTACTCACCACAAATTCTTACTGTGTTTTGCTCTTTACAAAAACATTTCTGTTTAATTTTCATACTCTATTTCTCTAATATGTCCTGAATGATCTCTTTCTTTTCAGCCGTCTATTGATATATCCGTAAAATGCAGATATTTGTGAAAACCCTTACGGGTAAAACCATTACCCTTGAGGTTGAACCCTCAGATACTATTGAAAATGTCAAAGCCAAGATTCAGGACAAAGAGGGAATTCCACCAGAACAGCAACGTTTAATATTTGCTGGTAAACAATTAGAAGATGGTCGTACTCTTTCCGATTACAACATTCAAAAAGAATCAACATTGCATTTGGTTCTACGCCTGCGTGGTGGTGCCAAGAAACGCAAGAAGAAGAACTATTCTACACCCAAAAAAATCAAACATAAGCGCAAGAAGGTCAAACTAGCTGTCTTAAAGTATTACAAGGTATATAACGAACAAAGATTAAAGCCATAAAGCATTGATGGTCATAACATTCGAGGACAATTTCTTGCGAAGAGCAAAGAATTTAAAAAATTCACAGAGTTGACTGAACATTTTGATCTGTTTAAGGAATTCTTGAGTCTTGTTTATCTTGAGCTTTTGACTTCAAAACGACAGGGATAAAAGTTGCACATCAAGAAACTAAAACTAAACAGTTCATTCAGTGAATGAAGAAGGGTTCGTTTGTTCTTGAAACGTTTGCGTCTTGTCATGGCCTTTATCGTTTATTATCATTGTAGATTTTCTCAATTTTAAACAACTTGTTTTCCTCTTTTGTGTTTAGGTCGATGAAAATGGCAAGATTCACCGTTTGCGTCGTGAATGCCCGGGCGAGAATTGTGGTGCCGGTGTTTTCATGGCTGCCCATGAAGATAGACACTATTGCGGCAAGTGCTATTTGACTTTCGTGTTTACCAAACCAGAGGAGAAATAAAGTACTTGGAATATACTTTCGATGAGATGAATAATATAGTTTTTTAAATATTCAAAACTAATTGATTTAGTGTTATTTTTTATAATTGTTAGTTTTTCTGATTGATTCACTTGTAATTAGAAAGTGAATGCAATTTAATCGGGGGATAAATCGCAGGGAGATTCAGGGAATAAAACTTCAGAGCGAGGATGTCATCCCCATTCCCGGTACAGGTTTCTTCAAGACTAGTGTGCACCCTTATATTCTAATTCAAAACTAGAATATTCAAAAAATGTTGAAATCTTTTGTTAGAGGTTAGGGCATGCATTTGAATATTTAAGTGCCCTCTAGATTGTTAAAGGTTTTCTAAGACTTCTGAAGTGGAAGCGCTGTTTCAGGTGAAGTGCGGTGCTCCACTGCTTGACATTGCCGAAATTTGACACTTCGACTCCTACAGATCACTGAAGCGTGGAGTTCCGGCTACTTCGGAGCGAAGTTCCTTCAGTTCGTCGAAGTGTAAGGCTCCCGGCTCCTTCAAATTCCTAAACCGGGGTCCCCTTTCTCCACTCATTTAAAAAAACATTGTTTCATTGATAATAAATTTTACTTACAACAAATTCTATGAAAGCTACATTTTTGTTATGAACGTATTACAAATGCAAAGCACGGAGTTCATAAAAAATTTATTGGCCCGTTTCATAAGTTAATACGATTCATTATAGCAATCCTCTGTTCCAATTTTATATTTTCGTTATTTTCAACAATTTATTGCTCGGATCATAAAACGTGTAAAAATAGCAATACATAGATTTATAAATTGACTGTATCTACTTTTAAGCTTTTATACATAAATGTTAAAATGTCTGTGGCTTCCTCAATGCGTTTGGTTGTTGGCTTGCCCGCACCATGACCGGCCTTACTATAGACGCGTAAAAGCAAAGGTTTCTTTTGATAAGGCGAATTTCGCACAGCCTTTTGTAGAGCAGCGGCGAATTTCAATGAATGCAGAGGACTGACACGATCATCATGATCAGCAGTTAAAATAAGCGTAGATGGATATTCCTCGTCCGCTAAAATAAAGCGAAATAAATCAATACATGTCGTACAGACTTAGAGCCCCAAAAGTACAAGATGTTATTTCTTAACTTACGTGACTCTGGCGTGTGCACATTATGCAATGGTGAATATTTCAATAGATTATCAAAATGTTCTTTCTCGCTGGGATTACCATAATCAGAGCACCAAGCGTGGCCAATGGTGAATTTGTGGAAACGCAGCATATCCAAAACGCTGTTGAAAATTATAAAAACAAATAATATATTGGCATCGCCTTTAAGTCTCATAATCTTACCCCACTTGCGCTACAGCAGCGCCATATAAATCCGGTCTTTGATTAATGCAGGCGCCTACCAAAAGGCCACCATTCGAACCACCCTGTATTACCAAACGATCTTTGGTAGTGTATTTATGATCTATCAAATATTGTGCGGAAGCATGGAAATCATCAAATACATTTTGTTTATTTAATAAACGGCCACCATTATGCCATTTCTCGCCATATTCACCACCACCCCGTAGATTCGGATAAGCCAATATTCCATCGAAAGTATCGATAAACATTAAACCGGTTATGGCAAACGAAGGTTGCAGACTAATATTGAAACCACCATAGCCGTAAACAAGGCAAGGGCGTGGCGAAATTACTTCTGTCTTTTTACGTATAATAAACATTGGAATCCGAGTGCCGTCTTTGCTCTCATAAAAGACTTGTTCGACTTTATAATCATCCTGGCGGAAACCTTCCAGATTTAGATTAATTTCACGAAATATTTTTGGTGTATGATCGGGCATTTTAAAATCGTAGTGATAGATGGTACCCGGATTAAGAAATGAGGAGAAATTATAGAAGATTTCTGAGTACTTTTTCTTGCCAGAAATGTCCACTATTGTGCCAATATCCAAATCAAATTTACGAATAAGTTGGCCAGTATGCAAACTATTCGCTTGAAGAGTATTCTAGAATTAGTTAAAAAATGTATTAAAAATATGTTTTTAAAAAAGGTGTCCAAGCTAAGAAAACCCTTTTTTATCATCTTACTTTTACATCCCTTATATAGCACAATAATAATTTATCCTCATCAACGCATTTGACCCAATCCAAAACATCTTTATCATGTTCCTGGTAAAAATAATGATAGTATTAATTTCTTAATAAATTGAAATAGCGAAAGAAATTTCTTGAAACAGAAAATCTTACAGGTATCAGTGTGGTCCAATTCTCCTCGGCTGGATTTTCAAAATCGATTACAATCACTCGATAGTTGGGAGCATTTTTGTTGGTACGCAAATATACCTTAGAGCCAATATTTGTAATATACTAAAAATTAATAAATATTAGATCAAAGCAAAATATTTTCCAAAAAACCAGCTTACATCATAATTAGATTCAAATTTATTAATTATAATGTTAATTTTTAACTTCGATTTGATTTCGCCGGCTTCATTAAGATTAGCATAATAAAGTATATTATCACGGCAATCCTTAACGATAGGCATGATTAAATAAGTGCCACAATCAGAAACCACCGACTGACTGCAATTGAAAAGAACAAAAATATTATTATCTAAAGTATGCAAGAGGCAATAATAAGATTAATTAACAAATAGTAAATTATATTAATATGCATATATCCTTGAGTTGACGACCAGAATCCAAATTCCCAGGCCTTCGTAATGTTCTACAACTCGTTTAATGACTTCTGAGAAGTGTTATCTTTATGGATCAATTAATGGCTCAAAGTAAAGGAGTAGTAATAATGCATTTTAAGAGGGGTTAATAATTTTTATCCGTAAAATTATTTGTTAAAATTTTTTCAACTCCAAAATTGCCTAAAAAGCTTTAGATTTCTTCTTAATAATAAAGGAGTCAATGAAAAAATGGTGTTATTAAACGACTTATTTAGATGGCCGGTATATAAACCCTCCCCTATTTTGGACGCAAATCTTTTTACAGAAACTCATCTCAAATATCATCAAAAGTTATCTGCGGATCGTAAACACACAAATTTCAAACGATATTGAAATAGTTCTAAATAACTTCTATCGAAATAATTAAACACTAAGCATTAAACTTCTTTAGTAATACTATTATTTACTGCTTATTCTAGTTCGTCAAAATTTATATTTATAAAAAAAAATACTTCACAACTCTTTGTCACTTACATGCGCCATGAAGGCTCCTCGGGGAATTCTGCAACTAACACATCCTCCGATTGCGCTTCACCAATGCGATGATAGTAAAGCTTTTGATTTTCGTTTTGCTTTGTTTCAGAACCATCAGTTTTTCCATCTTGTTCGGGATAACGCTGGAAAGAAGCGATTAACAAAATTTTTCCTGTATATAATTGCTCAACCACACTGCATTACAGTGGGATGAGAGTCCCTGGAACTTTTACTCACACCATAGAAAAATCCTTTATTATCTTTGGTCCAAGAGATTTCCGAAAATTTTACTTTTTCCAATATTTCATCATAATCTTTACCGGTCTCTACATCCCGTATACGTATCTTAATCCAATCGGAACCGCTTTCACTCAGACCGTAAGCCATGTAATTGCCATCTTCCGAAAAGGATTTTTGGGTTAAAGCAATGGTACCATCCTCCGAAAGTGTATTCGGATCAAAAAATACCCTCGGTTCGTCTTCCAGAGAGGACTGTTGAAAGAGAACACTGACACCACATAATTGAATTGTTTATCTTTCTCGAATAAAATGGAGATAAAATCAAGAATTTATATATTAATCTTGTACCTTTGATTTTGCAAGCCAGTGTTCATATAGAAATAATAATATTTCCCGTATTTCATAGGACAACCATATTTTGGATAATTCCATAATTTGGTAAGTTTCTCATTAATTTTCTTCCACTCGGGACAATCCTCCAGGAAGGGTTGACTTATTTTATTTTGAGACTCAACATAAGCTTGTGTCTCTGGAGCATCTGGATCCTCTAGCCAACGATAGACATCCTTAATCTATAAGACATAGACGTCTTTGATCAATTTCCAAATATTTATTTTTATGGTTCAACTTACTTTTGTGCCATGAAAATCATCCTCTATCGTTTCATCTTCACGAGCAATGGGATAATTAAATTTAGTTTGCATTGTAATTTTGGTTTCTTTTGTTTGAGTTGTGCTCGTAATGCTGTCAATTTCGTCACCTCTAACCCACGGAATCGATGATGAAGCTGTCAAAATTTACATATTCCATGCACGTCCGTCAATCAGCAGTTTAAAAATGACAACTTACCGAAATATGGCTGTGAAGTTGTTTTGAAATACCTTCGGTCCTGGCTGAAGCAGTATGTGATTTGCGTTTGCTATGGAAAATGCGAATTCCCACGAATAGTACCACTAATTCGCGATGAACTTAATTGCACAGCACTTCTTTGCAAACGGAGGCCAAATCGCATTATTATTATAATTTCTTGTTTGGTAGTGCCTAAATAGGGGACCAGATTCAAAACATCAATTTGATAACGGGCTGTCAAATGAAGTACCATTAAGACCATTTCACAGGGTACATAAATATTAAAAAAATTAATCAATATTTTAAAATTATTAAATACACTATTAAAAATTTTAAAAATACTTAAATTACCTCCACACAAAATTTGTAATAAAAGTGAAACTAGTAAATTTTTTTATGCGTCGAAGTTTTTCGTAAATTTTGCAGAGAAGTTTTCGGCACTCTTCGTCTAAACCGGCACCATTTTTTACTTATGCTACAACCCATATTGGCAATGTCAATTTTATGCGTTGTTTTGTCCTAAGATGACATATTGGAGCCACGAAAAAGACGCCGTCTCAACTCGCATGGTGACTTTGTAAGTAAGGGCCTGTCCAGGCATGTTAGTGACCATGCGATTAACCATGCGGGAAAAAATCTAGTGAAATGTCATTCGTTTGAATTAAACCCTACATACATGGAGCCATATAATTTTGTATAGAATGCAATAGACGTCATCGAAAATCGAATTGCTTGGATAAGGTTTGGGCAGTTGCAGAGCCTCGCCAGGCAGCCATCGAATTTAAGCCTTAGTATGCGTATGCATCGAATTGGTGACGTGTTCATTGAGAGTTTTGCTTGATGACAATTAAGGTTTAACTAAGTGCTATAATCAACATTATCTTTATTCTGAGTGATCAAAAAGATTACGCAAAATGTCGCATATCAGCGATAGTGGTTTTTTAGTATTGTTTTACTGAAAAGATGAATTTTGTTACTTTTGTTACACTTTGTAAAAAAGTGTTATTTTACCAACACAAATTTTATTTGAAAGAGCTACACATAAACCAGGAAATGTGGAATACAATATGAATTAAACAGTTTTAATACCGAAGTTGTAATTTTGAAAAATGGTATTTTATTATTTAATTTATTGTTTACTGTTTATTATTTGAATTTACTCTTTGATTTTAAGATTCAGTGAGAGAGGTTATCGACTCCGATGTAGAAGTAGAAAGTTAAAATACTTTGAGTTCAAGTTAAACGCGATTTTCTAAGGTCCCGTTTTCACATTTAATTTAATCTTCAAAATTAATCGGCAATCTCTAGCTGTTGGTGGATTAGTAGGAAACAGCACCAGTAAGGATCATTGCAAGATATAACAATTACAAATTTCAAAATTATAAATATTCTCAAAGCATTCTTATATTAAAATTATCAAACAATAGAAACACCCAGAAATTACATAAATAAATCAATTTCTGCACACAAATCGAATTAGGAATTCATTACGCAATTATTTTATTTAAACTAACAATTAACAAATTAATCAATTGAAGTCACTGCACCCAATATGAAAATTCAATGTAATGATAATTTAGTACAATTAGAGTATATCCCTTGCTTTAATGCATCATCTTCATCTATATCTCGAATTATCGATTCAAGCATGCTCTTGGGTATTCTTAACAAGATACCCTTGGATCTGCTTCGTGTTATTGTAATTTTGTTAATCTGCGTCCACTCAGCACGTCCTCGGGCGCAGTTTTCGGCACTTTGCCGTGCTGTTGTTTGCCCGTACTCGAGGGCATTGAATTCCTGCCCAGGATATGAGAACATTGTCCGTTTTGATGGTTCAATCTCACTTAAATAGCGGTGGTTTCTAATAATTCTATTGCAGCTAATTTTAATAATTCCGCTTCTAATAATTAAGCAGATCATAATTGGAAGACGGCTTCTAATAATTCAGTTGAGGATTCAGAACTATAACTAAATATTTACAAGATAATAAATTGTTTACATTAGTCCAGAAATATTCTTACGTGACATAATTATGGTGAATTACGCATCCATATAAGCAAGCACTATACCTGTGTTTCGGTGGTGTAAAATTTTTACTTTTTTGCCGGAAAAGAGTTCCTTAACTTGTTGTCTCTAGTTGACAAAACCAATTGTCCCCAAATTTTCTTCAAGGATAATGATCTAAGTGATTCGTGTTTCTGTATTTAAATTTTATAAATTAAGCAGCCTATTTTTATTTTTGTAAATCTTTAAGGTACATAATTTTTTATAATTTTTCTTCGTATAACTGAAATAATATACGAAATAACATTTCAGACTAAAATGCCGGCTAGAAAAACAAAGCCTTGTACATTATGTCCCAACCAAATGAAAGGAGATGGGCTATTTTTCACAAACCCACACCATATAAATTTTCTCAAGAAAGCTCGATACGAGTTTCGTGTAAGTCAAAACATAAATTTCATTAAAAGAATGATGGGTTTGCTCTAAGAAACTTTACTTTATGCCTTATTTTTCAATTTTACTCAAATTTAGCCTGAATATGGAGTATGTGAAGAATGCTATGCAAATATAACTAAAGTATATGAAATCAAATTAAGGCACGCTAAAGAAAAGCTAAGAGCAAGACTAATAACAGCTGGTCACGTATCAAATCCATCGACCGTATCCGCCATTGTTCAAAGAAGTGATAACAATGTGACCACCAGCAGCTCAGTTGCAGCAAAACAAAGGCCATCAAATATGGGAAGCCAGTCTACTACCTCGCTGAGCAGAACAAAATCCAGTACGACGGGGACTACTGATGAAAGCCTAACTCCCAGCTTATTAATGGTGGCCTCACAAGTGCAATCTCAAGAAATTTCACAAACGTCAGAATTCAATAGACCTAAAGGAAGCGTTACAAAGGGAGCCCAAACAGTCAAGCGCGTTCTACCGGAATCTCCTTTGAATACTGAACCTTCAACTAGCGCTGCAGCCGCTGCAGCAGCAGCTGCGCGCAAACGGCCGGCACCAGCAGATCCATGGGATGATATACCCAGTCCTGCAGTTTTAAACGGTTCCAGATTGCCACATATACAGCCTATACCGAAAAGTAACTAGCAGAGATTTTACATCTCTTGTTGGAAATTTTTAATATGTTTTAATTCTTTATAGGAAGACAATTTGTTCATGCCAACAGAGATATAATGAATATTTATTTGGCTGACACAAGTGGTGGCTAATAAACACACTGCATAAATTCAATTATTAAACTTTGTTATCGATATTTATTGATTAAAATACACTGAAAATTTAATATGATCTAGACTTACAGCAGCCAAGTCGAAATTATACCGCCTTGCCTTCGAGATTTTAAAATCATGGTTAAAAATCAATTTATTTTAACGAAATAATTATTTTTAAGGCCCGAGTTTAAGGCCCAGTACATTAATTGAGCCATTATGACGCCACAGAATTGGATTTAATCCAAGGAAGTCGTCTCGGGCTATTAATAAATATTTTTGATGACGCCATATTTACGCCTTAAATTCGGTTAATGACGAAGAATGATGGCCCCAAGTGTCAGACTTGCCCATTCCCGATGGTAGGGCAACCGAGCTCTGACACTGAAAAATTTCAGTAAAACGGTTAATTCAAAATCCTATTCGCTGAGGTTATTATTCGTTTCTTATAAGAAATGCCGTAATTTGTAAACACCAGAAAAAGCTGAGCATGCTTATTGACACAATGTCATGAAGATAAATTTTGCAGGTAATTTTGCGTTAGCATTCACAATAAGAAGTAAAGTGCATTATTTCTCACGAACGAAACGTTAGATTGTTTAACGTTTGACATTTCATGGAATTTATTAAGGAAGAACAATAATTATTATTAAACAAAAATATAATTAAATTAGTAAAAGTGATCGAATGAAATAAAGCATTTAACTCCCTTTTATGACACAGAATTTATTACTTTACATAAAATTATTCACTATATAAATACAGTGAAATAAATGAGAGCAATTAATTTTGAGGTGAAAGAGGAGATATATATGAAAGACTTTAGAAATTACACGTGCAGTTATAACTTCCTTTACTTCGGGTGAAGAAAATTAAACATATACTTTAATTTAGATCAAATTAAATGATCAAATAAATGAACCAATAAAATGGACAATTGATGATGGACGACTTTAAAAAAAATTTATAGCTAGTAATATTTTGTAGTTTTATAGCTAGTAATACTTTTAAGATACCCTTGGATCTGCTTCGTGTTATTGTAATTTTGTTAATCTGCGTCCACTCAGCACGTCCTCGGGCGCAGTTTTCGGCACTTTGCCGTGCTGTTGTTTGCCCGTACTCGAGGGCATTGAATTCCTGCCCAGGATATGAGAACATTGTCCGTTTTGATGGTTCAATCTCACTTAAATAGCGGTGGTTTCTAATAATTCTATTGCAGCTAATTTTAATAATTCCGCTTCTAATAATTAAGCAGATCATAATTGGAAGACGGCTTCTAATAATTCAGTTGAGGATTCAGAACTATAACTAAATATTTACAAGATAATAAATTGTTTACATTAGTCCAGAAATATTCTTACGTGACATAATTATGGTGAATTACGCATCCATATAAGCAAGCACTATACCTGTGTTTCGGTGGTGTAAAATTTTTACTTTTTTGCCGGAAAAGAGTTCCTTAACTTGTTGTCTCTAGTTGACAAAACCAATTGTCCGCAAATTTTCTTCAAGGATAATGATCTAAGTGATTCGTGTTTCTGTATTTAAATTTTATAAATTAAGCAGCCTATTTTTATTTTTGTAAATCTTTAAGGTACATAATTTTTTATAATTTTTCTTCGTATAACTGAAATAATATACGAAATAACATTTCAGACTAAAATGCCGGCTAGAAAAACAAAGCCTTGTACATTATGTCCCAACCAAATGAAAGGAGATGGGCTATTTTTCACAAACCCACACCATATAAATTTTCTCAAGAAAGCTCGATACGAGTTTCGTGTAAGTCAAAACATAAATTTCATTAAAAGAATGATGGGTTTGCTCTAAGAAACTTTACTTTATGCCTTATTTTTCAATTTTACTCAAATTTAGCCTGAATATGGAGTATGTGAAGAATGCTATGCAAATATAACTAAAGTATATGAAATCAAATTAAGGCACGCTAAAGAAAAGCTAAGAGCAAGACTAATAACAGCTGGTCACGTATCAAATCCATCGACCGTATCCGCCATTGTTCAAAGAAGTGATAACAATGTGACCACCAGCAGCTCAGTTGCAGCAAAACAAAGGCCATCAAATATGGGAAGCCAGTCTACTACCTCGCTGAGCAGAACAAAATCCAGTACGACGGGGACTACTGATGAAAGCCTAACTCCCAGCTTATTAATGGTGGCCTCACAAGTGCAATCTCAAGAAATTTCACAAACGTCAGAATTCAATAGACCTAAAGGAAGCGTTACAAAGGGAGCCCAAACAGTCAAGCGCGTTCTACCGGAATCTCCTTTGAATACTGAACCTTCAACTAGCGCTGCAGCCGCTGCAGCAGCAGCTGCGCGCAAACGGCCGGCACCAGCAGATCCATGGGATGATATACCCAGTCCTGCAGTTTTAAACGGTTCCAGATTGCCACATATACAGCCTATACCGAAAAGTAACTAGCAGAGATTTTACATCTCTTGTTGGAAATTTTTAATATGTTTTAATTCTTTATAGGAAGACAATTTGTTCATGCCAACAGAGATATAATGAATATTTATTTGGCTGACACAAGTGGTGGCTAATAAACACACTGCATAAATTCAACTATTAAACTTTGTTATCGATATTTATTGATTAAAATACACTGAAAATTTAATATGATCTAGACTTACAGCAGCCAAGTCGAAATTATACCGCCTTGCCTTCGAGATTTTAAAATCATGGTTAAAAATCAATTTATTTTAACGAAATAATTATTTTTAAGGCCCGAGTTTAAGGCCCAGTACATTAATTGAGCCATTATGACGCCACAGAATTGGATTTAATCCAAGGAAGTCGTCTCGGGCTATTAATAAATATTTTTGATGACGCCATATTTACGCCTTAAATTCGGTTAATGACGAAGAATGATGGCCCCAAGTGTCAGACTTGCCCATTCCCGATGGTAGGGCAACCGAGCTCTGACACTGAAAAATTTCAGTAAAACGGTTAATTCAAAATCCTATTCGCTGAGGTTATTATTCGTTTCTTATAAGAAATGCCGTAATTTGTAAACACCAGAAAAAGCTGAGCATGCTTATTGACACAATGTCATGAAGATAAATTTTGCAGGTAATTTTGCGTTAGCATTCACAATAAGAAGTAAAGTGCATTATTTCTCACGAACGAAACGTTAGATTGTTTAACGTTTGACATTTCATGGAATTTATTAAGGAAGAACAATAATTATTATTAAACAAAAATATAATTAAATTAGTAAAAGTGATCGAATGAAATAAAGCATTTAACTCCCTTTTATGACACAGAATTTATTACTTTACATAAAATTATTCACTATATAAATACAGTGAAATAAATGAGAGCAATTAATTTTGAGGTGAAAGAGGAGATATATATGAAAGACTTTAGAAATTACACGTGCAGTTATAACTTCCTTTACTTCGGGTGAAGAAAATTAAACATATACTTTAATTTAGATCAAATTAAATGATCAAATAAATGAACCAATAAAATGGACAATTGATGATGGACGACTTTAAAAAAAAATTATAGCTAGTAATATTTTGTAGTTTTATATCTAGTAATACTTTAAAAATGATTATTTAATTAGTTTGGGGCTCCTTCGAAAAGCTTCGGTTATGAATTTATAACTAATTGATTAGAGTAAAGAATCAAAACAAGTTAAACCCAAATAAACTGCAGTGATCGTTGAAGTCTTCGTGAACATATAACAAGCATTCAACTTCTAGCTGCTGGTGGATTAGTAGGATACAGCACCAGTAAGGATTATTGCAAGATATAACAATTACAAATTTCAAAATTATAAATATTCTCAAAGCATTCTTATATTAAAATTATCAAACAATAAAAACACCCAGCAATTACATAAATAAATCAATTTCTGCACACAAATCGAATTAGTAATTCATTACGCAATTATTTTATTTAAACTAACTAACAATTAACAAATTAATCAATTGAAGTCACTGCACCCAATATGAAAATTCAATGTAATGATAATTTAGTACAATTAGAGTATTTTGCTTGCTTTAATGCATCATATTCATATATATCTCGAATTATCGATTCAAGCATGCTCTTTGGTGTTCTTATCAAGATACCCTTGGATCTGCTTCGTGTTATTGTAATTTTGTTAATCTGCGTCCACTCTGCACGTCCTCGGGCACAGTTTTCGGCACTTTGCCGTGCTGTTGTTTGCCCATACTCGAGGGCATTGAATTCCTGCCCAGGATATGAGAACATTGTCCGTTTTGATGGTTCAATCTCACTTAAATAGCGGTGGTTTCTAATTCTATTGCAGGTTATTCTAATAATTCCGCTTCTAATAATTAAGCAGATCATAATTGGAAGACCGCTTCTAATAATTCAGTTGAGGATTCAGAACTATAGCTAAATATTTACAAGATAATAAATTGTTTACATTATTCCAGAAATATTCATACGTGACATAATTATGGTGAATTACTCATCCATATAAGCAAGCACTATACCTGTGTTTCGGTGGTGTAAAATTTTTACTTTTTTGCCGGAAAAAAGTTCCTTAACTTGTTGTCTCTAGTTGACAAAACCAATTGTCCGCAAATTGGCTTCAAGGATAATTATCTAAGTGACTCGTGTTTCTGTTTTTAAATTCTATAAATTAAGCAGCCTATTTTTATTTTTGTAAATCTTTGAGGTACATACATTTTTTATAATTTTTCTTCGTATAACTGAAATAGTATACGAAATAACATTTCAGACTGAAATGCCGGCTAGAAAAACAAAGCCTTGTACATTATGTCCCAACCAAATGAAAGGAGATGGGCTATTTTTCACAAACCCACACCATATAAATTTTCTCAAGAAAGCTCGACATGAGTTTCGTGTAAGGCAAAACATAAATTTCATTAAAAGAATGATGGGTTTGCTTTAAGAAACTTTACTTTATGCCTTATTTTTCAATTTTCAATTTTACTCAAATTTAGCCTGAATATGGAGTATGTGAAGAATGCTATGCAAATATAACTAAAGTATATGAAATCAAATTAAGGCACGCTAAAGAAAAGCTAAGAGCAAGACTATTAACAGCTGGTCACGTATCAGATCCATCGGCCGCATCCTCCATTGTTCAAAGAAGTGATAGCAATGTGACCACCAGCAGCTCAGTTGCAGCAAAACAAAGGCCATCAAATATGGGAAGCCAGTCTACTACCTCGCTGAGCAGAACAAAATCCAGTACGACGGGGACTACTGATGAAAGCCTAACTCCCAGCTTATTAATGGTGGCCTCACAAGTGCAATCTCAAGAAATTTCACAAACGTCAGAATTCAATAGACCTAAAGGAAGCGTTACAAAGGGAGCCCAAACAGTCAAGCGCGTTCTACCGGAATCTCCTTTGAATACTGAACCTTCAACTAGCGCTGCAGCCGCTGCAGCAGCAGCTGCGCGCAAACGGCCGGCACCAGCAGATCCATGGGATGATATACCCAGTCCTGCAGTTTTAAACGGTTCCAGATTGCCACATATACAGCCTATACCAAAAAGTAACTAGCAGAGATTTTACATCTCTTGTTGGAAATTTTTAATATGTTTTAATTCTTTATAGGAAGACAATTTGTTCATGCCAACAGAGATATAATGAATATTTATTTGGCTGACACAAGTGGTGGCTAATAAACACACTGCATAAATTCAATTATTAAACTTTGTTATCGATATTTATTGATTAAAGTACACTAAAGATTTAATATGATCTAGACTTACAGCAGCCAAGTCGAAATTATACCGCATTGCCTTCGAGATTTTAAAATCATGGTTAAAAATCTAAATTTATATTAACGAAATAATTATTTTTTAAGGCCCAGTACATTAATTGAGCCATTGTGACGCCACAGAATTGAATTTAATCCAAGGAAGACGTCTCGGGCTATTAATAAATATTTTTGATGACGCCATATTTACGCCTTAAATTCGGTTAATGACGAAGAATGATGGCCCCAAGTGTCAGACTTGCCCATTCCCGATGGTAGGGCAACCGAGCTCTGACACTGAAAAATTTCAGTAAAACGGTTAATTCAAAATCCTATTCGCTGAGATTATTCGTTTCTTATAAGAAATGCCGTAATTTGCAAACACCAGAAAAAGCTGAGAATGCTTATTGACACAATGTCATGAAGATAAATAGTATTTTGCGTTAGCATTCACAATAAGAAGTAAAGTGCATTATTTCTTACGAACGAAAGGTAAGATTGTTTAACGTTTGACATTTCATGGAATTTATTAAGGAAGAACAAGAATTATTATTAAACAAAAATATAAATAAATTAGTAATAGTAATCGAATAAAATAAAGCATTTAAATCCCTTTTATGACACTGAATTTATTACTTTACATAAAATTATTCACTATATAAATACAGTGAAATAAATGAGAGCAATTAATTTTGAGGTGAAAGAGGAAATATATATGAAAGACTTTAGAAATTACACGTGCAGTTATAACTTCCTTTACTTAGGGTGAAGAAGATTAAACATATACTTTAATTTAGATCAAATTAAATGATCAAATAAATGAACCAATAAAATGGACAATTGATGATGGACGACTTTAAAAAAAAATTATAGCTAGTAATATTTTGTAGTTTTATATCTAGTAATACTTTAAAAATGATTATTTAATTAGTTTGGGGCTCCTTCGAAAAGCTTCGGTTATGAATTTATAACTAATTGATTAGAGTAAAGAATCAAAACAAGTTAAACCCAAATAAACTGCAGTGATCGTTGAAGTCTTCGCGAACATATAACAAGCATTCAACTTCTAGCTGCTGGTGGATTAGTAGGATACAGCACCAGTAAGGATTATTGCAAGATATAACAATTACAAATTTCAAAATTATAAATATTCTCAAAGCATTCTTATATTAAAATTATCAAACAATAAAAACACCCAGCAATTACATAAATAAATCAATTTCTGCACACAAATCGAATTAGGAATTCATTACGCAATTATTTTATTTAAACTAACTAACAATTAACAAATTAATCAATTGAAGTCACTGCACCCAATATGAAAATTCAATGTAATGATAATTTAGTACAATTAGAGTATTTTGCTTGCTTTAATGCATCATATTCATATATATCTCGAATTATCGATTCAAGCATGCTCTTGGGTGTTCTTATCAAGATACCCTTGGATCTGCTTCGTGTTATTGTAATTTTGTTAATCTGCGTCCACTCAGCACGTCCTCGGGCGCAGTTTTCGGCACTTTGCCGTGCTGTTGTTTGCCCATACTCGAGGGCATTGAATTCCTGCCCAGGATATGAGAACATTGTCCGTTTTGATGGTTCAATCTCACTTAAATAGCGGTGGTTTCTAATTCTATTGCAGGTAATTCTAATAATTCCGCTTCTAATAATTAAGCAGATCATAATTGGAAGACCGCTTCTAATAATTCAGTTGAGGATTCAGAACTATAGCTAAATATTTACAAGATAATAAATTGTTTACATTAGTCCAGAAATATTCATACGTGACATAATTATGGTGAATTACTCATCCATATAAGCAAGCACTATACCTGCGTTTCGGTGGTGTAAAATTTTTACTTTTTTGCCGGAAAAAAGTTCCTTAACTTGTTGTCTCTAGTTGACAAAACCAATTGTCCGCAAATTGGCTTCGAGGATAATTATCTAAGTGACTCGTGTTTCTGTTTTTAAATTCTATAAATTAAGCAGCCTATTTTTATTTTTGTAAATCTTTGAGGTACATACATTTTTTATAATTTTTCTTCGTATAACTGAAATAATATACGAAATAACATTTCAGACTGAAATGCCGGCTAGAAAAACAAAGCCTTGTACATTATGTCCCAACCAAATGAAAGGAGATGGGCTATTTTTCACAAACCCACACCATATAAATTTTCTCAAGAAAGCTCGACATGAGTTTCGTGTAAGTCAAAACATAAATTTCATTAAAAGAATGATGGGTTTGCTTTAAGAAACTCTTTACTTTATGCCTTATTTTTCAATTTTCAATTTTACTCAAATTTAGCCTGAATATGGAGTATGTGAAGAATGCTATGCAAATATAACTAAAGTATATGAAATCAAATTAAGGCACGCTAAAGAAAAGCTAAGAGCAAGACTAATAACAGCTGGTCACATATCAAATCCATCGACCGTATCCGCCATTGTTCAAAGAAGTGATAGCAATGTGACCACCAGCAGCTCAGTTGCAGCAAAACAAAGGCCATCAAATATGGGAAGCCAGTCTACTACCTCGCTGAGCAGAACAAAATCCAGTACGACGGGGACTACTGATGAAAGCCTAACTCCCAGCTTATTAATGGTGGCCTCACAAGTGCAATCTCAAGAAATTTCACAAACGTCAGAATTCAATAGACCTAAAGGAAGCGTTACAAAGGGAGCCCAAACAGTCAAGCGCGTTCTACCGGAATCTCCTTTGAATACTGAACCTTCAACTAGCGCTGCAGCCGCTGCAGCAGCAGCTGCGCGCAAACGGCCGGCACCAGCAGATCCATGGGATGATATACCCAGTCCTGCAGTTTTAAACGGTTCCAGATTGCCACATATACAGCCTATACCAAAAAGTAACTAGCAGAGATTTTACATCTCTTGTTGGAAATTTTTAATATGTTTTAATTCTTTATAGGAAGACAATTTGTTCATGCCAACAGAGATATAATGAATATTTATTTGGCTGACACAAGTGGTGGCTGATAAACACACTGCATAAATTCAATTATTAAACTTTGTTATCGATATTTATTGATTAAAGTACACTAAAAATTTAATATGATCTAGACTTACAGCAGCCAAGTCGAAATTATACCGCATTGCCTTCGAGATTTTAAAATCATGGTTAAAAATCTAAATTTATATTAACGAAATAATTATTTTTTAAGGCCCAGTACATTAATTGAGCCATTGTGACGCCACAGAATTGGATTTAATCCAAGGAAGTCGTCTCGGGCTATTAATAAATATTTTTGATGACGCCATATTTACGCCTTAAATTCGGTTAATGACGAAGAATGATGGCCCCAAGTGTCAGACTTGCCCATTCCCGATGGTAGGGCAACCGAGCTCTGACACTGAAAAATTTCAGTAAAACGGTTAATTCAAAATCCTATTCGCTGAGGTTATTATTCGTTTCTTATAAGAAATGCCGTAATTTGCAAACACCAGAAAAAGCTGAGAATGCTTATTGACACAATGTCATGAAGATAAATAGTATTTTGCGTTAGCATTCACAATAAGAAGTAAGGTGCATTATTTCTTACGAACGAAACGTTAGATTGTTTAACGTTTGACATTTCATGGAATTTATTAAGGAAGAACAATAATTATTATTAAACAAAAATATAATTAAATTAGTAAAAGTGATCGAATAAAATAAAGCATTTAAATCCCTTTTATGACACAGAATTTATTACTTTACATAAAATTATTCACTATATAAATACAGTGAAATAAATGAGAGCAATTAATTTTGAAGTGAAAGAGGAAATATATATGAAAGACTTTAGAAATTACACGTGCAGTTATAACTTCCTTTACTTAGGGTGAAGAAGATTAAACATATACTTTAATTTAGATCAAATTAAATGATCAAATAAATGAACCAATAAAATGGACAATTGATGATGGACGACTAAAAAAAAATATAGCTAGTAATATTTTGTAGTTTTATAGCTAGTAATACTTTAAAAATGATTATTTAATTACTTTGGGGCTCCTTCGAAAAGCTTCGGTTATGAATTTATAACTAATTGGTTAGAGTAAAGAATCAAAACAAGTTAAACCCAAATAAACTGCAGTGATCGTTGAAGTCTTCGTGAACATATAACAAGCATTCAACTTCTAGCTGCTGGTGGATTAGTAGGAAACAGCACCAGTAAGGATTATTGCAAGATATAACAATTACAAATTTCAAAATTATAATTATTCTCAAAGCATTCTTATATTAAAATTATCAAACAATAAAAACACCCAGAAATTACATAAATAAATCAATTTCTGCACACAAATCGAATTAGGAATTCATTACGCAATTATTTTATTCAAACTAACTAACAATTAACAAATTAATCAATTGAAGTCACTGCACGCAATATGAAAATGCAATGTAATGATAATTTAGTACAATTAGAGTATATCCCTTGCTTTAATGCATCATATTCATATATATCTCGAATTAACGATTCAAGCATGCTCTTGGGTATTCTTATCAAGATACCTTTGGATCTGCTTCGTGTTATTGTAATTTTGTTAATCTGCGTCCACTCAGCATGTCCTCGGGCACAGTTTTCGGCACTTTGCCGTGCCGTTATTTGCTCATACTCGAGGGCATTGCATTCCTGCCCAGGGTATGAGAACATTGTCCATTGATGGTTCAATCTCACTTAAATAGCGGTGGTTTCTAATAATTCTATTGCAGCTAATTCTAGTAATTCCGCTTCTAATAATTAAGCAGATCATAATTGGAAGACCGCTTCTAATAATTCAGTTGAGGATTCAGAACTATAGCTAAATATTTACAAGATAATAAATTGTTTACATTAGTCCAGAAATATTCACACGTGACATAATTATGGTGAATTACTCATCCATATAAGCAAGCACTATACCTGTGTTTCGGTGGTGTACAATTTTTACTTTTTTGCCGGAAAAAAGTTCCTTAACTTGTTGTCTCTAGTTGACAAAACCAATTGTCCGCAAATTGGCTTCAAGGATAATTATCTAAGTGACTCGTGTTTCTGTTTTTAAATTCTATAAATTAAGCAACCTATTTTTATTTTTGTAAATCTTTGAGGTACATACATTTTTTATAATTTTTCTTCGTATAACTGAAATAATATACGAAATAACATTTCAGACTGAAATGCCGGCTAGAAAAACAAAGCCTTGTACATTATGTCCCAACCAAATGAAAGGAGATGGGCTATTTTTCACAAACCCACACCATATAAATTTTATCAAGAAAGCTCGACATGAGTTTCGTGTAAGTCAAAACATAAATTTCATTAAAAGAATGATGGGTTTGCTCTAAGAAACTCTTTACTTTATGCCTTATTTTTCAATTTTCAATTTTACTCAAATTTAGCCTGAATATGGAGTATGTGAAGAATGCTATGCAAATATAACTAAAGTATATGAAATCAAATTAAGGCACGCTAAAGAAAAGCTAAGAGCAAGACTAATAACAGCTGGTCACGTATCAAATCCATCGACCGTATCCTCCATTGTTCAAAGAAGTGATAGCAATGTGACCACCAGCAGCTCAGTTGCAGCAAAACAAAGGCCATCAAATATGGGAAGCCAGTCAACTACCTCGCTGAGCAGAACAAAATCCAGTACGACGGGGACTACTGATGAAAGCCTAACTCCCAGCTTATTAATGGTGGCCTCACAAGTGCAATCTCAAGAAATTTCACAAACGTCAGAATTCAATAGACCTAAAGGAAGCGTTACAAAGGGAGCCCAAACAGTCAAGCGCGTTCTACCGGAATCTCCTTTGAATACTGAACCTTCAACTAGCGCTGCAGCAGCAGCTGCGCGCAAACGGCCGGCACCAGCAGATCCATGGGATGATATACCCAGTCCTGCAGTTTTAAACGGTTCCAGATTGCCACATATACAGCCTATACCAAAAAGTAACTAGCAGAGATTTTACATCTCTTGTTGGAAATTTCTAATATGTTTTAATTCTTTATAGGAAGACAATTTGTTCATGCCAACAGAGATATAATGAATATTTATTTGGCTGACACAAGTGGTGGCTAATAAACACACTGCAATATTAATGCGATAATTTTTTCGGGACCCGCCAATGAAATAAAATAATTTATACGGACTTGTTGAGTGACTTGTTGGACTAAATTTCATAAATTCAATTATTAAACTTTGTTATCGATATTTATTGATTAAAATACACTGAAAATTTAATATGATCTAGACTTACAGCAGCCAAGTCGAAATTATACCGCATTGCCTTCGAGATTTTAAAATCATGGTTAAAAATCTAAATTTATTTTAACGAAATAATTATTTTTTAAGGCCCGAGTTTAAGGCCCAGTACATTAATTGAGCCATTATGACGCCACAGAATTGGATTTAATCCAAGGAAGTCGTCTCGGGCTATTAATAAATATTTTTGGTGACGCCATATTTACGCCTTAAATTCGGTTAATGACGAAGAATGATGGCCCCCAAGTGTCAGACTTGCCCATTCCCGATGGTAGGGCAACCAAGCTCTGAAAAAATTTTATAGCTAGTAATAAACTTAAAAAAATTTTTATAGCTAGTAATATTTTGTAGTTTTATAGTAGTAATACTTTAAAAGTGATTATTTAATTACTTTGGGGCTCCTTCGAAAAGCTTCGGTTATGAATTTCTAACTAATTGATTAGAGCAAAGAATCAAAACAAAAACCCAAATAAACTGCAGTTATCGGTGGAGTCTTCGCGAACATATAACAAGCATTCAACTTCTAGATTGCATCAGCTGATTTGGAAATTTTAACATTTACGGATTTTGGTTCAGTGCTAAAGTTTTCGTGGAACTCACGACTTGTACGTAGAATTCTAAGGAAGGGCAGGAATCTAAATTTGAAGTACGACGTTCATTTACACGTTTGTTCGCTGCCCTCACTTCAGTTGAATATTTTTTAAAATTTCTATTTAATAATTAATTTTAAAAATTAGAGAAACCCGCTGCCATTAATTTTTTTAGTGTATTTTCTAATAACAAAAGACACACGGAACGGAACGATGGAAAGCGAAACGTTTGAGAATGAAGCTAATGCAAATGTATATGAACAGAAGAAACACAAAAGAGTCAGCTGTTAGTGAGTGCGCAGCGTGTGTGCGGACGATTGTTTTCTAGTTGTGCGCTTCGTGTATCTAACCCGGTATAATCCTGACAAAAAAAAACAAAAAAATAGTGGTGTGATTTTTATGATTTTTCGCGATTAGGATCGTTTGAAGTTACAAAACAAAAAGAAAAAAAAGAGAAATAAAGGAATTGTTGGTGGTGAAGTTGTTTAAAAGTGTTAAAAAACATTCAAATTATGTGATTTTCTTAAGCAAAGAAATAAGAAAAAGAATTACCATTTAGGGTGCAAAAAAAATCTAATTTTCATTGTGTTCAACAAAATCGAGAAAAGGATTGAATTTGCAAAAAAGAATTTTAATTATCGCTCAGAAAATTATAAAAAAAAGAAATTTTAGATAAAGTAAAGCTAGAAAAGAACAATAATCTATAGCTAAAGAAGAATCTAGTGAGCATAAAAATCAATTTATTTGTAAATATGGCCAGTGAAGAAAAATGATGCCAAGAAGAATTAGTTGTGAAGTGAAGGAATAATAATTAAAAAAGTAAAAAAAATGTTCAAATCAGTTTCATGTTTCCAATTTACAAAAGATCTTAACACTGATTTTGTAGATTAGGCCAAGATTATTTCAAGTAAAAGCAGAGCAAGCCAGTAGAGCAGAAGAAAGCCTGCTTTCGAGCAGCTGCTGCAGACAGTGTATACAGTTGTATTTATGCACTCGTTGTGTGTGCATGTGTTTAAAATTATAAGGTGAGTACAATAAAAATGTGTTTATTCAGAAAGAGATAGTGATAGCGGAAGAGAGAGGTAGAGCATGTAGCAGGTGCCGCTTTTTTATTCCTAATTCATAGCCTTCCACAAAAATGAAAAAATATTACAAAAACTCATTCCTCGAGATTCGTTCGCATTTTTCATAATGAAGTTTTTAATGTTTTGTAGAAGTTTACAAAACGCTTTACTAGTTATCATTATTATTATTTTTATTATTAATTAATTTAATCTAATCTACTTCTATTTTTATCGCGGAAGAATTAGACCAACTCATTGATTTTTTAAAAATAAAAATTGACCGCAAGAAAGGAAGTTCAATTCATAAAATGATAATTCTCAATTTTTAATGGCGCATTGCATGTGTCTAGCATATATACATATATATTACATATATATTTGTTTTAACAATTCCAAGATCCAGATTAAAGACAATTTTCCCCCTTCCCCCCTATTAAAACTTTCCCTTAAAAATTAATTCTAATCTATAATTGAAAAAAATTTTCTGACAGAGGCGAGGTACTCGTTACTCGTATGGCGTTTTTGAAGGCACACTAAAAAGCTGTGGGAGCCAATTTACGCAAAAACGAAAGGAGAGTTTACAAGAACTTGTTCTCATTTGTTTAAAAAGTGAATGCGAATCAATATGATCTCCCCAAACAAACCACTTGTAACACATGCGTACACGTATAACTGTTGTATTAAGTTCATTCGTCGGAGCGGGCGGAGGGAGGGACAGTAGAGGTTCTTAGAGAGAATGAGTTCGGTTTTTCTCACTCCACACCATGGCCGGCTTGGTGCCGTCTAAGCAAATTTGTTGCAAAAACAATGTCAGAAAGGGATTGTTTGTTGAAGAGGTAATCTTCACCTCATGTGCTACTGCTATTGGCTGACGTCACTATAGTTGTGTCTACTATTATTATCACTTTGGGTTCGATTCTAGGTTTTCAGAAGTAGACTAGAGGTTTTCCCCATTTTTAGATTTTAAGTGTATGCTCAAATCTCATTATGAGCTTCTTGAATAATTTATATAACTAAAAAATATTTAAAACAGTGATTAAAAAGTTTTTAATCTGTGGTTAAAATTATAAATTTAATGTTCTAAAGAATAAATGTTATAAAGAATAAATATTCCCCCTTTCAATTTACTTATTTTTTTATTTATTCATTTTTTAATTCATTTATTAATTCATTATCTAATGCATTTATAACTCACTTTCATATTTTGCATTTTTGCACTACTCAATTTTAAAAAAATTATAGTTTATATATAAAAAATTGAGCTAAAATTTGAATTTTTGAAGCCTTCATTGTACATAAATTATACAATTTTCTTGTGGTTTTCCTTCCACTTCCTAACTATATAAACTTTACTTTTAAGCGTTTACAGTGGTGTCTTTATGAGGTGTACACTGGGTGCGTTAGCTCCCTTTTGCGGTGTACTAATAGAAAAATTCAAGATATCTGATTGATGATTGATGCTCTTAATTTATGGCTAGTGTTGTTCATAATTTTTATCAACGATTAGCAGTAAACTTTTTTATTAAACAAGTACTTTTTAGTACCCAAGTACTACTTTAGTAGTACTCCCATAAGTAAACAGTGGTGTCTGCGTATGGTATTACCAGAGGTATAAAAAGTTTAAAATAATTTTCGATTGCGTCACTGAAAAAATTGATTTAAACAGTAAAAAGTCGTCTAAGCTATCCTCTAGTCTTCTCACTATATATCATTTTTTGTTTTGCATACTTAAACGTATCCACTGTATGTCATATCCGCATAATTCAAACCTAAGAAAATCATAAGCTCGAATGTCCTTCAAAATATTCAACGACAACTATCGTGTTTAAGTTTGCTAAATGTTAAAACTCAGGCTGTAAAAAACCGACGACCGGCAATTTCTTCTGCGCAGAATCCATATTTATATGAAACATCAGACCACGACGATTATACTGGCGAATCTTGAATGAAAGAAAGAAAAATGAGGGTAGAAGTATACATCAACAAAATATAGTAGTTATCGAAAATTGACGACTGCGCAAAAAATTGAAAATTGTTGATGTCAGCCTTACCGGGTGATGGAGTTTAAGACGAAGGGTGTCTTCAGAACCATCACCATCGCAATAATTTGCAATGCATTCACTATACAAAGTATTTAATAGATTTTACATATACACGTGTGTAATTATATACATGTGTATTCATAACTAACTACATGGTAGTTTCTCAAGCGACGGGAAAAGTGAATTTTTCTGGCAACCCCTTGCAGATAATGTGCTTACAATTTATGAATTTACTTTCGTTTAGGGAGAATTTGTTTTTGTTGTAGAGACGATCGATGTCATGTGATTGATTTTTGCCTTTAATTTAATATCCCTTATTAAGATTATTTTAATATAATCGGTCAATAAATAGTATAATATCCATTATAACTTAATATATCATACGCAGATATTCTATTGGCTGAAAATGTTACATTTTGAGATAAAGAGTTAAAGGTATCAGCGTGAAGTGATATGTATGGTCTTAGAGTATGTCTCTACCGCACCGCATTATCTGTCCGAGCACGTCCATTTTTCTTAATTAACCCTATAGTTTATAATCTACTCATGCATCCGATTATAAATTAATCGAGAAGCAAATCCTGTAAAAACCTCTTGCAACCTTGAGAATTTAGAAGATTGTGCAAATGAAACGCATTCCCAATAAAAATGAAACAAACGTCAAACAAGTTTGAACTATATAATAAAACAAACGAATAACATTTCATCAAATGTTCACTTAATGGAAACATCCAAACTACGTGAGTTGATTAACGTTAATCGAGTAGCAGTTAATCTGCACTGCTCACTTAGTATTACTTACTTTAATATCCAAAGTTTTGAATCTTGACTTCAGTATTTAATTAACATTTGTTTAAATTTTCCATAAGATTTGTCAAGAACATGTAAAGTTGTTTTATTTAATTTATAAAAATTAATTGCAGATTATTTTATTAGAAAATATTCCTATATATTCGCTAATTTCATATTAATCAATGTGGAATGATTTGGAATTGAACTGTATTTTTAAAATGTGATTGCGGAATCTATTTGTGGAACTCAATTGTGTGTTGGTAGAATATATGACAATTCCTTTAATGCGTTTTCCTACAACCCTGCCATTTGACGGAAGTGAGAATTTTAAAATGTTTTTGACTTTATTGAGAGTTCAAAAACGATTTATTATTAAATATTTACTTGTGAATAAAAACACTCAACATTTCGACGAGCGTGCTTACCATAAATGATTGCATCCTTTGAATGGAGCCCCTGATGAAGTGTAATAGTCCTTCGAATGAAATCTGATAATGTGGAGCAGCCTGGCGTGGCCGGACGAGGTGTGAGGGTGTCTCTTGAATTGCATGATGAAGTGGAGAAGAATGGCTTTCGGATTGTGCCTGATGAAGTGGCGCGTTGGTCGAATGGCGTCTGTTGATGTGGTGATGGTGACTTTCGTAAGAAGCCTGAGGTATTTTCTCAAAGCGTGCTACGAAAAAAAACCCCGAGGAAGCAAAACTTCCTTCGGGATGCGGCTTATGAAAGCTAACCCTTCTAATGATGAAGTGCAGCCTTTTGTTTGTCTCTTTGTAAATGTCAGTTTGAAGAGCATCACCGACGAGTATTTCAAGATAAGAAAGTGACAGCGACATCACCAAGTTACATTCAAAAACAAAAACAAAATAATGCCTGAAGCAACACTAGGCAAGAAGAAGAAGAAGACGAATAGAAGTAAGAGGGAGAAATCGGAGAAAGGTTTTTGTTTTGCAAAGTTTAGTGGTTTGGATGATGGGAGTTACTCAGATCTTTCATTTCAATTATTAGTTGTTATAATAGGAATGTTGCCGAAGAATAACAGTTGATTATCACTGTTGCCGCTTTTCACGACAATATTTTATTTTTCACGACCGTTAAATTATTTGAAATGCCCTGTAGTCTCAAGATGAACAGCTTTACAGATTAAAAATTCAGTTAATTGTTTGTCAGTCATTTGTCATCATGACAATTATTTTTTGTTTTATTATTTTAGAAAGTACTCGTTGTTTGAAAGTGTTCATTGCTGTTTTATTTGTAGTAATTTAATAAAGAAATGCATCACATCATTGTCTTATATTCATAATATTTTCTCTTGGTCTTTATCTTAAGAGATTTATTTTATAAAATTTCGAAAATCTGATTTTCTCCAAATTTATATAAAGGCAAAAAGTCCTAGTTGAAGATTAAGAGTTTAAAAATTATATAAATATTAAGAGTTTAAATTAAATATAATAAATCTACTTTATAATTCGCTTTTAAATTATTATAGTTTTTAATTATTATTATTATTATTATTATTATTATTATTATTATTATTATTGTTATATTACTGTTAGTATTTTTTAAGATATCTTTTCCCATAAATTTTTTTTGTATCACTTTCATTTATCTGTATTTTAGTTCTTTTTGTTTTAATTTTTTTAGCTGAAATTTGTTTGTTGCTTAAATTGTTTTACTTCAAATTTAAATGGATTTAATTTTGTATGAATATCTAAAGTAGCTTAACCTAATCTGGACTACATTCCATCTCAAAATGCAAACAACCCACGCCATACAAGCTGGAATCATTTGCGTGTGTGGGAGTGTTTCACATTCGATAAATCGTGGGTACACGTAACGTGTCGATTAAGGGGTGCGGGTGGCGTTGTCAATAAATATTCATTCATACTCCTTCACCTGCACCCGCAACACTAATGACAACAAAAACAACAACAGCAGCGGCAACAACAACGATGAAGACACTAATAAAGCGCAAGCAACTTCTACGTTTTGCTCATTCTCAGTCATAATCAACGTAAAAGGCAAATGCATTTAGCATTTGCAAATTATAATTACGATTGGTAGGCACTCGTAAAAATATTGTACATGTTTGTATGTGTGTATGTGTGGTGTACATGCATGGCCTCACCGCATTCGATGTTTTATCAGATGTGGGCGATTGGCCGGCTTAATCTCCCGGTTAGAGAGGATTTTTGTTATCTATTTAATGGAATGCATTGATGCACTCTACACTCAAGAGATTCGAACCGTCTAATTATTGGCTAAATGCAGTTAAAACGAATTGAGTTTAAATAAGGGTAAAAATTAGGATAAAGTTTAATTAAAACTTTTGGTAATTTGGTTTTGAAAATATTTTTATAAGAATTACTTGATATTTACCTAAACAATTGTTTTAAAATGGCTTGTTAGAGATTGGGCCAATAGAAGGTTTTCTAATGAAGTCGGGTACAGATTTATGTCAAGCAGTTTAATTTGATCTCTCGTAAACTTTCAATTTTGTTTTATTTAAAAGTTGTTAGATTTCTAATGACTTCTATGACTCAGAAACTCAGTTGGTTAATAAAGTTTACTTTAATTGGAAAGTTTTGTATTGGAATCAAGCTCTTAAATTGAAATGTTCTTAAACAACTTTTACGGTAATGAAAATATTAAAAGTTTATCTTACCAAAAAAGACTGGTAAGATTTCAAATTTGGAATGAATTGATTTCATACTGAACCATTTTTGTTTAGATAAATATATAAATTTGTTTATGTAAATATCTAAAATAGAGGTTTAAAAATAAGGTAGGTGTTGATCAGTTTAGCAAATTTTTTCTGTTGAGAAAAACTATCTTTCTTTTCTTCTTTTTTTAACCTTCATAATTATTTCCATTCACTTTGCTTTCTATATGTTTTTTGCTATATCGGTTTGTATCCACCATTAGTTGCCCCAACGCGAAGTAGTGAAGGCTTTTTTCTTAAAATTGTTCTCTTTTTAAAATTTGGCTATAAAGCTTAATGGTTATTATTTCCAGTTAAGGTAGCACTTTCGCAAAATACTGTTAATAAAATATAACCTCATCATTAGCAATAATCCCCCTTACCGATTTTCCTTATCTTCTGTACTCTCCTAATGGGCGTAGAGTCAGAGAAGTAAATTAGTTGTGAAAGTATGCCAAACGTCAAATAGTGGAAATTTATGACCATTAAATTTAAGATTGTATTTAAGTAACTTCGCTTTTTTCCCATTATTAACTATTGTTTCGCGAAAAAAGCAAAACAAATTCTAATTGACTAGAATAGTTACTCCAGTCATGGCTAGAAGCGATTGAGCATGACAATATAATAATTTAATGGAAGTTCTTGAACTCAGACCATCTCTGGGAAACTTTTTAAACAATAAATAAAACTAATTTACTTATCACGTAGTTGGTGAAGTAGTTAATGTCGTAGATTTTATGAGCCGTAATCATAATTTGTTTTAAGGCGAAAATATTAATTTACAAACGATTAAGACGAAGCACACAGAGTTTACATTTATAGAATTTCATAATTTATTAAAAGATATCGGTTAGAATGCATTGTATTTATTAACCTCGGAGCTTATTGTTTATATTAAACTAAAATTTCCAACAATTCCCAGAAAACGATTTGTATATATTGCGGATTCAAAATAACTCCGTTTGTTGAGAAATTGTATTCAAAGAATTAATTGTAAGATTTAATAGACATTTATTAATTGTTATAGCACTTAAATATGCTTCGCCATTAAACGTGCATTTACCCTCCTCCCTCCCCCCTTCCTAACATAGAACCCAGACATAGTTATTAAGGATATTAAAATTTATGAAGCCAGTCTGAAATTTTCGAAAAGAAAGAAACTCAGGAAGGAGTCAGTGTGATTGCCTCTCTAACAAAAATTATTTACTGTCGAATTGTTTCTAAACAAAAAAAAATCACCACAAAACTGAAATTACACATACTTTCCTTTGTAAAATTATTTACATCATTCACACTCATATAATTTTGACATATGATTTTGTTTTGTGTGGGTGGAGCTTGGTATAGAATATCACTGGCGAAGTGACGTACGCCGACCAGAATGATTTAGAATGATTTCGATGAAAGGATAGAAGCTGACAGTGAATAGACAGACATAGCAACACTTTGTGTATGCATTTAAATTGAAATATATAGAGATAATGAAGAAACGAATAATGGTCGTGTCTATGTGTTGTGTCTATGGGATTGTGTGTTTTTATGAACATGTATATTTATGTCGTTTTGTGATGGAAAGTTCAATAACATGAAGTTGGTGATATATTTTTATAAATTTCAAAATAATTTTAATGGGATTTTGTTTAAGGAATGGTCACCGTTGTTTTATAAAAATATAAAATGTAAGACTGTGTTAAAATTAACAATTTACCTTTTAAAAATAGACATTATTTTTTATAATAAAAGCTAAAATATTTAGTTGGAATATTAATATTTCCTTATTTTCGTTTAAATTAAACTTGCTGAAATATGGTTTTGTTTAATTTTTAAATCAAAAAATTAGTTCAATTAAAATGTTGAAACTTCTGATTTCTTTAATGTAAAATGTATAAAACTGATTATTTGAAAAAATATTATTTATTATTTTCAAAGAGTAATTTTACTCAAACAGCTTTCCTGATTTTGTTTTAAATTTAGAATATATTATTAATTAAGAAAATTAAGAAAATTAAGAAAAAATCAATTAAGAACAAATTATTAATTTGAAAAAGGTAAATATTTAATGATTTTCAAGACATGATTAAACAATTCCTCTGATCTAAAACATGTAAAATGTAAAATAATAAAAAAATAATATTAACATTTTACGATCTCAAACTTTTCAAAATAAAAATAAAAAAATCCTAAAAAGAAAATATTCATTTTTATTAATTTGCGAAGAATTAAAAAAGTAATTAAATTAAAATATATTTAATGATTTTCAAAAACTGATTTTGTTTAAAAGAGATAGTATTTAAAATTAGAATCATAGAAAAATAAACTAATAAAAATACTGTTTTGACCCTTTTTCTATATCTAATTATACTTAATTATTTTTGAAATTGTGAAATGTAATTAATTAAAAATAAATTTCAAATGATATTAAAATTAAAATTATAGAAATTATATAAAATACTAATACGCAATCAATGGGCAAATTAGTTCTTAATTTTCGAATTGTAAAAAATTAATTAAATTGAAATCTATCTGACGATTTTCAAAGATTGTTTTTTAAAAGATGCTTTCAAGCAAGGCATCAAACTATAAAGAAAAAAACAATTAAACTTAATAATTAATTAATAAATTAAAAACATATATTTAAATTCATATATTTCTTTATAAATTATATAAATTTCTTTATACATATAATATATTGTTTTTTTCGATTGTAACTGCTTAAATTAAAAACAAATGAGAATTAGATATATTAAAAATCAGATTAAAACCAACAAAAAAATATATATGTAATAAAATTTGGAACGATTTTCCGTCATCCCTAGTCAACTTTGGTTTGTAGACAAACCGGTTTCGGCGATGTGCCATCTTCAGTGTCCGTTTTCGTTCTCGAACGAAAACGGACACTGAAGATGGCACATCGCCGAAACCGGTTTGTCTACAAACCAAAGTTGACTAGGGATGACGGAAAATCGTTCCAAATTTTATCAACATCCAACCCTGTCGGAAAAATCAACAAATATCAAGAATATATGTAATACTTGTACATAATTAGTGAAAATATAACTTAAAAAAGTATTTTATTAATTGTACAGGAGCTTTCTCTATAAGACTTTCTATTATTTGACAATATATTATTTTTACTAATGAGAAATGTATACATTCTATACAATTTCACACAAATATTTACATGTGTATAAGTGCACGTTTAACTCTATGTGTAAACTTAAGTGTTTCTCCATGGAATCGTTATAACAACTAATAAAGGAATCGTATATTAAATCTAATTAGTCGTGACATTTTAAAGTGATTGAAGTGTCCAATTAACAATAATTTAATCCTAACAATACAAATAATCTCGTGTACGAGAAAAGATATACACATGTACACATATTTTCATAGCCAAGAGTAATTTTTTATATAACAACAATTTTTTTATACAATGAAGCTGGATAATGTCATCTACAGATACTTAAATATCATTTAAGAAATGAGAAAAATCTTAGTTAAGTGTAAGCTCTAATAACGACAAACGCGAAGCAACAACAATAGGCACTAACAATAAATTAAATTAAAAAAAAACTTAGTTGCTTTTGTATTAATATTAGTAATAGAATAGAGCAGTAATAAAAGTTATCACAACTACTAAAAAATATATATACTCTTAATTTATTTATTGTTTGTGGAATTTATCGAAAGAATAACCGGAAGCCAATAAAACCCACGAATAATATTCTCTCGTATAAATATTTCAATAAATTTCTAATATTTCTTCCTGGATAGAAAATATTATTTTTTTCTCATGCTTTAGGAGGTCAAAAATGTTAACATCAAACATTTGAAAATAAATGGCAATAATAATAAATTTCACAAAAATCAAAAAAAAAAATTAATATTAAAAAGGTACGTAAATTAAAAATTAAAAATAAAAATTTTGCATAATCGATTAAAAAATAAAAACATTAATAAAGATGAAAAATATTTTTAAAAAAGTAAAATTTTAAAACTTCAAAAAATAAATAAAAAAAATTTAAAAATACAAAAATTAAATGAATTATAAAATGAAAGAAAGCGAGAAATAAAAATTTAAATAATTCAAAAATGATATTAAAATTTTTTTGCAAAATTTCTTTAAAACATTATTAAAGAAAAATTTAAAAATGAAAAAATTAACATAAAAGAATCAAAAATTACAATGAAGAATTATTTTAAATTAAAAGAATTAAATTTAAATATATAATTATTAAAATAAATGAAATTAAATAATGCAATTAAAATAAAGTTGCAAAAATAATCAGAAAATAAAAAATTAATAGAGAAATTAAATATAAAACTAAAAAATATTAAAATTAATAATTTTTTAATTACGAAAATTAACAAAATTAATTTAGAAATAAAATAAATAACGTATTTTTTTCAATTTAAAAATGATAAAGAAAATATTTGAACCACTTTGGACACCAGTCCAAATATAAAACATTTAAAAGATAGATTAAAAAATATTTTCGTATTGACAATATTAATAAATAATAAAACTTTCAATAGTAAGTTATTTAAATTATTCCAATATATTCTAATTGATTTCGTGTTATTTATCTTCAGCTAAGGCGGCTAAAGTACGTAAAGCATTAATCATCAAATTGTGATCATTTTCATAAACAGTCCAGTCTAAACAGCTGTGATTTTGTTCTACGGCAGCTGGCAACATGTGGAGTCAAAGTCAGTCTAAGAAACCCATCAATATGTGGAACCTAAAAATTAAGGTGATAGTCTATGGAATCCGTCAACTTCGACCTTATCGTCAACGCTTCTCTGTGTGCTTTGAACTGATATGTAAACAAACGTCTGCCAAATCAGCTGACGCAGTTAAAAAGTTCAACCACATTAATTAGAGAATTTTAGAGATGCGTTCGATATTTATAAACTCCTAAGGAAGGAATAGATCGAAGCAATAAATCTGGTGGTTCTCACAGACTTGAATCCCAAATGTTTTGTTTGTTAGAGATATTGATTTTTTTCTCATTACTACGCTAGTCCAAAGGTTTCGATTTCTTCTGATGGTTCAAAACTTGTCTTGCAAATTTTTATTTATTTTCTTTAGAAGTTTCATTCGTTTGTTTATATAAATTCTTTCATTAAATTGTAACAAAGATCATTCTATGATTCAACGTTGGTTGGTTGTTGTTCCTTTTTTGCAATATTATGCAATTCCATTGAGGCTATTTTTAATTTTCTCATAAGACTCTATTTCTCTTGTTTGTATTTTCTTAGCGTACTCGTTTATTTCTGTCATCATTAAGTGTCATTTCTCGCTTACGATTTTTTACTCGTATATCTTTTTGATAAAAGCAACGAACCATCTTAACCAATGCAACGGCCAACCAACCAGCCCAAGCCATTCATTGACGCCTCTGGCAGACAAACTGTCTACTACGAAGTCGAACGTATGGTGGAATGATAAAAAGTCTTTGTGCTTTTTTTGTACTCATGTCGTCAACTACTTGCTTCTTTTCTGTTTGCTGAATTTTTTTCTCGTTTTTCATAAAAATACGAGTCGGTGGAGTTGTATGAATGGATGAGTGCAGTATGAACAGCCAGTCAACCATACATTCATTTATTTCAGATAATATTTATGCTAGTATCCATCCATTCGAACTGAAAAAATCGTTACTACTTAAATTATTTTTGTTTTTATGTTCATTTGCTTTTTTTATATTTTCAATTTTTATATTTTATTTTTTTCAATCTCGTTTTATTGAAATTGAACTCTTAGACGAGTTTATCTGAAGTCTGTGTGAATATAAACGTGGGCGTCTTTTTATTACGATATTTTAAGGAAAAACACATTGGACAGATCAGTGCCGTACCGTGTATAATTAGCTCTCGTCTTTGGGGATAGTCTGAAAATTTTGGAAAGTCTCCAAAATCTTGTTATCTAATTCAATTAGATCAAAATATCTCGAGACAGAGAGAAATTGGATCAAAACCTAAATGCTTTAGGGAAGAGTGTAAAAATTAGGAAAGGAATTCACATCCTTTGAACATAGTATGGGAAAGGCCTAAAGCTATGGGGAAGCGCTTTCCAAACCTGCTATGGGGAAGCGTATTCATTCAAGGATACTAACCTTTAGTGTTGGGAACTATCGAATAAAAGTTATCGAGTTATTCAACAGTTGTAAATTATTAATTTATTCGATAGTTTTTATTAATTCAGAAATCACTCAACGAGCGAATCTGCCTCTCGGAATTAGGAATTACTAGAAACTATCGAATTATTCAACCATTCGTTAGTTCTTAGTAATTCAGAATTTCAGTTAGCGAGTAAAGGCCGATACCCAATTAATCAATGAAGAGCAACGAGTTAGCCGATTATGTTGTAAACATAAGTTGAACTCGAACAAGTCGAGTGCGTGAATGAATGAATGAATGAATAAAATCATTCGATAGTTAGAGCATTCAGTAACTAACTAAAGATAATCAATAGTTGAAATAACGCGATTGTTCCAAACGCTGCTAATCCTTGAGGAATGTTAAAGATAATAATTTATAAGGAAAGCGTATAAATCCCCGAAAAGGGGGTCCAGCTCCTTGATTTAGGGATTTGAATCCGTTGGAAAGATATTACTGTTTTAGGAGGATTCAAAGTAGGGCAATTCTTATTCCTTAGGACATTAAATAAAGTCAATCCTTTCGTAGATTTGGGCGTTCTTAAAAGAGATAAAAATAAATTTTAGAGAAAAATATGAGTTTTTAGCAATAACTTTAAAGCGTTTTAATCAATTTTGCCATATAATTCTACTAGGAGTTGCCTGTGCTCTTGATTCACTCCTCCGTCGACGTCACTGCTCTAGATGTAAATATACTTTATTACCACGCCTACGTTTTAAGCCATTCTGCAAAACCAACGGTGGTCAATACAATTCATTCATTCATTTGAAATTTTCTTTATGAATGAATAAGCTAAACCATGATTTATTTTGGTGCAGATTTCCTTTGCGCCCTTTTATCCTCTCTTTCTTTTTGTTGCTTTTGGTTATGACGCCCACAACATTTTAAGTATTCATCTATATGTATCTACACGTATTTGCACGTATGTGTATGTGCGAGGATTCGGGTTATAAATCTGGTTATTCAGATAACAAGACGAATACGATTTTTTTTCATCAAATAACGAAACGAATGGTTATGAATGAAAAATGAAAATTGTGGCTTAATGTGATATTAATAAAGAAAAATTTAAATTGAAATGAATAAGAAAATATGTAATAAAAATCAATTTTAATAAATTTACACCTTTTAAGTCCTTGAAATTTTATAAAGTTTTATGAAGGCTAGAACTCAGGAGCACTCCTAAATGGGCGGAATGCACGAATATTTTTACTTTCATATTCTTTTGTGCTTTAAATTGATTGCCTCAACAAAATTTACATAAAATTTTAAGAACTTTTTCTTTCATTTTTAGAATAGTGTTTTCGTTTTAATGATAAATAAATTTTTTATAAACAATTTTTAATTTTAAATTTTATAAAAAATTTCAAATTTTAAATTTTATAAAAATTTAAATAAAAGAGTATTTTCGTTTTAATAAAATCATAAAACCAAACAGGAGATTAAAATTGTATGATATCGTATAATTATGTAATCATTATTTTAATTACTCCGTTAATTTTAAAAATCATGAAAAATAATTTCTCTTTAAAAGAAATTTAATGATACGAAACGTCTCGTAAAGTTTTAGTGATTTGACTTTTAAAATAATTTAGTGGTCAATTTGTTTAAGATCTTTATAATTTTCATAAAAATATATTTTGGAATTTTTTGTAAAGAAACTGTTTTAATGCAATTAAGTCGTTTATCTTTTAAATAATTTAAGTGAAATTAAAAAAAAGTAATTAAAAACGGTTTTACACATTTACAAAGCCATTCTTTATAATTTGATTTAATTATAAATATTTCAAAAAATAAAAAAATTGTTTTTTATACAAAAATTAATTATTCCTATAACGATATATCGCGCTTTGAATTTCAATGGATTTAGTCTAATTTCAAAATAACAAAATCTTGTACGTGTTTGCAATTGCATTTTTATGCTCAACCATTGAACTTAATTAAATATTATTTGAGTTGAATAAACTTTTTACAAGCACGCGACAAAATATTCAAACAAGAAAAAAAATTATTTAAATACCAAAAGGTCTGAAATGAAGAATGCTCGTGTTTAGTTAAGCTCTATAGCCGTTAAGTATTATGTAATTACTTCAATTACACTATGTCTAGCTGTAAGACAGACTGACTGAATTTTTACACAATCACGTCATGCTTTATCCTTCAGCATTAAATCCCTTTGATTTTATTCGTGTTTTCCTTTCTATGCTTTGATACCTTTATTCGAAAAAAAGCGACAGAGAAGAGGGGTTAACCCAAAGCTGGTTTAAGCACGAAGTTCTCTCATGTCGTGAACATAAGCTTGGTAAAACCTTCCCCAAAGAAATTTAATCTAAATAATACTTGTATTAGTTTATAGATGTGTTTAAATATTTAAAGGTTTAAATACTTTATTTAAAGTTACAAAGTTCTGAATGTTGTTCTTAGGATTTTTGCTTCCTCCTACGGAAGTTTTGTAACAATTACAAATTTCGAAATCCAGGTTTCTACGGAAGTATACAATTTTATCATTCCTGAATCTTTTTCTAGACTAGTTTCGTCGTGTCTTCCGTGCTTATGTATATACGTGTGTACTTCTCATAATTCCTTTTGCATTACAGTCGGTTGTGGCAAAGGAGTTTTTTTGTTAAGCGTTTTTTAGAATTATGTCTATAACCCAAAAACGACTCGTCGTTGAAGATTGATATCTTGAATTTAGGTCTCTCTTAAGATCTAGCGCCGTAGCTTCATTTTTCTTAGAAGGTTTTGTGGAACCTTATCTACCTTAGCGTTGGCAGTATTATTTTGAAATAAAGGATCTTGCGTTAACAACAAAAAACCTCAACTTTTAATCTCAATCTATAAAAAAATTTTGTAACAAAATCACTTTCTCAAAACAGGGTTGATTTAAAAAGGAATCCATCTAATGGCCCACTCTGAGCTAGCTAGCTAAACACTATTATTCTGCTTGTGTTTTCTATTAATTTCCTTCCCATTCTTTTGCTTCTCTCATTCTTTAAATGATTCTTCTTTCAATTCACCTCCTTCTTGCCCCTTTCCTTCTTCCGTTCATATTTTTTGTTTCGCTTTACAAAAAACATCAACATCCGCCAACGCGTCGTCGCTCAAAGACGGCGTTGAAGTATTAATAATAGTTGCATTTCCCAGAGAGCTTGTAAGACTCCTCCGAACCCCGCTCCTCCGCTCCCCTTCACCATCTTATCACTCCTTCAATACATACTCCGAAGTTGTGGCAAAATTGTTGCTATTTTATGGCAAGTATTTGCTGTGGTTTTGTTGTTTATGAGTTTTAGATTAGGATAGAGGGAACGTGTTCTGTTATTGTAAACAAAACAACAAACTAAATCATGATTATGCATTAAAGATAATCGAGGTAACGTTGCATAATCGTCGCAACGCGCATAAAAAAAAAAACAATTCAGGTTCAGGTTCTTGAACACCGGTTTATCCAAATACAAAATTTATAATTACATTAATTCAAAAGTGTTTAATATTCTGATCATAAACATCGATCGATAATTAATTTTTTTTATTAATTAAAAAATTTAATCATGACAATGTAATTACGGATGAAATTTCCGGAGTAAGCAATGTTATACTTTTGGGGTTTTTGTAGCAACTTGAATGAATTTATCGAATAGGACGGCCAGACATGAAGAACTATTTTTTTGGAGGCTCAAAATTTTCTCAGAAGTCGACAGCTATTGGAAACAATTTAAATTTTTTATGAAACAATCGAAATATTTTGAATAGGAACCTGATCACCTAGAAAGTTAAATTGAGTTAAAATTATCAGTTAGTCAAAGAAAGTCAGTAAAAGTCAGTCAGTTGCTGAGGTTCCAAATCCTTTAAAGAAATTCCAAAATCGTTTTGGGAAGTTCTAAAATCGTTCTAAAGCCTTCGGGAAGTTCTAAATCTTCTGTGGAAGGCTCCAAATCTTTCCGGAGGTTTCACATCTACTTTGAAAAGTTCCGAATCCATTCGATAGATTTCAAATATGTTTTAAAAGGTTCAAAATCTACTTTGAAATATTACGATTTCCTTGATATCTAAAGGAAAGGGGAGATTACATATTAAGGGATTCAATTTCATTAGGAAGGTTCCAAATTTACTTTAAAAATTCCAATTCGAACGGTTCCAAATCCTTTCGTGAGGTTCCAAAGCTATTTCGGAAGGTTTTAAATACTTTCGACATGTTCCACATTTTTTAAATGTTCTATTTAAAAGAAATATACACGTTCTCCGTCGGGAAAGTGAATCTATTCGAGGAGCTCCAAACCTAATTCGAATGGTTCCAAATATTTTCGTAATGTTCCGTATATATTTTGGAAAGATTGAAATACTTTTGGGATTTTCCAAGTTTATTTCGAAATGTTCCAATTTCCTTCGGGACGTTCCATATCTATTTTGAAGATTTCAAACCCGTTGGAATGGTTCCACATCTACTTTGAAATGTTCCAAATCTGTTCCGAAAATCTAAAATTTAATTGGACAGGTCCCAATTTCATTGACAATGGTTCAAATTTATTTTTGAAAGTCTGAAATTCCTTCGGGATGTTCGAAATATACTTTGTGAGGTTCCAAAAATATATTGAAAGGTTCTGAATCCCAATTTTCCGAAGGGTTTAAATTTTTTTTGGCGGAGGACGAGATCAAATTCTTCATTGAGATTAATAATTAAAAATTTGTAATAAATAATTAAAAATCAAATAACAAAATTAATTTTTAGAATTTTTTTAATTATTAAAAAGCATAAAAAATGAGTCCAAACTTGTAGCCAACATTTTATTAAATTTTATTCTTCTAATTCTTATAAAGCTTTTTAAAATTATTTTCTTCTAATAAATAATTTTTTCTTTTCTTTACAGATAATCAATTTAAATTATGCGAAATTTAATCGAACTGTGTGAAAACTTCTGATTGTGTTAAAATGTGTGAAATATATAAAAAAATTAAAGTACTTTGCAATTTTGCAAGTTTTATAAAATCATTTCAAAAATATTTGTGTTTTATGTAATATAAAAACTTCAATAATGTATAAACATTTTTCTTAAAATTCGTAAAATTTTCAATTTTCTAATCACTAACTCTTCGATTGAAATAAACCAAAAACAAAATTAATTCCATTAAAATTAAATTAAAAATTTTCAAATTCATTGATTGATAAATTTCGTAATTTTAACGAGGTTTATCACTGCTAATACTTAACTCATACATTTAATTCGTAACTACGGCGTCGAAAAGGCACAGAAGGCGCAAACATAAAAACGATACCGACGATTATAACGGCAAAGATCAAAAGAGAGAATCCTATACTCCGATAAATAACGGTAAAGCATCAACCTCACGTAACGCTTCCAGCTCGACGTATGAACCTTGTTCGTGTCAATGCGGATCAACACATAATAAACGTGATTACGACGTACCCACATATTCACAACCTTATAAAATAGTCAGCTGTACAAATTTATCGTCTAGAAATAATCCTCATAGAAATTTCGATGATCTACTAGCGTTATCAAATAGCAATTGTTTTTGTTTCATTCAGCAAAACAATAATAAAAACTCTCGATACAAATCTGTGGAAAGAGATCCTGAATTATCTGAGGGAGAATTACCGAGTATTAATACTATTATAGGCAAAAAACGTTACGTAGAGCCTTCTTCCGAAACAGAATTACCACCGAGTAGAAAATATCGTGAATATACTGATCCATCAGAGGAAGATATACGTAATTCAAAACCTTCAAAAGCTATAAAGCCGAAGACTGTAGAGTATCCTCCAGATGTCTTGGACCCCAAAACAGCACAAACTATAGCGTTTGTAAACGACTGTAATGTAAAAACCGGTTTATCTTCAATTGTGGTAGCAAACGAGCTTTATTGCGAGCTTCAGAAGCATAAGGGCGTAAAGACACACAAAAAGAAAAACAAAGAGAAAAAAGTGAGCAAACAAGAAAAAGAAGAGAAAAAACGAGGAATAATTAGTACTAAATATCAAGAACCTCTAACGTATGAACCAAGATCAGTCAGTCCCAAATATCAGAAATCTAAATTATATGAAGAGAGAGAACCCAAACAACTAGCTCCTAGACATCTTGAACCGAAAACAAATGAAGAGAAACAACCAGAAGTAGTCCGTAAAAATCATTACGGTCCAAAAGAATCGGAGAGCGATTTGTTACAACCCCGACAACCAACAGATGATGCTCTTAAACCGGCCCAATCCAGACATTTAGTCTATCAGGGTAGTGAAGTTGCATCAACAAATAGTGGGGTTTTGCGAAAATTGTCATCGTACATTGCACCAAATCCAATCTATGGATCTTTCCCTGATGCTAGATTAAAACATAAACCCAGTATCTCGCCAACTATAGTCGTTCCCAATCAATTATATGACGAAATTCATACAAATAAAAATTTGGGAAAGAAGTCACGCGGTGGTGTCAAGAGGGCACCAAAGAAAGGATCCTCAGGGCAATCTATACCATCAAAAGACGTATTAATTAAAACGACTGAATACGAATCGAAAGACAAGTCGCGTTCTGAAGTAACGCAACCTCCGAAGGCACATTTTCAAAATATACAACCCGAAATATCGAGGAAGAAGGAAGATGTAAGCAGGTCACCTCCTGGAACATATTCCGGACGAGAAGATACAACTAACGGATATACGCCAAAAGGTGAGAATACGAACAAGCCTCCTCCTGAAACGTATTCTGAGAGAAAAGATATATTAAACGGATATTCGCCAAGACGTGAGGATATAGATAAACCTCCTCCTCCTCCTGTAAAACAATACGAAGTTCCAAACGCCTCGAATACGCAAAGGCAGACTCAAAACGATTGGCTTTCTCAAACGAAACAAAATCAAATTGAGGATCTACGACCCCGAGATGTCAGTGATGACGATCGTCCAGCTTTGAGTCCACTGGATAAACCAAATCTCGTTGAGGAACTGAAACGTGAACTCATTGCTGCTTTCAATCGATCATCCTGCGGACGCGCCACATTTGAATGCTGCTTATGTCCGGCTCATGGTGAAGAAGAAATCAACTACCAATCACAGGTGCCACCGACGCAGTCACCCACACAACCGATTGTATGCTGCCGTATTTCTTCACCGGAAGGAAGATCTTCACCAACTAGAACAGTAACTTCTGCAAGAACACCTTCACCACAATATTCCCCCACCAAAATCTGTTGCAGAAAAATTATACCCGTAGAGTGTCCCCCGTGTCCTCCTTGCTCACCCAAAGACAGAAGCCCCTCAAGGTCACCCGAACGAGCTGCAGTAACGTGCTGCTGCAGATTATCAACACCTCCTCCTTCTCTTCCTCCTCCACCACCTCCTCGCCCTTCCCCACCGCCTGCATCGACTGTCCAGAGTAATCAGAATGATTGCATTATAGACGATATTATAAACCCGTGTGAATCCGAGCCTGAAACTCATAAAGACGCTTGTGCACAATCTTCTTTGCATTGCTGTTGTTGCTGTTGTTGTTGCAATCGAGCAAATACTGAGCAAAGTAAAGCCGACTCGGGATTGGAAACCCAAGAAGAAGAGGAAGAAGAGGAAGAAGTAGGCTATTTGGCAGAAGAGTACACCGATGCAGAGAATGCTTCGACACTGTATCAGAATTCTCTACGAAATTACTCTTCCGAATCAGTTGCCGCCGAGTCTACTACGAACCAAACTGCGGCAATAAATCAATTTCCGGAAACGGTTGTGACGCATCAGAGAAGCCTAATCAGAAGAGATCTTAACCAAAGCCAACCGGCGCAAGGGGCAGTGGTAGTATCTTCTACAATCTTGTATCCAGGCATTGACAGTGGAATATCGGGAGGACACACATCGGAACGATCAAGGCGACGTTATAATCGTTACGTAGAAACCGCTCCTCAAGATTCCGTATTATATTGCTGTTGTAAACCTGAGAGCCCTACAGCGACGCCACCCCCAACTCCGCAACCACGAGCAACACCAAAAAAAGTAGTTAATAATAATTGCTGCGTTTGCCCCTGCAGTTGCAGTTTCCCCAGATCACCCTCTCCCCAACATTTTGTTGATGAGGTTGCTGCCAATTTAGCAGCCGCTGCCGTTCCATCACCCGCACCACCAGTGTATTTACCATACTGCAAGTGTGCTTGCAATACTCAAAAGCCACCAGTACCAACTGAACTTGCATCGGCTATAATTTGTTGTTGTACGAATTCTGATTTTAATTATCCGACTAACTGCAAAAGCTTTCAAAAGCGTCGCAGTAAGGAATCAAAATTGTACAATATGTCTTCGGCTAACGAAATGGAAGACTCTTCGGTTCGTGTCGCTGTGAGGTGAGTATAATAGTTTTTTTATTATTTTGTTGTAAAATATAATCAGGAGTTCCTAATTGAAATAAATGGGAAACGCGTTACTAAATATGGTGTAAGAGTTGCCAGTTAAGTTCCTTTCTAAGGAACGTATGTTTAACTAAAAATATGCGATAAAAACAGAAATATTGTTAAGACATTACATTACAATTGTAATCACAATTACATTGTGACAAGAGCTCGAAATTTGTTGAATTTTGTTTCTGGTTTCGGAGTAACGACCCTTGGAAAACAGAAATTAATTTGGTTATAACTCATAAACTATAAAATGAAAACATATAAGGAATGTACCAATGTACAGCTAATAATATGTGTTTTTTATGCGAATAACTGTCGTCAAAACTTAGATATTTTTTGGGGGTAAACTATAAATATATTTATAGTTAGCAGGAATAATATAAATATGTTTTCGGTAGTTTTTTTTAATTTATTAATTTTTTTCACTGTAAAATTTATAACTTACCAAATAAGTATACCAATATTAAGGAGAAACGCCTTAACGCCATAGCTTTGTCATTAAAACGGATGGAGGAGAAAAATAATGTTTTTCATTAAAATTGATTCAGGAATTTAGAAGATAATAATTTTTAAAAGTATACATTTTACAAAGAAGAAAGTTATTAAATGAGCAAAAAGTACTTAAATGTAAAATTTCCCTGGAAAGTATAAATTCGATAAAACATTTATTAACATAAATTAATACTTTTTTCTCATTAGTAACTTGTTCATATGATTCGCTTTTACTGTTTATGAGATATAGACATGAGCATTTCGAACTTTAAAGAAATCTAATTCCCAAACGATATGAGAACCGCACAAAGTGTGGTGTGTCCAAATTTACCAATTCGTATTTGTTATGCTTCTCAGTCATATTGATTGAGACTGACGCTATGCAGCAGTATTCTGTCATGTCCTGTTGAGCCTGTTTCCCATATTTTTTTGCTTTCTTATATAGCATTCTTTCTAAAACATTTTTTAAAATACGTTCTCGTGTAAAACTTTAAAAAACGTTGAAAAATATCTAACAAATCTTCTAATAATTAAAAGTCCACAGTCCGTTCGTTCTTTCCCTTTACCGTTCCTTCTTTCTTTCTGTCTCTTTTTTATCAAATTTCATTGATTTGTGCAAATATTTAATTGTAATTTGCAAATGATTCAATTTTCAATTTGCTTTGAATGATTTTAACAATTTTTCTCAAGTGGTTTGACACATATTTTTTGCTTTCCAATCACGTAAAGATCACTAACGTCAAACGTATGCCTGAGTCTCTCGATTTGTTTTTAGCGTAAATTATGTAAATACTGATGTATCTATATTTCTACAGCGTCACGATAACGATGATGTCAATAAACTACATTAAGTAAAGACGGGACGAGTACTAACAACAACAAAAATTATTCGACACAGATATATCGAGTGTGTTTAGTATGAGTTTATTTATTTTGTTTGTTGTCCAACTTACGTCGAAATCACATGCCATCGATATTAAATATTAGTTTGCAATTTATTTTGAAGTGTTATTAGCAGTAGAGTAATTTAAATAACAATAAAACAAGATTTTTGTTAGAAAAGCATCAAAATTTATATTTTTAAACTTAAACATTTTAAAGAATTTTGAATTCAATAATTAGTTATGATTATGTACACCATCCAATTTGCACAATTTGCATTAAAATGATATAAATATTGACATAATATATATGTGTGTCTATTTTTCTATATAATAACGCATTACCTCGTTAAGCTGACATTGAAAATGTCTTTAGCGTTTTGCTTTGCTCAGCATTTTAATTCCATAAATGCTGATCTTTGCTTGTATTTCTTTTAATGCTTAGTTGTTTGTAATTAAAGAAAACGAAAACGAAGAAGTAGAAGAAGAAGGAAAAGTGTACCTGCTTTGGTTTCTTATGAAGGTCGTTTCCGCTTTAACTCTTTTAGATAATGAAAGTATATACTTTGCTTAATAAAAATAATAAATGGTCGGTCAAAAAAGCATTGAGCGTTTTAGACAGCCGACAACGGTTTTAGTAGTTTGAGATATGATGTCATGATAATATGTCGCTGTCAAAATGATCTAGTAGTTATTGTTTTGTTTATTCAACAAAATATCTTCTAAATGATTTCAGGGAGAAAAATTCAATAATAAGCAAAATAAAAGTAAACAAATAAATATTGATTAAATACAAATTAAATAAATAAATTAAATAAATAAATCAAATAAAAAAGAAAATGTAAGAAATAAATTTGAATAAATAAAAACTAAATAAATTAATTTATTTAAATAAAAATTAATAAAAAATTAAATTAAATAAAACATAAATTAATTAAAAGAATTAAATCTAATCAATTAATTAAAATAAATAAAATTAAATAAATAAAAATTAAAGAAATAAATTAAATAAAAAAGAAAATGTAAGAAATAAATTAGAATAATGCAAAAATAAATAAATAAATTGAATGAACTAAAAATTAAAGAAAAACATTAAATGAAATAAAACATAAATCAATTAATTAAAATAAATCAAAATTAAATAAATAAAAATTAAGAAATAAGTTAAAATAAATAATAATTAAATAAACAAATTTAAATAAATTGGAAATTATGAAAAAAATTATAACAAAATTTTCAGAAAACTAAAAATTGAATTTATTATAATTAACGAAATTTACACCGAATCCACTTTTTTTGTATGCCTTGTAACTTCTCAGTATATTTACGTTGTATATTTAAAAAATAATTTCAATTAACGTAAGAACCAAAATCATTGTTTTCATACATAAAGTCCATCTATTTTTGCTAAAACTACAAAAAGAAAAAATAAAAATTAATGCCAAATAGTTCAGCCGGTTCTCTTGTCTCTTATGACTCATTCATTCATCCATTACAAGCACTTGCAATGTACTTACTCGTTCTATGGCAAAATTACTGTGACGGCCGAGCGACCGAACGACCAACTAAATTTTTATCCATTAATGCAATCAATTCCTCTTCGGTCTAAACTTATTTTATTCATTACTATAACTTTAACGCATTCGCTACAAAGCGAGCTAAAAAAATCAAAACCGTGAAAAGACAACGAATAAAAGACAACAAAATATCGTTAATTTGGCGGATACGCGGCGGCCGGCTAAAGCTGTTCGTCATAGTCCCAGTCATTTAAGGCATACATCATGAACTCGTTGATCTACAAAGTGTATGTTTTAAAAATGTCTAAATTAAAATTTTGACTCCACCGGTGCACATGATGTGCTTTGTTATGTACGTGATTTTTTTCAAAAAAAAAAAAAAAAAAAAAAAAAAAAAAAATACGACTACACAAAACAAATAGTGGGGAGGAAATATTATTGTGGTTTTATTGAACGTGCGGTCAGATTTTGTAATTACGTAAATCACAAAACTATTCAATCCCTAATACCTTCTCACAAAATGCTCGCCTTTTATAAAAATATCAACTTGTTCTATTTTAATATCAGTCCTATTTAATACTCTGTAATAATTATCTTTTACTCATATGCTTAATATAGTTTCTTTGTTCATTTCATAGAAATGTAAATTATTGTTTCATTTTCTTCTTTGTTATTAAGTTTCTATTAACATCTTTTTATTAAGTTGACATCTCAGCTATTAATTTACGCAATTTGTTCCCACTAGGAAAAAGAAGGTAACGCAGGTTTATTGTCCATTGTTATGCAAACACGTTAGCATATGTAAAAATTTACTTGTAAACGTATGAATAATAAGGTGAACTCAGTTTAGAAAAATATATACATATGTACAAAAGTAACATATAAATATATATCTGTAACCGTAATGAATCGTAATAAACATACAAAAGCAAGAATGCTTATATATTATAGAATATATAAGAGAATTATATGCTTTTGAATTAATTAACATTTAAATAATTAGTTAAAAAATCACGTTCAATATTTAATCTCAAATATACATTAACTAAAAATAATTATAAACACAATAATAACACATGTATTAAAAACTTCAAAAGTCATTCTTCAACGTTAAAATTTGTATCACGAAATTGGTAAAATATTGTGTAATTTCGGGTTTTATAATTGGTTCATCTGTACTCTTCAGACTATATTGCCTTGTTTTTAATTATAGGCTTAATTTTATAAGTTCATTTGCTCTTTGCAGATCACGGGTACCTACCTTATGCTGTTGCAGGGAATATAATGAAGAGAATAAGCGTATGTAGCGTGATCATCTTCCATGAAAGAAATGTACATATTTGGAAAATTCTAATATAAATTGACTAAATCAAACGACTTGAAATTTAAGATTTTTATTAAAGTTAATATTCAAAATTTAATATGGCTTATTGAAAGAAATACAATATAATACACAGGAAATAATTATTGGTCTTTTATTATTGAAATTTTGAAAGAATAATTTACTTCGTAATTTGTTATATTTCAGTTATTGTTGCTTAATTCTTTTGAGTTGAATAAAGCAAGAAAACTTGGCAAGGTTCGATACGACACAAAGCAACTGACATGCTTTTCGCGTTGGGTCATTAGATGCTTCTCGCTCTTTTTGATTGATATTTTCTCATCGCATTATCATATAATGCAATGCACTGCGGCAACCGCATACTTTTTTCCCTTTTCGCTTTTCATGTGAATTAAAAGCGATTCTCATTTTTCAGATTTTTAATTTTTTTGTTGTATCTCTACCCTACAAATGAAGATGAGAGGTATATTTCCATAACTCAAATACAAATCTTACAAATTGCGTACGTAGTGCATTTAAGGTGACTTAAGGTCGCAAAAAGAAATAATTTTGCTAAATTATTGAAAAGAAGATAAATAAAAATCTATGGAATAGGTGAGCAAGCTAGGTGGATTTCTCTTTAAAAACTTTATAGATTCAACAGCATTCATTATTTTTTCAATAATTTTAGCTTTTTTATACGAAGTGAATCCTATAATTCGGGAAGTTATTTTATTCATATGACTTTTCTTTGATGAATTTGTAAGAGGTCATTAACTCTGTTGGGATCAATTGAACAAATGAAATCATTATTGGGATCATTGGTGGTTTCTTTTCAAAGGGATCAATTTTTCGAGGGATCAATTTTCCGAGATCAATTTTACATTATATTTTTATAAAAACGTAGCAAAAATGCGATTTCAAATAGAAAAAATACTAAAGTGTAGGGTGACTAAGATGTCACGTTGGATCGTGATATGCTACTATTTTGCCACTTGTTATTGTTGTAAGAAAAAACGTTTTAAATAACGTAAATCGATAAGGCAGTGACGTTTGAAAGATTTTATTAAGTAAATAAAGTTTTTGTAGAGAAATAGTATACAAATAATTGCAATATGATATTAATAAATTCTTGATTATTTATTTATAAATTAAGCTTTGAAAAAAACCATCTGGCTGGAAAGAATTATCACTCTTCTGATGCGGTTAAATGAAATTATTCTGACTTTATTATTAAGAATTTCTATATTTTTAGTATAATTTAAAGGAAGTTTTTAAATTATAAATTATTAAAAATCAATAAATTATATAGATTTATAGATCATCAAATCTTATAAATTATTAATAACATAAATTATACAAACGAAAAACCTTTAACACCCCAAATTGCTTTCGTTTAACTGAATTAATTTTTTTCGGAGCCACCAAAATTTTAACTTGTCCTTGGTCAATTGACTTAATGTTTTTTTATGTATTTATATTTAATCCAGTTAAACGAATCAACGAAAAACCGCTCCTTGATTGTTAACTGTCTGTTATTTAATAAACTTTGTAATAAACACTGATTGGTCTTAAGAAGGTAATCGTTAGAGACCAAATCGAATCCACAGACCGGTTTTTTCATGTTGAAGTTTATTAACCAAACGGAGTTAATGAAAACCGGTACAAAAATATAGATATATAGAAAATTAACGTAGTTCCTGCCTTTCAAATAAAAAATCTGAATCTTTGAGTTAAAACCGTGGTAAATCGCATTCAAGCCGATTTATCAAAAAAAAAAAAAAAAAAAAAAAACAAAAAAAAAAACAAAAACAAAAACAAAAAAACCAAAAAGAATAAAAACAAAAAACCGCACACAGCCGGAAAACTAAAGCAAGCCCACGTATTTTTTTGAAAATTTTTTTTCAAAGTACTAATAATTTTTATTGTGATTTTATCTATTCGTTTATTTGCTTTTAGATTATATCAAATAATTAGGTGAATATTTTTATGGGAGGAGGCTCGAAAATATAAAATTTTAAAATTTGTCATAATATTCTTATTATTATTAATCTACATTTTTAGACGCCGAGTAATAATGTCCAAACGGTAGAAAGCCCCAAGTTTTAGTTTTTTATAAAATAACGTTGATTTTAACAAATGTTGGGTGTTTTTATTTAGGCATTATTTGTCAGAGTCTCAACTATTTCAAAAAAAAGGAAAAAATTCAAGAAATAATACCTATTTTTTTAGGTTTTTTTGGATTTATCCTGATTTGTCTAAGGTTTGAGTTTTCCTTTAATAAAGTAAAATTTTTCATTTTCTCCTTAAGATTTGAATTCAATTTTTAATGATGACATATCTCATCATAGGAAAAATGTGATAGAACGTAGAGGTAGTATGGGGGGGTGCGGGAGGTAGACAAAGCTTCTCTTAAATAAAATCAAATCAAATCATTGAACAAGTTTTTTTATTAAGTCCGATATTATTGTACTCGCATAGAAGCCAATCAAGCATCTCCTCCACCTCCACATCCTCCTCCCATTAGTATTCGTACCACGCAAGTGATGATTATCTCATTTTGTCGCTACAGAGATCAAGGTCGATGCACGCCACGAAGAGTGAATTCAAGTGGTAATAATATACCAGATGCCTCTATCGATGTGGTTTTTTGTTGTATTCGATTTAAAAAAAGCTTTTAATCAGAAATTACGCCCCAGCCTGTGTTGCTTGGCGGAAAAGGGCGGAATGACAGAGTGTAATAGAATTCCGGGTTCGAGTCAGTTTCCCTCTCTCTTAGTTTGTTTTTGTTGTTGGCAGATTTTGTTGCAAGTGTTTGATAGGAATCGATGACCAGAAACGTCGTTAGCAGTGAAGAATTAATGAGGGTGAATAAGAAAATGAGAAGTAGAAAGCGACAATTTTGTTTCTGTTAAAAAAGTTACTTCACTTTATTTCATATATTTTTTTATTTTAAAATTTTAAATTGAAGACCAAATAATTTTCTTATCAAAAATCAATCACTCAATTAATTGTAAAACTGATTTTCATTGGAAAGAAATTCGTAACAAAATATTATATCGAAACCTTTCTAAACTTGAACAAAAATCTCTGAAATCATTCATTTCATTTCGCATCAAACGAAAAACCAATTACTTCAATCAGAAATTTTATCATGAAAGCGTACGAAGTCTTTCATCGGCAAACTCAATCAACAATCAATTGTTTTTATGCGCTGGTAATGTTTATATTACCGTTACTTTGGTTTGGCGATTGCAAAAAGTCAATATCAATACTTTTCAAAAAAATCCAATTACCAAATTATGATGAAAATCTCGTTAATTCTGCCTATGAATTCCCTCGGAATCTGCAAATTGTTGTTGTTTTATTGGGTATCTGTGTTTATTGTTTACATCGTCGTTGGCGTTTGCGTCTACAGGATGAACGTTTTGAGAATCTTCAACGTGAATCGTCATTCACCGAAACGCATGAATTGCACCAATTGAAATTGAAACTTTTAGACAAAATTAATAAAGTTGTTGAAGAGAAAATAACGACACCATTGAAATACATTAAAAGCGGAATTAAACCGGATCACGAACTCAATCCATTCACTTATAAAAGCTATAATAATCGTTTAATGGAGAATATAATGGAAGAACATCTTGAAACTGAAAATTCATCCGAAGTTGAAAATAACGATAATACTAAAAAGATGAAAAAACCGCGAAGAACTATAATAAAATGTCAGACGAAAATGGCAAAAATAAGCCCATCAAATTAATAAAATCAACAATGTTATTGTAATAATTATAATACTATATTTTCTGTAATTCTAATAAATAAATAAATATATTTCAACAATTAATTTTAATCAAAAATAATTTTAAATTAAAATGGTTTGAGTCCAATTTTAATGTAAAATCTTATAATGATAAAATATCATTATTATCAAAATCGTGAAAATATTGCGGAAAAAATTATATCTGAATTAAACTGAAATTACCTGAATTGATTTTTTTGAACATTTTTGTATTAAATTTATTTTTACTTTAAACGGACTTAGGTCCTACATTCAAAATAAATGATTTAATTATAATAAAGGTATTTGTAGAAAATTAAAGAATTCAATATTTCCTGGAAATTATAAATATATAATTATATAAATCGGTTTAAACTAGGTTTAAGCCAATTTTTATTAGGATTACTAATTACTTTTTTACGAATTTTTTTATTAAAATTATTTATTATTAAAATTTATTAAAATTATATTATATTATTATTGAATTAAAATATTATATTTGCTTTAGTATTATTAAATATATAAATATATCGTCTCACAATAGTTTAATGATATTTTTAGAAAAAGCGTTTAAATCCATTTGAGTTAAATTTCCATTTTAATTTTAATTCCGTTTTAAATTTCCACTGGAATTAAAATTAAAATAATGCAAATGTTTTGTCTTACATAAATTTTAAAAAATTGGCATATATTAATATCGGTATTTAATTAAACTAAAGCGAGCTGAATTAATATGTTTAATACATTTTTATTGCTAAATTAATTTTTACAATTAATGAACTTAGGTCACTTTCAAAATAAAGTGGATTTTCTTTTATTTTTGAAAATTAGAGATCTTTTGAAAATTTAAATTAATTCACCCCTTTCAAAATCAGCGGCTTATTTATATTAAAATGATCCCTTTCTAAAGCTATTGAATTTATTTTGATTCTTTGTATCGTTTACTATACAGAAAAATGTTGCTGCTTCAATTAGAAAATGCGTTTTAGTATACTTTCCAGGAATATGATATAATGTTGAAGAGTTTCTTCTATAATATTGAAAATCGGTGACGTTATCTTCGTTAATGAAATTAATTAAATTTCTTATTTGTTTGTGTAAAAATTTTGTAATCTTCTGCTTTATACGTTTATAATTGTCTCTATAATACGCCTTCAAGTTTTTATCGCATTTTTTATAAAAATTACAACAACGTCTACAAAAACAAATCAAGATTGCATAATATCAAAATGAATGAAAAGGCTTTTTTAATTGAATTTATTTCGTTATTAAGAGAAATTATTTCTAATCGTGCTATGAAATCATTCTTGCTTTTAATAATTGAATTTAGAAAGATTTTAAGTTGAAATACTTTAATATTTACAAAAAGAGGGTCTTCTAAAACCTTGTGCTTTTTATGTGCTTAACGTTTTATTAAAAATAGCCTTTTATTAATAATAAGAACGTCTTACTTCCAGTACAATTTCGTTTTTATTGGTACATATTTTTTTGCGAATAAGTCTAAAAAATATTATTGTTTCTTTTGCAAAAAAGCTTTGAACGCCCGAGCAGGGACTTGAACCCTGGACCCTTGGATTAAAAGTCCAATGCTCTACCGACTGAGCTACCCGGGCACGTAGTGGTCGGCAATTAAGAAAGGACTTGCTTCTACAGAAATATTTTTTAAAAACCAGCGCATTCAAAAGCCATTTATGGGGTTTGGGGCAGAAATAGAAAGTCTCGCTTCTAACTTCACGTCAAACCAGAAAACTTTTTAATATCTTCAAATTTGTAACAATTATTTTTTATGATTGTAATTATTAATTTATTAGTTTTAATTATTAATTTTAATGAATTGAATTTCATTCCAGGATACGTCCACAGAATCCCCGAGAAATGATTGACATGTGCCGTATTTGTACTACGGTGACCCCAGGAGAACCTCAAGTGGTTTTGGGGCAAGATAAAGCTTTTACGTTTGATTACGTTTACGACATAAATGTTGCTCAGGTAAAATTTATTAATTGCTTTATAACAGATATATTAATTTTTGTTTAATCATTGTTTTAATTTCTATAGGCTGAAGTGTATGGATCCTGTGTGGAACGTCTTGTTGAGGGCGCTCTTCGCGGCTATAATGCTACCGTACTTGCTTATGGTCAGACCGGCTCTGGTAAAACCTTTACCATGGGTACCGGTTTTGAACACGATATTAATGAGCACCAACAGGGTATTATACCACGTGCAGTTCGTCATATATTTTCAGGCATCGAAAGTATGCAATCACAGGAATATGATGAACATGGTGCGCCTCTGGCTGGCAATATACATTTCAGTGTTGCTGCGCAATTTATGGAATTGTATAATGAGGATATAATCGATTTGCTGGATCCTTACAATAAGGGTAGAGTATATAAAATACATGAAGATACAAATGGACAAATAACTGTCAATGGGGCAACAATAAAACCAATTGGTGGCCCGCAAGATGCCTTGAAGTGAGTGAAACTGGTAACATCTCAATTTTTGTTATTTAGAACCTTTAAATCCCATTCGGTTATAGATGTCTGCAACAGGGCGCTCTAGCACGTACCACCGCCTCTACGCAAATGAATGATCAATCATCACGTTCTCATGCCCTATTCACCATTTTGATTAGACGCCAACGTGTTCTAAGTGCCGAAGAATCTGGCATTCCCGGCGATGATCTTGAAACTCTTACATCGAAATTCCATTTTGTTGATTTGGCTGGCTCGGAACGTTTAAAACGTACCGGAGCTACAGGCGAACGTGCCCGCGAAGGTATATCTATTAATTGTGGTTTACTGGCATTGGGAAATTGTATATCGGCGCTTGGTGATAAATCGAAACGTGCCACTCATATACCATATCGAGATTCGAAACTCACGCGCTTGCTGCAGGACTCGTTAGGCGGCAATAGTCAAACACTTATGATTGCTTGCGTGTCACCCTGTGATCGAGATTTTATGGAGACTTTGAATACGTTGAAATATGCCAATCGTGCGCGTAATATAAAGAATAAGGTGCAATTAAATCAGGATCAGAGTTCTCGTACAATTTCACAATTGCGTCGTGAAATTGCGGCGCTACAAATGGAATTGTTGGAGTATAAGCAGGTCAGTGTGCAGAGTTCGATATTTGCGCGCATATTCCAAAAGGCATCTCGGCTCGTCTAGTCATTTCCAGTTGCCCTTCAACTGTTTGACATTACTCTGGGCGTGACTTGGTCGAATGGTTTTGTGAAACGATTATAAAACAACTGACAACTTACGTACTTATATCAAGGTTTACTTCCTCGCAACGTCTAGTCTAGTCTTTTCCAGTAGCTCTTCGACTGTGTCATATGACTATGAACGGCTCTTTTCGAGTCAAGAAAATGATGAGCCGAGATGAGAATGACTTCTGGAATAATAGCATATATTTGTTCGTTATTAATAAATTTATTTTTACAGGGTAAACGACTTACTGATGCTGAAGGCAATTCTTCTATTTCCGATACATTCCATGAGAATGCAATGCTTATGGCCGATAATAAGCGTCTTCAGCAACGTCTTAAAGCCATGCAAGAAACAATTAATTCACTCACTGAATCCAATACATCGCTAAAAGTGGAAAAAGAGACTCACGGTTGGTCCTCTCTTTCGGGTGATAACTCCGATAGCAGTGTGGCGAATATGATAGCCGGTTATATTAGTGAAATTGAGAAACTGCAAGCCAAATTGATCGAATCGGAAGAAATGTATCAACAAATTAAAAAGAGCTCTACTGCTGGAAATTTAACCCAACGCAGCATGAATCGCAATGATGGTCGTGGTGATAGTAAGTTTAAATTAAATGATTCTAGAAAGAGATAAATTTTATATAATCAATCATTTTTGTGATAGATCCGGACGAATTAATAAATTTGGCTAAGCGCGCTGTGGAAAAAGATCGTGAGTTATTAATGTCGCGTTCTTTACCCGGTCTACAAGAAGATGCCAACAATTTGAATATAGCTATACACTCAAATGAATCATGTGATAGTGATTCTGATACTGAATCGGATGATAAAGGTATGGGAAGGCTTTTAATAATATTTTTTCTTTCATATTAAGTAACTTCTTTTTATTTTCCCAGCAAATGAAATGCAAGCAGATCTGAATGATATTAATTCCGATATTGAAATTAAAACGAAACTGATTGAACAATTGGAATTATCGCAACAACGAATGCAAGTAATGCGTCAACATTATGAGGAAAAGTTGTCCGTATTGAATTGTAAAATAATCAATACACAAAAAGAGCGTGATGAAGTGCTGGCTAGTATTGGTGAGATCTAAAAATTATTAAAACAATTACAACTTATTTTTATAACTTCTCTAAATTGTCTCTAAAACAGCAGGTTCATCAGCAACCAATCAACCGAATGATAAAATTAGAAAAGTCAAAGATGAATACGAAAGGAAAATTAATGATATGCAACGAGAAATGAAGAAATTACAACAGGCACAACGTGAACACCTACGCCAACAAAGAGAGCTGCAAGCCCAAGAAGCTAAATTACGAAATTTACGCAATGAATTAGCGGAATTGAAATGTATAAAGGTAAAAAAATAGTATAGACGATAATAGTCTTAGTGACCGGTCATGAACGAACTTCCAAAAAATGAAGGCTAATCTATTTAAATAGCTTTTCTGGAATTCCAAGAGATGTTTACAAGCGTTAGCGACTTGTTTTCTTTGCTTTCCGAGACATGAGGAAACAATGAAATATTCCTCGTAAAAATATGTTTGCATGAGTCTACTGGCCTCTTAGAATACCACCCGTATTCATTAACCCATCTTATTCATTCATTAAAGAATTCATTCTTATTCATTAAAGAATCGCATTTGAATATTTTGTATATTTGTTGTTTTTCCTTTATAGACTCGTCTTATACGTAAAATGGCTGAACAATCGAGTCGTCATAAAGAACTAGAAAGCCGTAAAGCACGAGAAATAGCAACATTGCGCAAAGAGCAGCGACGTCAACAGAACACCGTTAAATCACTTCAAGCCCAAATGCATGCCAAAGAACAAATTCTAAAGCGTAAAACCGAAGAGGTATCTGCGTTGCGACGCAATCAACGCGGTGGTGGCAATCTAAGTCAAAAAGCGTCTGGTCGTGTGCCTCCGCCCAAACGAGATTCGACGAAATTCAATTCTCGCCAAGCTCATCAACGTTGGGATAATCTCTCACGTGCAATATCGCGTGCGTCGCGCAATAAACAGGCTGTTTTACAACTAGAAAAAGAACTAGAACGTTTAATGGCCGAACGTGAAACACTTTGTCGTGATTTAGTGAATATACAAAAGCGTCAACGTATTGAACCCAGTGTGGAAATGGCCAATGAAGAAGATACAATTAATTCGAATTTGAATTATGTTCAAGAGAATATTGCTCAAGTCCAGCATGCCATTATGGAATTCGAAGAGGGTAAAGATGCTAGTAATGATATGCAAGATTTACAAGTGATCATTGGTAATGTCCGTAATGTGGATGAGGCGAAATTTTTACTCGAACATTTAACCAATAGTGCCATTATGTTCTCATGCAATTCAGCTCTTGCTCAGAATCGTCTTACCGAGCATGAGTCACTGCTGAAAGAAGTGCAGCAAGAAAGTGGCATACAACAACAATTGCTGCAACATTTTCTCGCTCAGAATAACTCCGTGCAGATCTCTGATTTATTCGCCTCATTGAAATTAGATTCGAAACTGAATGCGAACAACTTAAGCGGTTCTCAGAAATCACTGAATAGCAATGGAACCTACGACATTCCTAACGATGGCGAAATGGCCGGATCATTTACGATACCAAACAAGCAGATCAGTCCAAGTCCATCGCCAACGCCGCTCAATGATTTGTAAGTAAAAACGAATACAGTTTGCGCTTGTGTTTTGTCAAAGTTTATTTAAAATGGTGTTCACATAAAATGGATTTAAATTGTTTTAGATAAATCCGTTATCCGTTATCTACAGAAATCCTGCTCTAAATCCAAAATTTATCTCATTTAAATTTTTGCATATTTTTACGCAAATACTTTAGACAAATATGTCTTATTAGTTCTCAATCTTGATCCGAAGTTCGATGAATAATGCGATAATGTCTCTGAATATCATGATTATGAAATTGTGTACACAATGAAAATATAAATTAGACATGTTTTTAATCTATTCATAACTATTTAATATTTTGTCCTTATTTGAATTGTCTTGAAAATATAAATAATGATCCTCGCGAGCTGTCAAAATAAATCTGATAGATTTTATGTGAACACTCGATTAGTTGTTGACTCGATTTTAAATCCAGATAATTTCGTTGTATGTGAACATCATGTATTGTTTTGGGGGGGGTTTCGACAATTAATTTCCTGCCTACTGTTTTATACTTAAATAACTGTAACTTTTTGTTAGATTTTACTAACTTATACTTTTCTTATTTTATTATTTTCTTATGGCAAATATTTTCATCAAGAACATTTAAAATCCAATTAAAAAGCAATCAAAAATTTTCCCGAAGCAACCTTTCGTTTGAAAGTGTCGGCGGTACTCGGCCGACTGAAGGGGTGGCGAACAAATCAAGACCAAAATTGAAATCTAAACTGAAACCAAAAGCAAATGCTTCCAAGATTTTTGATAAAATTTTAGTGAATTTGGATGAAAAGCCAAGAAAAGAAAGTCAAAAATTTAATATCAAAAAATAAATATTATTAAACGTTAATTAATTAATAATAATTGTTTTGTTAAATATTAAATATTTGTTAAATAACCGTTTAATTAAATTTTAATTGTTTCTTAATGAGTTTTAATAAAAAATAAAAATGAGTTTTAAAAAAAGAAATATTACTAATAAAAAATATTTTAAACATACATATATAAATATATACATATACATATATATATTTACATATATAAATATATATATAAATATATACATATATAAATTTTTATAATAGACATTTTTTAAAAATTATAAAAATTACTTTTCTATTTTTCTGATTTAAAAAATTATCGCAGATCACCGCATGACAAAAATGCCAAAGTACGTCGACGCACCGCTCAACCACAGGATCTATTATTTGGCGATCATGAAATGAGCCAAAATGGAATTGTAAGATACAGATAAAGACAGTCTTTCTATTCAGGATTATATTAAATGTGTCTATATAAACTCCTTTCCTTTTAAGGATGACGCTATGACACGTTCCTATACGCAACAAGAAACTGCCTCCAGGAACTTCCACCCCTTAATGCGTGTACCCAGTGCGCCTGGATCGTTGAAGTATGTGAAATTATTTTTTGCAATAAATTAGTCTTTATCACATCTTTACTTATATATTTTATTTTGCATCTGTTATTAAATTTTCCAGAGAATCTCTTAATTCGCCTTCAATCAATAAACAGAAAAATATTGAGCCATCCGTTATTGGCGCTGCAGCAATTCAACCACAATCTCCGCGCTTTACACGGCGCGTTATACCAAATAAAGGATCACCTGGCTTGTAAGTAGCTCACACATTTACTTCCTCTCTTTTCTTCCTTTACAATCATCAGAAATAATGAGTATTTTTGACCATAAATAGCTATATTTTTATTGGTATAGTATATTATTAATAAGTGTGCTTTAAATCTATTTTATATTTTTATAGTAAAAACGCAAGTCTATTAAAAAAAATAATTTTACAGGATGAATTAATAAATGTCGATATTGTCTAATTATCTTTTTAGTATTAAGTTACGGATTTCATATTTACGTTTCAATAAAAATAAACTCGGTCTGATCATTGACAACTTACACGTACCCGTGTGTATGTGCTTTATACGCACATATTATGCTCTATCATCGTTTACATTTATCACTTCATTCAAATTATTGCACCCAGAAGTATACTTTATTTCGTTTTTCTCTTTTCTTTCCCTTCATTTTACAGTTTCTTATGATCTAAATCTGGTTGCGTTCACACGAAAAGTTTATTCATTTTAATGTTTTCGTATAAAAGAAAATAAAGTCGTTTTTAACCAAAATTAAATTGTCGATATTGTTTTTTAATTTCGTTCCATATTCATAAAAATATATTTAATATTTTTCAAAATTAAATCATTACTGCATTTGTTCGTGTTTTCATTGTTCTAAAATTTTTTGCTTTGGTTTTTAATTGAACATTTTTTAAAAATTTAGTATGCACGTTGAGATTATACATCGACCAAAAATATAACATTTGAATGGCTGAATTTCGGAATCCTGTCTTTTTTGCAATCGACTTTTGAATATCTTGGAAAAAGTCCAAGATATGCTCCAAGGCATACCAAGAGTTACCCTTTTTCAAAGGGCCAAATGTTAACCAATCGCAGTCTTTACGAATATATTTTCATTTTACGGATAAGCGTAGAAAAGTTTAAACATTTGATCTGTCATGAGTTTTTTTATTGGTTTCCAAAAAATCAAATATTTTTCTGCTTTTCTATTTTATTTTTAACCACTGTGCGATGACATTAAAGATGCTGACACAGTGTTGGCACACTACTTACCAAACTTTGGTGAATTTTACCTACGTAAATTACATTCGTACGAATACGAATGAGAGGAAATGACAGTTTTGCTGTTAGAGTTCAAAATATAAATTATTCAATTAAATCCAATTAAATTCAGATTTTAATTGGAGTTCGCTACGGACAAATTTAATTAGAAATACAGAATAGAAAGATTTTATGAATATCATTACATTTAGAGAAATCCAAACATAATTATATTAAAATTCTGAGTCTCGAATTTAAAATTGGTTCAAATAAATGCGTCTCTCGATTAATTTCTTTGTTGTTGTTGTTGTTGTTTTGTTGTTTTTTTATGCAAAATAAAATTATTTGATTGGTTTGTGTCGCAGTTGTTTTTATTGTCGTAGATATTGTGACAGTTCTGAGAATAGTGCTAGTTATTGTCACAGTTATTGCAACATTATTATTTAGTCATTGTTATTTAGTAGCTTAACCGTAAACGACCTTTAATCTGCCTTCTAACAAATGATTTAAATTTTTCGCTTTTCTCTCTTTTTATACTTTTAATCTCTTCTTACTAAAATTTTAACATAAAATGGTTTTATTGCAATTGATTGATTGATATTCATATTAAAATTGTTTCAAATAACAACTAACTCGTCACAATCTAAACTAAAAAACAAATAAAATTGTTAAAAAAATTAACAATAAAATTACATCGAACGTTCATGCGGAACACCAATCTACCCATTAATTAATTTTGGGCGCTTTCATCATAATCCATCAATAAATAACAGCGATGATGACACTACAATGTTGCCACAATCGCCACCAGTTTATCGAAAGATGACGTCACGCGAAGAAAATAGTAATGGAGCTGATGTATTTTCACGTTTGGGAGCTGGCACGCAAGATCCACCACCCGGCGGAAGTATACAAAAAGTCACGGGAAAGGTGAGAAAAGAATATGGAGTACGATTTATCGCGTATGCGAAATTGTATTGTTTTTTATTTCCTTTTTTCTTCGTTTTGCAGATTCGTGTGGGAGCGCCACTCTATTGTACTCATACCGTTTCCGGTCATAATAATTCAGTTCTATCCATAAAAGTTGATGAAGATACACTATTTACCGCTGCTGCCGATAGAACAGTAAAGGTTTGGGATCTCTCACATGAAACTGCTCAACATTGTTTGTCGGCACATCCGGGTCCGGTGATTGCTGTGCAAAATGATAATTCATCGCGTTTATTATTTTCGGCTTCTGGACCTTACGTACGCGTATGGGATCTACGTAGTAGTAACTCAAAACCTATCAAGACTTTAACATCCTCGGGGCAATTGTTGGCGGGAACCGCGAATGTCAGCGGCATTACACCCGGTGAATCACCGATAACGGCTCTGTGTTTGGGCACATCCGGGAATTTATACGTTGCTGCTTCGGATAAAGTGCGCATTTGGGATTTGAATAAGTACGAACGCGAATTATTAAGAGAATCATAAATAAAATCTATTCACTCTTTTACAATCCATTCATTGTTTTAGAATTTATTTAGTCTTTTATAATTTATTCATTCCTTTATAATACATTTATTGTTTTAAAATCTATTCACTCTTTTATAATCTATTTGTTGTTTTATACTCCATTCATTATTTTTTTTGATCGATTCATGCTTTAAGAATCCATTTATTCTTTTATAAGAATCCATTTATCCTTTTATACTCATTTATTTACTCTTTTATATTCCATTAATTCTTTTATAATCCATTCACTCTTTTATAATCGATTTATTCTTTCATATGCCATTCATTCTCGCATAATCCATTATTCCTTTCTAATTCTTTTATAATCCATTCATTCCTTTTGCAGTCTCGCTTGTGTGGGTAAACTTTCGGGTGGCCATCAGGCAGCAGTTATGTGCGTTACTGCTTGGCAAGGTGACGCTGATGGCAATACGGATTTTGTGGCCACTGGTTCCAAGGATCATTATGTTAAAGTTTTCGAAGTACCAAAAACAGGTGGTGTGGTCTATCCTTTATTGAATCTGGAACCACCGCATTACGATGGCGTACAGGCACTTGCCGTTGCGCAGGATGCTGTTGGAGCCGATGCGGAACTATTTTCGGGGAGTAGAGACTCCGGCATCAAAAGATGGGACCTCAAGACTGGAGAACTCAAGCAGGTTTGTAAATAAAAAATTAAAAAAAAAACAAACAGAACAAAGTAAATACAAAAAAGACAAAGAAAATCATAAAACACAAAGTACCAAAAAAAAAAACACATTTCAAAAGCGAAAAATTCATTTAAAATAGAAAAATTTATTTTTAAAATCAGTTGAGTTTTTTCTCGTAATGAAATTAATAAATTCACACAGTTAACCTTTATAAAAATCAATAGTTTTTATTACAAATTTAATTTCTCTTTTAGTCCCTCAACAATGCGCACAAGGGTTGGGTTTCCGGCATGGCCATTTCCGGTGATGTTTTATTGTCTAGCTGTCGTGGTGGCATTATACGTTTATGGAATGTTAAGAGCTGTGAAAGTCTGGCCGAATTAAAGACTGATTTATCGATTAACGATATTGTTGCCACGGGTCAACGTGTCTTTACGGCATCCAGGTGTGTATCGTTAGATTTTAAGAATATTGCCTTTTTGCTTTAGACAATATTTTATTTGATTCTTTTTGATCTTTCATTCTCAAAATTAAGATTTAAATTTAAATTCAAATATAATTTAAACTTCAAATTCATCAAGATCAGATGCATAAATTGACAACCATTGAAATTCTAATTTAAAAAAGAATACGCAATCCTTCCATTGAGAACGTCCTTGTATTTTCCTAGAACCTTCTGCATTCCTCTGTTTATTTATTTCTCATTATTATTATTTTTAAAATGTTTTTCTTACTCGTTTTCTTCCTCTTCCAAAATACCATTTATTTCTTTTTATTTTTTTGTAAAATCCTTAACTGAATTATTTCCTATAACTCAACTATAGTCGCTTGATTTTCAGTTTCATCTCCTACTTTTACTTCATAATTTCTTTACCGTTATTTATTCATTCAGCTCGGGTGAAGTACGGATTTGGCGTTTTGCTCCACAAGAAAATTTTCCAACAACAAATATGACTTCGTCGTCGAGCGATAAGAAATAAATTCAGCTATAGCTAATACATGTATAGTTACCTAATTGATCATTTAATCACTGCTAGAAAACTCTTCTAACTAACAAAAGCACAAAAACTGAAATCAATTATAATTATTATCAATTATAATCATACCGTTAACCCAAACTTTGATGACCGTTAATTATATATAGATGCTTTGCGAATTATGTTTCTTGGATGAAGGAAGTGGTAAACGCTAACATCAATTAATTCAGACTAAAATAAATTCCAATTACTTCAATATTTCCTTACACCGTTTATCTAAAGTCCAACAAAATCGTATACATTTTTTTTATATTCACAAGTATGTACTCGTTTTTCTTAAAATAATTACAGTCTAGTTTTAGTTAATTTATAATAATTCTAATAAGAAAATTTATTTGAGATTTGATATTTTTTTTGTAGAATTACTAACAGCAAATGCTTGCTTCGAGAAAGTTCCACATAAAACATAAATTGCAACAATTAAAGTAAGGATAATAAAATAAAAAATATTATATATAAATTATATCGGTTAAACCAAAAATTTTAAAATACAGTAATGGAAATTAAAATAAAATAAAATAATAAATAAAGAATTTATTTTAATTGATTTGAAATTATTAACTTTCTTTTATTTAATTTAATATATTAAAACCATAAAAAATATCAGTAAAATATATTTAGAAAAGTTGACTATAAAAAATATATATTAATTTAAAATATAAATATTAATTTTACATATAATTAAAAATAAATATATATAAATAAATTTTCAGTATAAAAATATATAATGTATTAATTTAAAATATAAGCCTAATAAAATATTAAATTACATTTTTCAATTATCTTGTTTGAAATATTAGTTATAAAGTGTTCGGCCTAAAATCTAAAAAATAAAATAATAAAATATGAAAACAAAAATATAGAAGTTCAAATATGAAAATTAAAAATTAAATTTAAAATGAAAACGTTTTCAAAACTAATTTAAAAATATTTTTTAAAAATGAAAGTAATTTTTATTAATTAATAATTAAAAATGTAAAATTTGAATTTTAAATTGAAATATAAAGTTCAATAATGAAATTTAAAGTAAAAAGCATAAATTACAAATTTTACGGAATAAAATTTTACAAATGAAATCTAAAAACAGACATTGAATATGCAAAATATGTTTCATAATTCAAAATATATACTAAATATAAAATATTAAAAATTTAAAAATAAAATATAAAACATAAAATATTAGATGTAAGATATAAAATATAAAATTGAAATATGAAGCTTTAAATATAAATCACAAAATGAAAAATAATATATAAAAAATAAATAAATGTATAAATAATGTATAAATTATTTATTTATTAAATATAATAATATATAAATAAGTAAATAAAAATATGGACAACAAAAAACTTTATATATAAAACACATATAAATTATATTATTTAAAATGTAAAATTTTGAACACAAAGACTTGAAACTAAAGACAATGCATTATTTGTAAAATGTGGAACTAAACCTGTTCAATATAATTCAAGTATAAAACCTAGAATGCAAAATTCAAAATACAAAGCATAAGACAAAACAAAGATATAAAATACAAAAATATATAAAATAATATAAAATACAAAAATCAAATATTTATTTTTAAACATAAAGTATAAAATTAAAAATGTAGAATTAAGTTAAAAATACATTACTTGAAATAAAAAATTCTAAATATAAAATGAATTAATGAAAGTTATCATCAGTACGCTTAAATCAAACACCCAAGATTGCATCCTAAATTGGCCTTATGGAATAACAATACCTGATTATTTAGTCCTTGACGTAAAAACGTAAAAAAGAGGAAGCACAGAGTATTTAAGAAATTATAAATCCTTAAATTTAGATTAAGGAAGTATGTTGACAAAAATAATTACTATGAAGAGGTAATTAATAATAATGATGAACAAATTACATTCAAATTATATTCAGCGCATTTTTCTAATCGTTGCTTTTTCTAAATATATATAGAAATATTAAATGAATATCCAATCAATACATTTCTTTATAGAAAGTCATTTAAAAGCTTATTGCATATAAAGGAAAAATTATATCATTGCATATAAAAAATAATTTTTTCTATCGAATTAAATTTTTCTAAATTCTGCAAAGGTAAAGGCTTTGACTACTTGAGATCTGTCAACCAACGATCTGTCATAATCAGTTTAATGACGTCAGTATTCAAGCTCCCAAAATCGATATAGTTTCGTACCGAAGTTCTGAACGGTCAGAAACCAGTCAAATCTTATAAATTCAAGCTAGCAAGCTAGATTCCATTCCGTCATCAGACCATTTGGCAGGCAAAATTAAAGTTGAAAGTGAAAGGAGTTAAATTACATTTGAAGTTTGACAACTGAGATGTCAGAGCCTGATATTTTGAAAACTATTCAAACACTTAATGTCGATGTTAAATCAACTTTTGAAAACTTATCGCTTTAATTCGCATTGTTATAACATAATTATAATAACTAAATATAAATATTAATAAATTATTTTTCAAGATATTTAAAGAGACAGTTTTAATTATAGAAAAATATATTTCAGTTTCGAAATGAATCCCCTTTAGACTTCCCAAAAATCATCCCTTAAATATTTATATAAAATAATTTTTTAATATAGTTTATATATCTCATATATATCGTTTATGTTAATAATTTTAACATATCCTTTATGTATATCTTATTATCGGTTTCCTACTTTTAAAACGTCTATCTTTTCTCTGAACTCAAATTAAAACGTATTGTTATTTTTATTATAAACAGATTTTGGTTGCATTTCCTCATCCGGACTTTATTAATTATTTTGCCGCTTAAGCTGATCTATCTGTTATTCTGTGTTAAGTTTTTCCGTTCGTGTTGTCATCCAAGAAATAATTGTCGTTGTTATTTATATCAATAGTATTGAAATATAACGAAAACCACTTGAGGCACCAAAAGAAATTCACCACGAGTTGACTTCAATCAACCAACGTCATAATCATTATTTTTATTTTAATATCCTACCATCAATAAATATTAATGAGCCTTCACAATTCTTCATTGAGATCATCGAACCATTGTAAAAACCGTTAACGTTTTATTTGCATTTGCATTATTCAATTTGAGAAGCATGGGTTTTTAAACAAATTTTGAACACTTTTTATTTAATTTTTTTATTTCTTTTTATACCTTACACACGAAGGGTTTAGCGTACAATAAATTTGTTCGTCCGTTTGTAATACAAGTAGGATTGGGGTGGCAGATATTGAAGAGTATATATATTCTGGCTAGGAACGATCTCCTGAGTTGACCATGTCCGTCCGTCTGTCTGCCTGTTCAAATTATGATTACGAGAGAACGAAAAGAGTTATAGTCATGAAATTTGGTAGAAGTATTCTCTGTTATTGTAAGCAGGTCGATACTGAAATGGGCGGACAAGAACCACGCCTACTTTTTATAGCTTATATGAATGTATGCACATACGGAGCTCGGATTCTACGTTTGTAGAACGAAGACACAATTTTATCCTGAAACTGAACCACGAATATTATATTATTTTGCAAAAAGTGGACGTGATCCCTGTCTCTAGGACATATCTAGGAATTTGGATATGGCTTGTTGCAGGCCGAAGCTTGTTTATTTTATTTTTATATATTTTTTTAAAATATTTTTATATGTTTATATTTTCATAATTATTTATTCTCTGAGTACTGTAAAGTTAATTCTAATTTGGCAAAAAAGTTCCTTCGGATTATTATTTCAACACTGTATTAAAAGCCTTTAGTTTTTGTTAGGAACCCAAAAAATCTATATCATGCTTTATTTAATGACGAACGAACTTATTTGCCAACTGTAGGTATGTGTTAAAGTATTAAACTACTTTTTTACTACTAGTGCGTTTCTAGTTTCGCTGTTAATTTCTGCTAATTTGATCGTCATTTAAGTTAACAGGGGAGCGAGGGGGCCTTCGGTTAACATTTATTTAATTGGCCGTTTTCCGTCATTAGTTAGTTTTTTTAAACAGCTCGAATCGCCTATGGCGTTACCAACATAGAATTGAACTAAGCAATTTTAAGAGCCGAATCCATCTGATTGGCCACTTTAAACGAAACACTTTATTTAATTTTAATGCATTTATATATGAAAATTTCTGGTCGACGAAGTCTGAAGTTTTATAAAATGAAAATTTATTAAATTTTGTTTAATACATATTTGTTGTTTAATACATATTTTTTTCTTTTCCATTCTAAATGAAGCTTTTGTAATTATGTTTCACCATAAATTTAATTCTTCTTTAAATTCATTGCATTTCCAACATCCACTCATTCATCATTTACGCTGTCCCTTGTGTTCGCCACATCACTGCCATCCATTTCACCGAAGCATCATGTACACCATTCAACCTGATTGCATAACATATCCAACAAAAACAAATTTGTGCATTTGATTGATATTTTTATTGGCTTCGTTTTGCTTAAAAAAGACTGTTTTACATCAATCGACAGGATGAAAAAATGTTGCAAAAATGCTTTTTTATGAAAAGAAAAACCTTTCATATAAATTTATTTTAAATACTGAATTCTTGCTGTACGTTTTCTTTATATTTCTAATTTATGTTTTTTCCTTTCAACTTGTGCCTTCCGTTATCTTTCGTTTTTCAACAAACTGCCAACTTTTACACGCCTCCACGCACCCACACCACATCCCCATTCGCATTTTTCTTCAATTTCTATGCACACACAAACACACACGCACACACATTTTCATCATACCCTAGTGACGGCAAGGTGCGGATGTGGCGCTTCACCAACACTCTGCGTCGGCAATGCTCTCTAGATAATAATGGCAGTAGCAGTACCAGCAGTACAAGTAGTAGCAGCTGACAGATGTTGAACGGTGCAGCAACAAAACAAAGCAGGTTAACGCGATCCATTGTTGCAACTACGTCAAGCACTGTACGCAACAGTAATGGATCTACCACTAGCAACGTACGTTCTGCTGGTATCAATCACCTAAAACGCCTTTCTTCATCTACGCTAGGTCTCAGCGGGAATGTTAATGCTTCCGAACTTGCCACACCCCCCGCAAAACAGCCCTCCAATTTAAATTATACCACGATTTATACGCCCCATATCATGTCAGAACTAACAAAGCGACGGTTACGCAGTTACAATAGCAATAGTACTGCAGTGCGACCAACAGTGGCAGCGGGCAGTGCAAACGCTTCGTCCTACACCACCAATTCCAATAAAAGTACAACGAAAAGACCGATGCCACTGTCAACATCTCCCTCATCATCATCGACCGCTGCAGCAGCCACGGGAGGGACAGAGAACAAGCGCTCACACGTTCTTGCGAAATATTCGTCCCCTGCCAGTTTCTCCAAATCAAGCAGTTTCGGTGGTTTTGTAACCAAAAATGCGGCCCGTAGTCGTTCGGATTTAGCATTACGTACGGTCACTAATGGTTTTCAAAAACCGACTGCACCAATTCCTTACTCCCCAGCATCTGCATTAAAAACAAGCGGTAACACAATGCGCAATAGTAGTTTGACGACGCGATCGTTTGTCGCTGCCACTACCGCCAACACTGCCAATCACCGCGTTTATCCACAGCAGCAGCAGCAGCATTTGCAATTGACCGCTACCGTACAAGCTACTCGCCTCTTTACTGCAGGCAGCGGAAGTGGCTTGGATGCACTGCACACGAGTGGTAGTAGTTCCAAAAGTCAATTGCAAAAAGTACGCAGCAGTTTGTCGTCGCGTTCACAGCTTCCATTGAGCGTTTTGGCGTTATCATCGGCACATTTACTGCAAGGCGCCTCGACGGGCAGTGGCTCTTGCTTAAGAGGCAGTAATCATTTATGATTTATTTGTATTATTCTTTGACTTTATTATGTGATTTTTATTACCATCTATTAATTTAAAAATTAAACAAGTATCTATTTAAGCATAGTTTATATAAAACATTCATCTCACCTATTTATATATTTTACTTTAAAAGCGTTTGAATACGAAAAACCGGAAAACATTCCCAGAAACGAACATTCCTTTTTGAGTTCGTTCAGCAAGCCGAAATTCATAATGATTTCTGCCTAATTTTAAGTCAATTTCATAATTCATTCAATGAAGAAAATTTAATTTAAAATTATGATTTTTTTGTTTGTGAAAGTCAGCGAGTTCATTATTGTTATTATATAATCATATATACGATTTCTCGATAGCTGTTTTTCAATTCAATTTTAATCTAATTTAATTAAAAAATTTATAATTCTTATATTTCTATTGATTTAATTAAATGATTAGAAGTTTATTAATCATTTTCCTTATTGTTAAATCGGTTTGAGTTGAATTTCATCTTAAATTTTGGTTATATTCAGAAATTTTCTTAAGGTCCAACCATAACCAAAGTGGTGTATTTTAGGAGTATTCGTAATGAACATAAAACAGCAGTGAGCGTCAAGCAAATTGATTTAATTTATAGTCAGCTGCTGCCATATCAATGATCGATGGCTTACGCGCGATTAATCGAACATCTCGTTGAGGTTATTTTATCGTGGCTATTTTCCTAATTAATTTTATATATATAAAGGAATTTAATTTAATTTTTGTTTTTTCCCCACAAATACTTCAATAATTCTTGTCATTATTGTCTTTGTTTCTTCGTACTATGATTAATTGAACTTTCTGATATTGTTTTTTGTATATTTTTAATTCTTTTATAATCAGCTGTTTAAATAAAATTCGCGAGCTTGAGTTTATTTGGAAAAAACAGTACTTTCAACGGGCATTTATTAAATTTTACGTAATTTTTTTCAACATATCATCATGTTAAATTTAAATAAAATAAAAATCTATTTTAGGAGTATTAAAGAAATCATTAGATTTTTTCCAAAACATATTAAAAAAATTCGATATTAATTTCCATGTATTTATATTTCCATTGATTTTTCACTTTAAAATCAAGGCCATTTTAAAATAAATGTCAATTTATAACAATTTTTATATCAATTGCTTAAGTTTAGTTTTTAAAGAAAGGTTCATTGGTTTATTTTGGGTACATTTATAACTTATTACTCTCTTATTGAAGATTATCACTGATTACTACAAGAATATCTATTAATTAAGATAATAAATCATAAGTTATTTTATATACACATTTATATCCAAGATTAAAATATTACAACAGAATAAGTAAATCTGTATTGTTGACAATATCATACACTGAAAATAAAATCAACACACAAATAAAATTACATTTAATTTAAGCAGCCGGTCGATCAAGCTTTAAGATTGCATTCGACAAAATATACTATACGTATCACTATGTTACTACTAATATTATTCATATATAAATATACTTAAAACATGTTAATTTGAATAAATAAAAATTGAAATTTCAATTCTCCCTAATTTTTTTAATATCAGCCTGTATTTGATAGGCCTTACCACACAGGTTCCAAAATCTACTTTTCCACTGGGTTTATTTCGATTTGATTTAATTTACCATCCGATTTAATTTACCGACCAACGGTGACGCCCTCTCTCCGACGATGGCTCTCTTCACGTACCAGAGACGCACTTACCCCTTTTTCTCAACTCTAGACCTTTCGTTTCTCGCTTAAAGTTCCCTTTTATTGTCCTTTTGTTAATCGCCTTAATGCTGTAGTAACAGGCGCTCATAAACCTTAGCTCATGTCTATTATTTCTTACATCGCCGATTAAGAATTACGCCTGCCTGGCAACGCTCTCTTTTACCTATGTTCCCGTATAAATGACTAATGTGTGGAACATCGTAAAATGGCCAATTCGCAATAGTAACACAAACGCTACTATATTACCTACTGCTCATTACTCCAGCACCAAGTTAGGTATAGTAATAATTTCTCTATTTCTTCAAAATTGAGTTTACTTTTCTTTTCAGTTTCTCTCTCCCCACACCTGCAACACCTGGTTGGAAAACAGAAAATGTCAACATCAAGGTATTTTGATCAAAAACGGTGTGTTGAATAAAGGACCTTATACACTTATATTTTATACATATATGATGCTTTTGAACAAAACTTGTTAGGGCACTGTCTTCACACGGACCTTCTACACAGACCACGTCTATAGTTGGTTTAATATTCCTAAGAGCCAATTTTTCGGAAATTTGATAATTCGGACAATTTTAGGCTGTCGCTTATAGTATTATATTGACGTATTATCTATAGCAGTTATAGTTTCATTCATGGGAAGGTTGTTATAAATGAGTTTCAAATTATCTTACCCACTTTAGTAAGTACACCAACCACATTGGGAATCTACGTCAATCACTTTGGCAATTTCAAAAACAATTGCAGATTACCCCAAGGCTTCCCTCAAGAAAAATCTCGCGATACTTACCTTAATAGCTCCCTCCTTAAAGAAAACGGACATATTGCAGTATAATCTTTTCGAATAAAATTCGCACTATTTATTTATTGTAAGTGTAAGTGTGTGTATGTGAGTGTATTTAATCTTTCGATACAATAGGCTTTGTTGCAATAGCGTTGTATACACTATATATACTGGGTGTGTATATATATATATATATAATTTTATCATGTATATTTTGTATAATTTTATAATAATAAAGTTAAATAATGTGTACAATGTTTTATATTCTCTAAATAACAAATAAAAACAATATTCCTTCAAATTATAAGAATTATACGAAACTTCGCAAAAAAAAACCAACACATATTCTTTTTCCTTCCGCCTCACATTCTTTTCAATCGCTGTAATTAATCGAATCATTATGCCATTTGTTCGCCATTGGTCACAATCACTTTTTGCAAGGGGATCCTCTTTTGTCATTATCGTTATGATCATTATGTTTGTATTTTATATCTCTTCGTATGTATGTGTGGTGTATTTGTATGTTTAAGCGATATATAAATTTTTTATGTATGTATGTGTAAGAATTTCAGCTTTAGTAAAACAAGAAACGACCAATTGCCTTTCGTTCGACCCGGCGACTTCGCTTGCTCTAAGTTTGCTTTTTATCATTGTTTTTGTTTTTTGATAAAGTATTAAAACATAATTATTCAGTTTCAATAACCGTAATAATTTATTATTTAAAAAGGAATAGTAATTTCTTATGATGGAAGCGTCCGAAAAGTAATTTCGCTTAACAGAAACCAGATCGATATCTGTTAAAACAATACATACGTTTTTGATGAACAATTGATTTAATCTCTCGTCAAACTCGATTATCTTCACAATTAAAATTAATAAAGCAATTACGAAAATTATGAAATTTTAAAAAAAGTACGAAAGCATATTCAATAAAAAAATTATATCTTCCAAATGAAATTTTACGCCGGCATTGCATTAAATAATTTCAAGCCTTTTATGAAAAGCATTTTCGAATTTCCAAAAGCAAATGGTTTTCTCATCTTGGACAGATCTTACAACTCAACAGATTTGCCCGATCTGTCAAACGAAATTACTTTACGAACAACCCTTGTTTTCTACTTCTTGAATTCATCTCATTTCACCAACTTCTTTACCACACTTTCTTCTTTTACCAATTTCTTTCTGTGGTCCACCAAGGCCGTTTACAACAAAATCTCTCTCTCTTATTTACTTACTCTCTCTCTCTCTCTCTTCCCGTAACTTCTACGACATCAATAATATTTTGAAAATATTTAATCATTTATATGAATGTGTATGTATGTATTTAGTGTGTATGAATATTTTATACAACTCAAATTCAAAATTCAATTAATATTTCCATATTAATTAATACATTCAGTTTTTTGTTGTTTGTTCAGGTTATTTGGATGAATACCTGGCGGCAATGGAATTGAAAATTTATCAAAATTATTATTGTTAAAGCCATTTGCTAAACTATTCATAAATAAACTCTGTTCGGTGCTTAGCCAATTTGTATGTGAAAGATTCATCTTCATAACACAAAAGATTGCCAAAAACAAAATTATGTTATGACCGGAGACAGACATCGAGCGCGCAAATCGAGGCAATGTAAATTGTACAGAAGAGCATTGGTTGAATGATGGAGTGGGTTGATTGATGGATAGTATCATAATGTCAGTAATAAAATAAACAAAGAAAAGTAAAAAAATAATCCATTAATTAAATTTGTGAAAGAATTTTATAAATATTATAAAAAAGTCAAGCATTTACAAAAAAAAAAGAAAATTATTAAAACGAAGAGGAATTGGCTTGAAAACGAAATGTTCCTCAAATGATTTCCAATGGCGCTTTGATACGACTGATATTTTTTAATAAAAACATTTCTTTAATAAACAAAATTCACCTCAAACCAACAAGTACTCAATTGTTATTCGTTGAGCCATTTACTGAGTGGATCAATATGAAGTGAAATCTATTTGTGATTAAAAAACGTCCAAAACGCACAAAAAAAGCCAAAAGGTTTTCTTTCCAAATGCAAACGAATTCATTCATTTCAAAATTTCATTGCATTTCATTTCAATGCAACGAAGAGCCCACAAACATACGTGCTCAGACGAAACGAAAACAAAAAGAACATACGCGATCAAACTGAACCAACAGCAGGAACACCAATAACAAAACCAGAAAAATCTAAACAAACTGACGAGTCTTTAACCATTCTAGCATTCCTTGTACATTCGCATTTACCTGAGCCGCAGATGCTGATGCTGCTGAATTTGATTGGTTCAAGAGAGCAGAATTGGGTATATTGATACCACCGCCCGCCGCGTGCAACTGCGCCTGTGCTCCTCCGAAACCGTTTTGTTGTTGTTGTTGTTGTTGTTGTTGTTGTGCCACGTGTTGCATGAATAGATCTTGGTGCGAATGATGTGGCAACGGTGGTTGTGGCTGTTGCGGTTGTTGTTGCGGAAACGATGAAAATTGACGGAATGATAAAATTGCTGGATCCATTGCAGTCCAATCATTGTTGTTGCTGTAACCTGAAATTGAAAACATATTGCTTAGAAATCGATACACAATATTGTTTAGAAATCGAAGGATTTTTCCAATTTGTCTTTGTGCAATTACAAAAAATATGCTTTTACAGAAAGGACTGAGCAGGACAAGGTAATCTGTCGAGCTTATTACGGGGATCAATATTACGTCTCGTCATTACTGGTTTTCAGTTGCTTTTTGCCTGTAGGGAATAGCTGTATGATTTCCAAATACTTTTGGAAACTTTAAGAGTTTATAAAATTAAAATCTTGATTGAAATTCTTGCTCTACAGGACGTTTTCCAACCTACTGGTCATGGAGGATATGTGAGTTCTTTCCTAAGCCGTAACTTTGCCCCAAGTTAACACTCCTGAATGATATATTATAACCCTGCCGCTTAATCAGCTAGCTAGCCTTAGTCACGGGTCAAACTCGTACTTATGAGCCAACAAGTGTCGGTGTGTTCGTGATATTTAATGCTCAACGATTACCTTTAGTATGACTGCCGCCACCATTCTGATTTTGTTGCAGATTCATATGCAATTGGGGATCTCCAGCAAGACTGTTGTGCTGCTGCTGCTGTTGTTGTTGTTGTTGCATAGAAGCTGCCGCCATATGAGCATTCCAAGAATTTGGCGGCATTTGCAATTGTGTTTGTGTTTGTGTTGGCTGCTGTCCATTTGCTCCAGCACCAGCTCCAGAACCGGCATTGCCATTCATATTCATAAAAGGTAAAATTTTGCTGGTATTTTGGGCGCGCGGTACACCAAAACCGAATGCATTCATATGATTAAAACCAGGCGGTGGCATACGTGCACGTGGTGGCAAATTATCTAGAAGATGCGTGTGTTGTTGATGATGTTGCTGGGCTAATTGATGCTGCTGTTGTTGCTGTTGTAGAATTTTTTTAGCTATTGCTGTGGAATTCACCATACCACCGCTAGACGAACTTGGTGTTTGTTGTTGTACCATTTCATTTTCCATTAATTCGGCTAAAGCTTTTTGTGTTTCGATAAACGGATCAAAGCCTGAAAAATTAAATGCATAAATTTATGAGTAGAATTTTTACAATTTAAAATTCCAAATACAATTTCTTGATAGATTTTTTCCTCTCAAATAATATCATACTTTTACCTAAATCATCTTCAACTGAAGGACTGTGTGCAAATTGGTTTGGTACGCGAACTTGTGTCTGCTGCTGGTTTTGAGACTGAAGTTGCGGCTGTTGTTGTGGCGGTAACTGTTATTTTTATTTGTAGACACAAAACAACGTCAAGAACAAATTAGATAAAGAATATCAAACATCTTACCAATGGATCGTATTTATTGCCTAATAAACGCTGTTTTTGCAACTGTTGGACTTGCTGCAATTGTTGTTGTTGCTGCTGCGATGACACAAGACCTAAAATAGAAGTCATGAAAGACACAGAATTAGTATCACTGTTTTTGGGATTGCTGACTACATTGATCGTTACCATTAAGCGGTTTATCCAGAAATTGCGAATTAATTCTATTATTTTCGAGCAAAGAAGACATCCTCAAGTGTTCACCTAATGGGCTACTAATACCATTGCTGCCACCTAATGACGAATGACCATTGACCAAAAATTGTTGCTAGAATGAAAAAGTATGTTAGTTTTTATTTTCACGAAACTTACATTTTTTTACTCAAAAACTTAAAACTAGAGTGGTTTTATTTTATACCTGATGTAGTTGCTGTTGCTGTTGTTGGTTTTTATGAAAATCGAAAAATTTTGACATATTCGTGCCAAATAAACTACTTCCCAGTAAATGATCCGCAGAATATCCCGCTGCCGATTGTTGTAAACGTTCCTGTTGTTGTTGCTGCAGCAACTGTTGTTGGTGTTGTATCAAGGCGGCTTGTGACAATCTGCTTAAATCGGCGCTACTAAAATTATTCGGGAAATCTGTAAAATCAACAAAGGGAAGGCACATAAACGTAGGAAGTGTTTTTATGAGAGGAATATTTTAAAATTAATCTGAGTTGAAAACAGATTTATAATTCTATAAAGTTTGGTAGCTATTGCCTTTCAAATTTTTATATTAAAGGAAAATATTTTTTTAATGAAAAAATAATTTTTAAATAAAAAAAAACTAAATTTTCCGAAAAAACTGAAAAAATATTAAAAAAAATATTAAAAAAAAATTGAAATTTATTATGAAGCATTATTTCAAATATTTCTGAATTTTCTTTCCTAGATCTCGAACATATTTTTGTAATTTTTTTTAAAACTATTCAATTTTTGTAATTTTTAGAGATAAATAAAAATGTATTTGAAATTAATGCCTTCGAGGTCTTATAATTTAATTAAGAGCTAATTCACATTACTTTTAACTGTTCTTTTTATTTTTTGGAAGTGGTTTTTTAGGGGTTTCCCCCATTTATTTGAAAGTTAATCCATAACTTAATCCAAACGCTGGGAAATTAATTCACTCCTTCGGAATTAATTCGTACTTATTGAAGGCTACTTAATTTTGTGAACCTAATCTTCTTTTAATCAACAATTACTTCATAGCTCTCGAGAGTTCATTCACATTCGCTGGAAATCAGCTGTTTTTTTTTTTGGAAAGTTAATCCGAAGTTGATTCGCAATTTTTTGAATTAAATTCTTTACTTTTGAAAGTTAATTCACATTCTCTGAAAGTGAGATATCTTTTAATGGATTTAATTCGAAGTTAATTCATAATTTTTGGGAACAAAACACAGACAATCCAGATCAATTGGAAGTTGATTTAGTTTTGAAAGGTCTTTAAATTTAATTGGAGATTAACTTTTCAATATTTTACAAATTAATTCATAATTGGATATTAGTTCACTTTTAACTAATTCATATTTTTGAGGAATGAGTTTGCCATTTGAAGATTTAATTCTAAGCTAATTTATAATTTTTGGGAGTCAATTCCAATTTTTGGGAATCTGAGGAATTAATTTTTTGTGGCAGGGGGTTCAGTTTACCGCAATTTAATTTATATTTTACGGAAATTAGTTTATTTTCTTTTGGAGATCGATTAAGTACTTTAATGATATTTACTAATATATCTCTGAACGCGTTTTCATCATTTCGAAACGGGTTTTTGGAGATATGCCATCTTCAGTGTATTAATTCGTTCTCGTTAATGAATATTATTCATTTAATTTGGAAGTTATTTTCATGAATTATCCATTCAACCATTCATTTAACTGAGTTACATATTTTAGGGGTCAACTCATTAAGATTTTATTTGTGAAATTGATATTATTCACGATCTATTATATATTACTTTATATTATTTATTTTTATTTATTATATAATTATATAATTTCCACAATACATTTCATATTTTATTTAGGAATATAATTTCAGTTTCTTAAAAATTCTCTTCACCGAAAATAAATGCTAATTACGATTTAGAATTAATTTCTTCTTCTTAAGAAACGATATTGCAAAAATTCATTTTTGCCGAATAATAAACCCGCCAATGATAATTGACTTCCAAAAAATTATTGATTTAATTTTAGCTTACCGAATACAATATTAAATAATAATTAATACAATTTACTTAAATATTATAATTATTTCAATAAATAATTATGCTGGGTACAAACATACCATTGTGTGGTCCGTTCATTTGTGATAATCCAATATTATTCAATAAATTATTACGTTTTTGTAATTCTTGAATGCGAAGAAACTCTTCTTGCTGTTGGTGTAAGTGCTGTTGATGATGTTGGTGTTGTTGATAAGGCGATGTTGGTTGTGTCAACTGTTCTTCCAATAATTGTTTATTGGTTCGTAGCATGATATTTTTAAAGGCCTCCTCCCATTCTGTATTATGCGATATTATTATTATTAGTAACATCATATTATCACCGTTTTTACTAAATTAATTATTTCGATTCGAACAACAGAACTCTTTCAGAGAGCAAAGACTTTTAATTTTAAATTAATGGCAGTTTCTTTAAAAAAATAATGCTTAGTTTCAAGATTCTTCTACTGCTTGGAAAATTGCAAATTTTAAAAAGAAAGGTGTTTAGCAATATCTATGAAATTCAATTGACAGCTATTGTTAGTGGACGTATATATTTTTCTAAAGCAAATTATTCAATAAGGAAAATTTCACTAATCTAAATTCAGTCGTTAGACTAAAAGAACATTTCTACATTTAAACGTTTTTTGTTGTTGTTTTATACCATTTGTATTAGCGGTGTTATTTTGGAATCCATCGACGCCTGTTTTTCCCCCAAAAAGTTAATTTTATTCCATTGAAGATGTAACACGAGCAAGGGAAGCGCATCCGTTTGCATTTATTGGTTCATCAGACACACGTTTTTGTTGATCATTGTTTTTTTTTGCCGGAAACAAGAATAAGAGTAAATGACGCATTAGATCGGTTGATTTATTAGCGGAAGATTTGCAGAAGAGTAGCTTCAGTTTATATATATATATTTTTTGAATTTGTTGTTATTCAGAAATTTCAAAATTCAAACAAACGAACACACACAGAAAGTGTTGACCTTTTTTGTATTGCAGTGATTTTTTAAATGCAAATTTAAACACTTTTAAATGAAAGACTAAAACTTACAATAGTTTTAAGAAGAGTTGTTTTAACATTGTTAGTAATACTAAATTTACTTAGCATATGATAAAATATGACTTAGCTCATTTTGGAAATTATTGAGTTGTTCGAAAAGAAATATAGAATTTTTTTTGATAAAGAAAAGCCGTTCGAAAAATGATTTTGTATTATTTTTAATGAAAACTGAAGACGAATTTATTATACGATTAATTAAATTATTATACGCTCATACAGTTTGAGGCTGTTTACAGCAGAAATAGGAAAATTCCTCTGTTAAGAAATAAACGTGATAACTTTACGAGCAACCCAATATATAGTAGTTTTAATTATTATAGAAAAGATTTATCAAAAACATTATACTAGGAAACTAAGCAAGGAAATAAAGAAAAGAAGACGTCAAAAATGACCACTAGGTTCTTTAAGAAATCAAAATTTCCAAAAAAAGTCAGAATTAAATTTTTATAGAAATTATAAAATGTTTTCTTTAGTCTACGTGGCATACCGTTTAATAAATCTGGCAAATGTGATGAAATAGCACTATTCAATTGAGTTGGTCTCATTTCAGCCTCTAGCTTATTTTTTAATAACATCGATTGTTGGAATGGACCAGTCGATGAAAAGAAACTGTTATTATCATCGAAGATGTTAAGTTTTGAAAGCGCAGCTGAAGACAAAAGAGAAATATTAGATTAAAAAATATGAAATAATTACAAATGCTAGATTATATAAGTTCTTCCTTTGATGTTTTCAATTTAAAGTTATTTTGTAAACCCTTTGCTCGCCCCTTATTCCAATTTACCTTTCTACTGGTAAAGTATTCTAAAACGAGTTGTTTTAGCATCCCTCCCAATGTTTTAAATGCTTTTTACACAATATTGCGCAATATTTTCAAGCAATAATTAAGAAACTTTCATGCTCAACATCACACCTGATCATAAAGAGCGCCATAAATGACTGTTATGACCTTTGAACGGAGCTGAATTACTTATCTAATCTAGAGTCTATAAACTTTCGTTCTATAAACAGTTTGTAAGCAATCGGTTCTAAAAAATGTTTAATAAAAATATCCCGTCATGTTTCTTGGTAACTTGGTTTCTTGGTAACAGTAACCGTCACAGTAGGCGTCTTTTGACCCGAGCTCGATTTTTTCACTCGACGTCAAAGTGGTTTGCCCTGGAATAAATGGTCTTCGTGACTTTTTGATTTTGTGACAAGTTACCGAGTAGCGGGTGACCGGGCCAATGACCAAACCAACTTTCGCCAGGAGTATTTGGCCTTTACTCGGATGTTAAAATTAAATTTGTCTCAGAATTAATGACCGATGGACCGATGGGTTAACAGTTTTCAATCTAAGCTCAGACTTAGATTGAGTCATCACGCAATTGCACCCGCCCTCCCTGGCGACAGATATTGAAAGAAAAAATGGAAAGAATGCCAAATTGTCATCTCTGGAGACCACAGGATGACAATTCTCTTCCCTACGTATTAAAGCATAATTCTTTACCTGTCGTATCAGCGATGCTGTTAAGGCTGTTGGCATTAATAGACGTTTGCTGTTCGGTTGCTGGATTTAGATTTTGTTGCAGTTCTTTTGTGATGGCCGGTATCGTTGTTACGTTATTTTCGATAACGTCACCATTGAGTGGTGCGGTCATTGTCATTTCTTTATTAATTAACGTATCTGCTGTCTGTGATGACGGGTTATCAATTATTGAAAGATTTGACGAATTAGGTGATACAGCAGACTGCTGATGAGTATGATACAAATCACTTCTATTGTCATCGCTTGTGTTCTCCCCAGACGTCATGTGTTGTTGTTGTTGTTGTGATCGGAGTTGCTGTTGCGATTGTTGTTGTTGGTGTGTTTCGAATTCAATCGTGCTTGCGTTCGATTGCGTTGTTTTGGCTGGTGCATCTTTTTCATTATTACTTTGTTCGGGGAAAGTACTGGGTGAACTTTTTCCGCTAGTACTCTCACTAAGTGTGGATGTATTATCGCTACTTTGGCTACTACTAGTGCTAACCGGCCGTTGGGCGTCGCTTTGACCATTGCAGTGAGTATCATTGTCGTTGTTTGTATTGCGACTACTATTGCTACGATCACGTTGTTGCATATCCGAAGCCTGTATTAGCTTAACCTCATCATCCGCACTGATAACGCCACGTAATTGTCGTTGTTGTTCCTTTTTCTGATTGCGGCCCGATTGCGACGACGTTTTACTTTTCTCGGCTTTAGTTTTACCGCCGCCGCTATTGCTATGCTCGTCCGATGTCGTCGTTGTTGTAATTGATTCTTTTGCACCGTTACTTTGGGTGTGCGGATGGAAATTTTCTTTATTTGTTGTCAAATTGGAATTGCTGTTATTGCTGCCTTGGCTGTTGTTGTTATTATTATTATTTTTATTGGTTTTATTTTTGCCATTCTTCTCCTGTTTCTTTTCCCGTCGATTTTTTGTATGGCGACTATTACTATTATTAGTGCCAGCCGTCGACGCCGTTACGTTTTCTTTACTACTGCTGTTATTTGTTGGTGATGCCGAAAGGCTCGGCCAAGCATCCTTCTGTACATTAGCCCCATTTGCACCAGCGACTACCGCAGCGGCTGATGACCCAGACGAACTCGATGATGTCGACGAAGATGACGTTGATGAAGTTGACATAGAAGATGAGGCCGATAATGAAACTGCGTATGCTAGTGATGATAATGATGACCCGTTACCATTGCTTAATTTATTGCTTCCGCCGTCAACATTTTTATTGAAAGCGCTATGAATCACTTGACTCGTTGTTGCCGTTGTTGTTGTTGCTGTCGTGCCATTTGAAGATGACGCTGATAATGTGGTGGCATTATTAACACTACTACCACCACCGTTTCCACCGACACTGTTGCCACCGTTACCACTACCATTTCCTATGGAACCGTTACCCATACCGTTGACTGAAGAACTGGAGCTTCCGGAAGTTGCTATCAGAGCATCATGGAGCCGCTTCTCGTATTCCTGATGTTTCCCTTGATGCATTTCCTACAGGAGGAATAAAAATTAATCGACTCTGTTTTCAATTCAATTAAAAAAACAGAATTACCTCCTTCGTAAAACTAGCCTCCGGGTCGCCCAATTCATGCAAATACATGCAATCAGCTTTTGGGCATTGTTGGTTTTTCATAAAATGACTACAATATTTTGTAGTACCCAGGCTCGTTTTAATTAGGCGGCCGTCTATCATTATATTATTGACACTTTGTATGGCGCGTAGAGCATCACAATTTTGCACGTAGGTCACATAAGCAGATGCCGACGGACCCTACAGAGGACGGCAAAGAAAATGGATTAATGGACATTCTTTATTATTATTTCCCCAATTTCTGCTTCATTTGTGACAAACGATCGGGTTTAATCATCAAATCAAATAACCTCAGGAGAGGTCTGATAAATTTTGCTTATGCGCACTTACTTGTACTCCAGCATATGTCGTGCTAGGATTTATCACAACTTTATGAATTTTACCAAATTTTCCAAAATATTCGTGCTTTTTAAGGACCTTAAAAAAAGCAAGAAAAAATAGTCACAAAGGATTCGAATAGATGCCTTCAATTATTAACTTACATCGGCATCGGCTAGCCTTGGTGGTAAACCAACAACAAATACCAGATTCCTTTGAACAACACGTACATTGGACAAATGTTTACGATTTTCAGTTATTTTTTGCTTACGCTGTTGATCACGTTGTCGTTTCTGCGACTTAAAGGCAATCATCTTAAAATCAAAAATTAAAAATTATTCATTATTCGATGTAAAATTTTATGGTAATTTAGTTGTAATCGCATATGGAGTTGTATCGTCACTTCAAAGAGAAAAAAGGAATTTACACCACTTGGTACCTAAATATTTGGATTGTCCATTTGAAATCGTTTTATGTCAACACTATAATACGATTGTATAAATAGCACAAACAGCCTTCGCTAAAGAATTTAAAACTTTCTTAAAAAGTCCCTAAAATCATGGATTAGAGAAGCCTCCCAGAAACTCACCTACGTCTGAAAATTGATAAAAGGTAAACAAGCAGAGCAGTTGCTGACTTCCGAGTACCCTTGAGAAATCGTATTAGGATTTTTAAAATCCAAGCATTAGGGCCTTAAAAGCCCTAAATAAATGATAATTAAACAACCAATAAATCATTTAGTAAATATAGCTCCATGAGAGTGTCCCCTAAACCCTAAACGCGTTTATTTCAAAAAAATCAGCGTATAATTATAATTGTTTGAGGAAAGACTCGTAATACTAATATGTTTTCTAGTAAACATATCCTTCTTACCTCTTCTTGAGTCAGAGGAGTGAAATCCGCTGGATTTTCCGGATATTCCTTACGGCACGCAGGGCATAATTCATTCTCATCCGTGCGAATTCTGTGCCAGCAGAATCGACAAATCTAAATTTAAAAACAAAACCATGACAAAATTCAAATATTAGAAATATAAAAAGAATATACTGTCATACAAAAATGGTAACATACTTACCTGATATCCACAAGTGCATGGAAAAAAGTTCAGATCATCAACTTCCAGAGGTTCCATACACAATGGACACTCGACCACCTCGTCGGAACTATTATTTAAGCCGTTCATTTTAAATCGTTCAATCGTTTCTATCAGTGCTTGTGATGTAGCAACTAGCTTTCTTGAGGGGAGAAATTGATAATTAAGATTGATCAGCAATAGCGTATATATCGATCTAACGATCGCTTATAGAAATGGCAAAAATGTAGGTTTGTATGGCAAACAAACACACGACTTATGCTAAAGATGCAGATATTCAGCTCAGCTCAGCTCAGCTCAGTCGCAGTCCTTTCGCAGGAATGACTACAATTCAACGAACGACGACAATTGCGTAACTTCGTTCGAAACGGCTTTCCTGTTTTAATTACAATAAAATTAGATGACGATCACGAATAAGTTACGATGACGTATAAAAAGTTGATTTGTTCAATTCTTCTTCTTCTTCTTCTTTTTAGCAACGAGATAATAATCTCCTCCCTCGTCCTTCAGAAATTATTAATAATCCTCAGGACTATAAATGACCAATTATAATTGTGTCTGCTGAATATTCAACGATATTATTGTGTTGAAACAAAGGCTGAAAAATATAAGAAAATTTTGAAAGGTTTTTCAAAATGATGAAAATTTTAGAAGTGTTTATTGAAATTTTGTCACAATCGAACAAAATTATTTTGTTCAAAAATGAACAGAAAGATGTCTGAGCAAACGGTGTTGTAGAGGAAGTAATTTTTTGTGAAAACGATTTCAAATAATAATAATGAAATAAATATTAAACAAAAATTTCTACTAAAGCGACACGTCAAGATTATATTTGTTTTAAAAAACCTTAAAAACTAATATTTTTTTTTGGAATTTTCTCAAGTTTTCCCGAAGAAAATTATCACAAACAATTAACATTCACTAATGGTATTTGAATTAATTTAATATGCGTTAGCAGTCACCAAAGTTCACACATGAGTTTACTAAACGCGTATACCATTAATAATTTTAGAAATTTATTATCTAGTAAGAATTTTTATTTTGCCTTCTTGGTGCACCGAAGTACTCCGAAGCAAACCACTTCTCAATTAAGTCAATTAAAATTTTAATTAAGTTATTAAATCACTAAAACATCGGGCTTGTTTTGATAAGAATTTTATTCACCTTTAGTTAAAATTGACAACGTTTGGGGAAAGGCTTATTAAACGCATTTTTAGAATTTGTTGAAGTTAACGACGTCATTAAATGACCAATGAATTACTAATTTTATGCATCGATAGGAAAACTTAATCGATTACCAAATTAGTTTCTTATGAAAATTTTCCTGTAAATTTGTTTATTAACTCTGCAATTAAACTCTCAATTAAATTACACTACTACTCAACAAATTTAGTTAAAATTAACGGAGTGCTTAGAATGCTTTATAAAAGGAAACCTTATTATCTTCTAAAGAAGGTAGCATTTTATTAAAATTAACTCCTCAATTAAATGTTCAGTTAAGGTATTGGTTTTGTGCCTCAATAATAAATGAGAGCTTGCTAATAAATGAGAACTAATTCAATCCAATTAATATTAAAATTTATCCCGTAGATATGTCCATTAATGTTAATCGCACAATTAAACTCTTGATTAGTCAGTTAGAAAGTTGTGGTTAAATTTTAATACTAACTCAATTCTCTGAAAGGATATCAACATAATTTCACCACCGGTTAAAATTAGTACGGTAAGCCATTGATTGATTTTATACACCTATAGTTAGAATTAAAAGAATGTTGGGAATGTTTTATTAAATGGCTTCTAAAGCAAGCAGTTATCCTCTAAAAAAACTGCGTAATAAAAACGCTAGTTGAAATTAGTTTTGTATGTTAATGACTAAGCTTAATGGCTTACTGGAAACCGGAAATTAATTTAATTCCTTATTAAAAATATTATTTCTTAATATTTCTATTAATATTAATTGCGCAAATAAAAATGTGAGTTAAATATTATTTTTATTGAACTTGATTTAATATGCTCAGTTAAGTAATGTTATTATTGACATCTAGCTAAACACAAACGCTTGCTAAACAACACTTTGCTATTTTAATCATGAATTATGCTGCTTTAAAACTAATTTTAAATTTAATATTAAATTTAAACTTAATTTAAAAAGACTTTCTTAGAAATTTTCCGAAAATGTTTGGTGTTTTATGTACCTTTTTAATAAGGCCAAATTAAAGAAATATTTGTAAATTTAGACCAATTTAAATTTCTGAAATGAGTCACTGTTTGCCTTTGTCATGGTTTTGATCCTTGCTAGAACATTACAAACTGCTATTTTATGAAATAAATATTTTATACACATACTCTAATTCTGCGGATGATTATTCTATAGCATTTTAGTGGCTAATTAAAATTACAAAAAGCAATTAAGCTACAACGCTTTTGCATTCTTGCTTCTTCTCTTGTAATATCAACGTCGTTTGACGTGAAATTAAAGTAATGGATGATAAAATAAGCTTTTATATCCTACACCCGAAATAAAAACATGCAGTTGAATTCTAATGATCAATAAGCGGTGCACGACCCTTTTAATATCACATTTAACTTTTCTTGGTTAATTTAGATCTACTAATTAATTTTCAAAATATTTTATTCGTGGGTGGGTTTGAAGAGAAATTCTTGTCATCAAATTCCGTTTAGACACTACAATTGTGGTCATTAAACATAAAAAATACGACCTTGATATCCTCAATAAAAACGTTTGCTTACTTTTAATGAATCCTCTTCAGTTGTTTGATTTGATAAGGCTTTACAATCACAATATCGAGGGAGGAAAAATACCAATTTTATGAATATACAAAAACGGAGAACAAGTATTTCAAGTGAGTTTCCAATCAATAATGCAATTGTTATAAAGACAACAAAAAAGCAAGAAATCAATTATCAGACAAGATTTGAATTCAAAATTTACGAAATGAAAAATCTGCACAAATTAAAAATCTGCGCAGAAAGTTAACAAAATCATGAAAAGCCACCTCAATCGAAAACTCATCGGGGTGCATAATTTCGTAATATATATTTAATTGAAATTAACATTTTCACAATTACAAAAATCTATTAGGTCCAATATAATGCTCACGGATTTCTGTAGTTTCTTTATACGCGTACATATATTTTTTATTGTTTTAATGGAAATTTGTGCTATTTGTTATGCATAAAACTATCCCAGCAGCAGTTTTGTTGAATGGTTTGATGGAGGTTGTTGTTTAGCTACTTTATCATCATTTCAGTGAGCAACGAGTTATTGTTGTTTTTTTTTTGCATGCATGAAATGCACAACGCAATATATGTGTACCTGCACCTGACACACACACGCACACACAAATCCACAGAACCAGCCCACTAAACCAAACACATAAATAAGCGTGACGCCAAAGTGATAACCATGTTACGGTTTTTTTCCAATAAATTTCTCCCTGCATATGATTTGTCACTGTACTATGTGTAGGTGTAATTGTTTAGTATGTTTGCTGTTCAATTTTATGCCTGTTTGTTCATTTGTTTGTTTTGGAGGTGATTGTTTAAAAAGAAGTTTACTGTCCATTTTATTGGACTTACTCTTCTTCTTTCTTTCTTTTTTTGATAAATTTCTGATTGTTCTTATGAAATCACCCTATTATTTGCCGTTTAGTTTGTTGGTCAACTTGTTTATTTTTGTTTTATTTGCTTGCTAATTTTCATATTTGATGGTTTTTTCGGTTGTTCGTTTGTTTGTCCATCAGTTTGTTTATTTGTTTTTTGTCTATTTTCTTGTGTGTATGTCCAATCTGTTTACCTGTTTGTCTGTTTTGATTCCATGGTTGTTCGTCCATTTGTTTGTTTGTTTATTTATTTGTTTACTTGCTTAATTTGTTATTTGCTTACTTATTTGCTTGTTTCTTTGTTTATTTGTTTGGTTGTTTGTTGATTTTACTAGATTGTTCGTTCGTTTAGTAAGTCTATTTGCTTGTTAGTTTATTTGCTTGCTTGCTAAGTTTGTTGTTTGTTTGCTTATTTGCTTGTTTGTTTGAACTGATTCCATTTTAATTTGTTTAAACCGATATAAACTTGAAATTATTGTTTATATATTCTATCACAACAATTCCAAATGCATATCTCACATTTTTCAAGCATTTCGTTTTAATAGGCAATTGATGAAGTTAGAAAAAGAATAAACATTTCTTGCTCTTCGTTAGCTTCACAAGCGAGACAGCAACGACTATTTTGTGTACGTTAATTGATTTTAAAAAAGAAAAAAATAAAGAAAACAGAATCTTGTTTACAAAACATGAAAGAAATCACATAACACAAACAGATAAAACGAAAAAGAAAATATGCATCTGAACTTCTTTCAGCTGATTGGAAAAATAATAAATCTGTTGAAGCGACGAGCGCGTGAAAACTATCGCACACAGTTGTTTATGAAGCAAACTAAAAAATTGTTGTTGTTGCAGCCTTACATTTAGGTCAACGACTCTGACTTTGGAGCAGCATGGACACTACTACATATGTCCACATGTGTGTTTTTCACGTGTGTATGCATGCAAATATACCGGGTGTTACGTATAAAGGAACATCTTACTAAAAGAATAATTTAAAAAAAAATTGAAGAAAATGGTATGAATATCTGCAGAAATAAACGGTTATACCAAACGTATTCTCCAGGGAAAAATTAAATCCTAGAACAAGTCAGAATATTATGTTCGCGATTTTAATATCGCATTTCGCCTTTCCTAGATCTACTAACTCGTCTTCAACATCATTATTCAAAGAAGTCCCCACTTATGGTATTGTAAGTATAATATCGGATGTGCTCCCTTCACTTTTATTTGGATTATAATGCCCAACACTATCATCTCGACCACACAATTTCAACTTCTAAATTTCGATACACATTATATTAACTTTATTTCAGAAAATGCAGGCTTGACACTATACCAATTTAGCCAATTTTCAATCACAAATATCCTGTAGCATCAGAGAATATTCATGTCTAATTCTACGTTTCAAACCCTTCCCGTTCGACTATAATCATGATTCCCACACGCGGAAAAACAGACTGACAGATAGACAGACAGACTGACAGACCAGCAGATAGATAGATCAACAGATAGAAAGACCGACAAACAGACAGGGAGAGACATACAGAGAGACAGACACACACACACAGATAGGGATGGTTAAATTGATTAAAAGTGTGATTCTAAGTAAGGAGATATATAATTTCTTTATCTATCACGCCTCCTTTAATATGTCACAGGAAATGAAGAAATATATGCACTTACTTCTAACCTTTGTGACGTATTAAATAGGGCGAAATAATCCCTTCGGGCGTATGGTATGGATATACTCTAGTTTATTATAAATACTTTCTGATTACACCAATATTATTATTATAAAAATATCATAAATTGCAATGATTTTGTCTTCGTAATAGATAATACCAAAAATCGAGATGAGATGCGATTAATTGTGGCAAAAAATGGGTGACTATGCGAATCATTGATATTGATTGAGACTGACTTGATTTATATGCATTTCTTGATTTATATGATCTTCCTTAAGGCTTATTCTGGTTTTTGTTTCAATTTCAGTGAATACATTAATGAAAGAGTAATTTAAGATTCAGAGTATTTAATTTTCTAATATATTTCTCATTTATAAGTCCAAAAGGGACCTTCCTTGGTAATGTATTATATCCTGATATGTACAAAGATGGCTTTATGATACCGATATACTGTTAACCGATAACTGACAAACTTCTAGGCTTTGAGTTCTAAAGAGCGGTAGTAGATTATAAGGACGTGTACGGAACGATTTGGATTTGGATCAGTGATTTTGGAGTCGCAAACTTTATTTAGAAGTTTTAAGAAAGTCCCAGCACTCGAAAAGAATTTTATGCGAATTATTTTTAATATCGAATTATTTAAGAATTATCTTAAAAAGAGTAAAAAAGGTGTTCGTGTCATTCTAGTCGACATATTTGCAACTATGAGTGTAAACAGTTTATGACACCCCAAAATTCCTTGCAGCCAACTAATATATTTTTTATTGTTTTCTTTTATTCTTTAGATTTCAATTCTCATCAAATGTAACAAACTGTTTAAACATTTCGACTAGACAAAACAAATAATGCCTGAATTCCTTTTTAAATATTCAAACATCTTCTAAAGTTTATGAATCATTTACTGGTTTTGTGATTGTGACTCACCTAACAATTGTTAACAATGATTGTCACAACGAGATAAAGAATTGTCCTAACGAAAAATAAAAGGAAACCTTTAAAAATGATAACAGGGATATAGGGAAATTTAAAAAAAAGAGACTACAATGAAATTGAAATAATGCCACGAAACTGAACGGCAAAAAGTTATAGAGAGAAGAAGCGGAAGCAGTGCCAGTACAAAACAGTAACCGACGAATACCTCAAATCAACGAAGCCTACTCGATAACACAAACACACTGAGAGTAGCAACAACAACAAGCAGCAACAAAGCATATGATTGTAAACTCCCGAATCGTTTAAATGACAAGTGGATGGATGTGTACAATGATGGACAGAGTGACGGAGTAGAGAGTTATAAATATTGATTCGAGAATATATTCGAAGAATTTTTTAAAGATCTAAAGGGATGGATTTTGATAGTTTTTAACAAAAAACTACCTGAATCATTTCGCAAGACCTTTAGAAATTCTCAAAGATCATGGATTTGGAAGTTTTAAAGTTTCAATTCCTCTGGGGTTATTATTTTGGTTATAGCCGAGAAACTGCATTATTTTACAATTGCGAAAAATTATTTAAATTATTTATATTACATTATTAAAATAAATTATTTTTGAAAATTTAAAATTCTTTCTGAACACGTTTTGCTCAGAATAAAACACAAAATTAAAATTAGTCTAAAATTAAAGATAATCTTGAACCTTTTTGAAGTTACAAGTTCTTTTTTTAACAATTTAATATCTTGACACGACTTCGAATTAGACATCACAACAATAGCACCAACAAAAACAACAAACGTAGCCACAACGAGCATCAGCAGTGCTACCACCACCAATAACAACAACAAAAATCGAACGAAGAACGAGTCGTATAACGAATTAAGTCCACAAATTCAGGGAAATGGTTAAAAGAAAAATCTCTTGAATTTTCCTAAATCGAGATATTCATCGGTTTAAAGGAAAATAATTAAAACGTTTTTTGAACATTTTTTATATATCTTAATGCTGAGACTACTCCCTTCAGTCTTCTGACTTTTATAAATTCTAGTGATTCCTTGGTTAAATTTCATAATTATTTTTAATACTTACCCTTGTTTAGAAAACGTTGTTTTTTGTATTGCCTTCTGATCTTTATTTCAGCAACGGGATTTTATTGAACTATTCTTTATTTGACGATAGAAAATTTTTATTCTACAAATTGAAAACACGAATTAGCTCTTCCTATTTCAGCAACGAGAGAAAAATACATTAGGGACTGACGAATATCACCTCTTCTTCTTCCTATCCTTATTTTTCTTTTCTTTTTCCAAAACAGTTGTCAATTTCAAGCAGACAAGGTTGCCAGTGCGCACCGAATTTCTCATTTGTCGCCGTGGGAAATCTCACAAAATTAATAGCGTTATTACAGAAACCGAAACTACGCTGATTTTTCGATTCCCTTTTGTGTTTGCTCTCATTTTTCTCTGCTTTGAGCTTATTAGCTCTATAAATAAGCTCTCAAAGTAGAGAAAAAGACAAAAGGGAATCGAAAAAGCAGCATAGTTTCGGTTTGTGTAATAACGCCATAAATATCCTCATATTCCACTCGTGACATAAGGTATTACTCCACATTACTCCCTCTTAAGACAAGACGTTTGCATCGAAAAATCAAGAATTTAGAAAATTCTCTGGTAAATTATTCGTCAGTTAAAGAAATAAGGAAATTTGATGTGTTGAAGAAAAAATCTCAAAAGCTAAAGCCGATTTCCTCAAGCCCAACAGACAATTACAGAAAATCGTTATTACTTCTTTCAAAGCAAATATTTGTAAGAAACCGTTTAAGGAAAGATAAAGCTTCACCTGACCCCTGATATCTAGACGCAACATAATCAAAAGCTATAAAAATATTGATTGGACCCTATTTAATTTTACAATTAAGAAAAACGTTACAGGAAGATACGGATAGGTAAGAAAAAAGATGCACTTAGGCGTATTACCCCGACTTATTGTTAACCCCAAAATTATATAAGTACTAACGAAATTACATTGTTTCGTTTTTCTTTTAGATGCAACAGCTTAATTGTTAAAATAACGCCGAACTGAATAACAGCCACTTGGTTTTATCAAAAATATACGTAATCGCAGAGGAGCGGCAACTCTAGAGTGCTGAAAAGAAAAACCTCGAACTGATTGATAATCTAGTCATCTTCTTTTGTTTTGCGACTTTCATGTGGAATACCTCGGTTGTAAATGGTGGATTCAGAAAACTTCCAATTACGCAAATACAAAATTAATCCAGTTTACGATTACAATTAAAGTGTCACGAACGTAAAATTGCAGATTCGAAGAAAGATATCTCGTCTCCATCAATAACCCATCATCTCCTAGTATTGTACCTAAATTGCCACATAGCATATAGACAATATATTCCACAAAAATTGTAAACAATGGGAAAAAACAACCACAATTCATTGAAATGTCAAATCTCTTATAGTTTTCCCTCTTTTACATACGAACTTCCATAGCAACCCAAAGGTTTCATTCATAAAACCTGGGAAATTAGACGAAATTACTTCAACTGCGTTTGATAGTTTACCAGAAAGAATAGGCTAGAGTGGGCATACGACAGTAACTATACATATCTCGCATGAAAATGTTTCGTAATATGGTTGGCCTTTTCCTAGACACTACATTAGCCGACATTCCAAAGCTATAACCACCATAAAGCATTAACTTCTTCCTCATCCCCACCGGCCAATATTCCACGTAATACTGTGTATGATATTCTTACCATTATTTTTCGTATTATGATTATAAAGATAAAAGATAGCGTTTAATTTCTTTTACCTCCGGATTTTTTCGAGAAAATACGATACAACTTGTTCCGCTGATACAGAATTATTATCGGTTAATCTTTTTTAACTATTTTAATTTGCACAAGATTGAAACACGGTAAAATGAACAGAGAGCTGCTCTTACTTGACTTCACTTGACGGATTTGGTAGAAACTTGTTTGGTGATCGTAAGGTGAGTTTAATTGCGTGGGCAATTTGTTCACCTGATTAGCTTTGAGAGCGTTCAGAAAGTATTCCTCTAAGCTCACCCAATTTGTGCCGTAAACACAATTTAACGGGCTCAACACGAAATCAAGTTCCAAAAACAACGAGGAATAGGTAAAAAATAATCACTAGTTTAAGGAGGCTGAAGAAAGAAAATTTTGCTTTTGACTGCTTTAAATTTACGTAACTGGATGGTATTTATTTCTAATGACATTCTAAAACTAGTATAACTCCAAACAAAAACTTTTTGATTTCGCCATCTCTTCTAATACCTAATTATTTAGGTTTAGTGTATATGTTGAAGTTTTTATCGCGTCGTGTAAGTATGCTTTCGTTGCAATTTGATGAGTTTTATAGGCATGACCTAGATTTAAAATTGATTTAATTTGGAAATGCTTGGACTTTTTGTGAAGGGAATAAAAAAACAGAAAAAATTATCCTCGTTAATTTTTTAATACAATCTTTTATTTACTGTTAATCTTTTATTTTTTATGTATATCTTATCTTTATGTATATCTTTTCCTTTTACTGTTAATTTATTTATTAGTAAAATTTTTAAATTATTTTTATGTCAGTAATATTAAAAAAACAATAAGGAAGACAGGCGCACAGCACAATTTCTCTAGAGGATTCCATCATTTTGACGTTTAATTTTTCGTTAATTTTTATGTATCAGCTTCATAAATAGGTTTAGATTAGTGATCTTTGCTCTATATTCTCTTTTATTTATTTTTAAATATCCGGATAACTAGAGTTTGCCAACAATATTATGAAAATCTAAAGCCTTTGATATTTTCTCCATTTTCTGTGCAGTTTCCATACCATCCAAGTCCATGAAGCGTTTAAGGCGAGTTCCGTTATATGGTTGCTCGCTACCAGGAGGATATTTTCGCATCTGCATAATAATAAAAATATATAAAGGAGTTTATGTATATGTATTAAGATTAAATATATTCGACAGCAGCTGATTTAAACTACTAATGATATTGCTAAAACTTTCTATATATGTAAAGTAAAAAGAAATTAAAATTCAAAACGAATTAAAATTTGTAAGTAATGTTGCATGAACTATTTTTAGCGTAAATTTTATTGAGGTATTATTTCAATAAAAAATATAGATTTGTCTAATTCTGTTACTGAAGTTTTTTAAAGAAATTTTAGCCCATTGATTAACAAGAGTTAAGCTTTACAATAATGCACAGTAACAACAAAACATTCATTTCAGCAACCCAGTCAGATGAAAGAAAAATGCCTACCACTTAAGGCCCAATCAGAACATAACGATATGAAATTATCAAAATGTAATTCCGACGCAACGAGTAGTAACCAGTTCACTAAATTTTGTAATTTACGTATAAGACTCAGCTTAATATACGGTCGTATCACGAATTTTGATGTAGAAAATATCGGAATTTAAAAGTGTCGTTTATTTAATTTACATCTTCGTGCGGTAGCAATTGGAATAACTTGTGACATATAACGGGATTATGATAATATATGTAAGTACTGGAAACGTTTGTGCACGTAAGTTTAATGTAGTTCACTGAATTGCGCTAGAGAATGCGATATACTGACAGATTTAGATGCTGCAGGGCTAGCCAAACATCTATATGATATTTCATTTTGAACTAATTGAAAGGCTCACTTATATTAATACCACCAAAAATTACTAAAAAATATCGAACCGTGTTTTTTATGGAGCTAACAAAAATAAACAGTAAGAATCCACTTCCCACCTGCTCTTTAAAATAATAAGTGGCATATGATATTAATTCGTTACAATTTAAGCTAATATAAATAAGCTAATATAAATAAGTGTAATTTCTTACAAACGAAATGTGTATTTTGATGATTTCAAGAGCTAGTAATAGTAAAATCAAGCCAGGGTTAACTAATCTCGTTTGTAGCAAATGATGCGTTTCGTTTGTAAGAAATGATGCGATATCTTGAATTATTAAATTTGTTGCATTGAAAAGTTTGTGCGTGTAGGTGTGTAAATGTTAAATGTTGGCATCAGTTAAAACATATTAACCTCCTACCTGTTTTTATTAATTTTTTCTTTTATATTTATCAACTTTTGATTAGAAAATGCGGTGATGATTTGCTGTTTTGGATGTTGGATGTTTTTTATTTGGTTTTCTTTGGATTTTGCAGTTAAAGTTATCTACGGAATGGTTGTAGGGCCAGAATTCCGAATAAGCTGATCGGTGTATAAATGTGGGTGGATGGGTGTATATATTCGTGCTATAAGCGCCCGTTAAACAAATCCAAAATTTGATTTTGAAGATATCAGTTTCTCTCATCCGGTGAAGTGTGGCTTCTTATTTAAAACGCTAAGCTTATCATTTTCTACGGGTTGTTTTTAATTCGTTTTTTTGGTATTTTTAACATTACTGGTACAAGTGTTGCAGTTCAAAGGTTTAAAGTTGGGTCCAATGTGTCGTCATAAAAAGGGATTTTTGTTAAGATACTCGAAATGAACATTTTCAAAAACATGCAAGGAGAAAATTATTCAAAATATGTCACTGGATGTATAATACAGTCTGAGAGAGACAGAGAAAGATATTGGTAACGTGTATAGGAAAGGAATTTTTATTACACAAGAAGTGAAGTAAATTTACAAGTGAATTTAACGGATTTTCATCAATATTTGATTTTAATAAACAATCGATGACATCGATAATTAATCTGTCAAAGAATAAAATACCATCGATGTTTAATATTTCAAAGGAAATAAACCGTAAACGCGACATATGAACCCATAGGGAAACTGATAATTGCAAATGTAATTAAAATAATTGGCCAATTGAAAACTATCAAGGCATGCAATATTTATTATATAATAATTAAAAAACTATCAGCAACCGGAACGTCAGTAATAAAGAAAATATTTTGATATGTAAGAGACTTGTGAAAGAACCCAAGAAGAAATTTTGGATAAGAATACATTCAATTAATAATACATTTTGAAACCGATCAAGTCTATTTATGTTAATGTAAATTAATATATTTATAGTCTTGCATTTAGATTCTTTAGCATTTGTTCTGGATATAATTAATTATTTAATATAAAAAGCTTCTCATTATTTAATTTTTTAAAGAAATAGACTTAATCGGTTTTTCAAAAAATTTCTAAATTGTTTGCTTTCAGAAAATGCTTCAAGAAAATTTTGTATGGCAAGTCTTTTAGAGAGGAGAAATGTATTGAAAAAGGATCCTGTCTTATAACAGTGTTTCCCAAATCTTTATAAATATATAATCCTCACAAATTTCATTGCACTGAACGCTCTACATCGAACAAAAATAAGGTAGAGTTTTTAATTATGAAATCATATTTATTTATATCAAAGCGCGGTAAATTGCGTATCCCCAGGAGGTTTTAATTGCTCTTTTAGGGGTTTACGCGTACCGAATCTTGAGAAAAAAATAGTTGACCGGTCAGTAGAAGGTATAACATTTTATATATATGTATGTAATATAACTTTTGTATAACGTGGCTTTTATTTAATTGACTGATATTGGCTAAAAAATTAAAGCGTTAGTAAATTAGTTTATTTAAGCTCAACACCTTCGGAAGCTTTATATTAGTTTTGGTAAGTTGTTTGCATTAAATCGTTATGTATATTTATTTAGTATATAGAAGTATATATAGAGTCTATTCTAAACAGGTTGTTAAGTATATTAATTTGAATGGTATTCAAGTTTATTTCGGTTAAAATGTCGTCATGTCTTGAGCAAGCGTTTGTTTGTTTGTTGTTGTCTAAAGACTTATGCGTTTCTTTTTTGCAACAATTTATTAAAACTTTTTCTATTATTTTCTTGAGGCGCTGTATTCGTCTTTGGCGAATCGTTTCTGTAATTAAAGTAAAATGATTTCGTTTTATTTTTTAAACAAAGCCACAAACCGTTAATTAAATTAAAATAAATTCTAAAATAATCAAAAGGGTCTATATATGTTTTTATATACATTAAATCGAAATTATGGTAATTTTTGTGTATTTATGTATTTGTTTTAAATGTGCATTTCGTGTTCAAGGTTAATGCTATGTCTCCACTGCAAACTGCTAGATAGGTTATCAACCTTCTCTAGATTACCTTGCTGACCTTGTTCGATTTTGTTTGGTTAGTCATTGTTTGGAACTTTGTCGAATTGGGGGAAATTTACTGCAAGACAGTCCTAGTGTTAAAAGTAACTGATATCAGAGATGCATTTTTACATTTATATTGAAAATACACTTTTCAAATTAATGACAGAAGTCAACTTTTAAGTCAGTGGAGACAATTCGCATTAAGGTGACCTTTTGTTAACGTTAGCTTTTTAATATTTGAATTCTACACCCTTATTCTGGCCGAGTGACACACCCCAACTCAGTGACAATGTTATGACATTTGCCGCAATTAGCTATTATGGTTAAAATTTAAAATGTCATCTCCGGATGACAGTCGTAGTTTTTGTTTTATGATTTCAAAAACCGGTGACGGCCAAATAAACAAGTTTTGTTCTTATGTCAAAATTTGAAAATAATGTCTTCTGTTGGTTTTCAACTATTTAATACAACGGTGTATTGGTGACAGCTTTTACAATTTTAGTTCACCCAACGGTGGTGGATATAAATATATTTTTAGCTGCCACCGCTTAACCGGAATACCGATGAAAGATATTTATGACAAAAATATAACATATTTGTCATAAGTGACATGCGTCACTGGTCGCCAGAATAGGGTTACTCGACAAATTTATACTTCACTTTTAAACCATGCTAACCATAATTCTGTATTTTTCCTTGCAGGCATAATCGGACTCATCAATATCCTGATAACAGTCCGATTTGTATTCGGGTGGTAAAGGGTTGCCTTCAAATTCGCAAAGCTTGTGTAACGGACGTGAGCTGTAATAAAAGCGGAAACAGAATAGAACGAAAAAAGTAATTAAAACGTTTCAAAAAATTTCGAATAATTCCAATAAACGGGTTTTGGTATAGGATCCAAAGGAAGAGGGAATTGTTTTCCGTTTGGTTTTTGGAAGATTTATGTGTCTAGGATGTTATTTCTTTGTTGGAAAATGAAATCAGAGCTTGATAGGGCTGGATTGAATCCAACGCAAGTCGGAGATCGTCAAGACGTGAGTCTCGCAAATTAATTTCAAAATTATTCGAGAATACGGCAAGGCCTTTGTGCAGTCAAAACTTTAGGAACGGTTGCATTCCTTCAGAAAATTTCTGAATTTAATTTGAAAAATATATTTAATTTTTCCCGAAATCCGATTGACTTTTCTAAAACCCAAAAGTAAAAATCTGAATACAGTCAAAGATTTTTTAATTACATCCGAAAAATGTGCAGAAGGGATTGACCAGTTATGTCCAAAACTGTCCGTATATGCAATACTGTCTATAATAAAAAGTGAAGAAATAAAGAGTTTCTTTCAAGGCCGTTCGAGGGGCTAAAATCTTATTCTTTCTAATACAATCATGCTTATTGAAAGCAATCAAATGAAAACATTTTAATAGCATTTTTTAAATGGATTCATTCGATGACCTTAATTACCGTCTTAATAAAAGCTCTTACAAAATCCGACTCAATCGCTCTAAAGAATTTCTTAGATTATCATGTAATGTTTTTTTCATTTTATTTATTTTGTATAAAACCACAAGTTGTTGTTACAGCCCTCCCCTCCTCCCTACTAAAATTGAAATCCATTTGAATCTTGACTTTTAAACCCTACAGTCCAAGGGTAGGTTAACTTCGTTCTTCCGTTTATGACGCATTAAAGGAGGCGTTTTTAGGTGTAAGAAAGTACATGTAAGGTATTCTTGCTCAGAAATATCTGAGTCATTTGTCCCGTCATAAATTATAAATGTTTATATTACGGGTGCAGCGTATACGATTGTCGGCCAGGCCGAAGTTAGCGCTCTTTCTTGTTTTGTATTACTTTCTATTTGCACTCACCGCACAATCAATTTATTCATCGTTGATGGCTTTTGCATTGGACAGTAGAACACGTCCGGCGTTTTCTTATCGAAGACGATTGATTTGCGCATCATGTCTTTCTCTTTGAGCGTAATTTTATCACCGAACTTTGCCGTCGTCGTCCAACTGCAAAGAATGAGCACGAGTAAAGCGATGGCCAGGAGGCGGTTGTTTGTCCACATTTCGGCCTTTTTGAACTGGAAACTGTTAAAATTGAATATTGGAAAAAATAGGTAAATAATAAAGAAAGAAGGAAAGGGGAGAATTCAAATTGCCTTTTTACGGCAAAATCTTAATATGTTTTGTTTCTATTCATATTTTCTTTTCCTTCTTTATTAAGAAGTATGAGAGCAAAAACAAGATTGATCACAGAAATACACAAATATCTGCACATGCACACACAAGTAGGTGCGCACATATGTAAATATCTACATCCTCCAATACACACACTCACTCACTCACATCGTTACGCTTTTACGTATTTTACTCTACTTCCTTTTTCTTTTGTTTCGTATTTCTTTCTGCAAAACGAAAACAACTTTCACAAAATCTCTTGCATTGTTTTTAAGATTTCTGTTATTAATTTAGTTGTTTTTGTTGCTTTTTATTGTTTAGAAATTAATTGTATACGTAAATACGGGCTCATGTGTGACTACTGTGTCTGTGTGTGGGTAAATAAGAAATAAAGTATGCATAATTAATTTGAAACCTTGAGTTGATTTCGAATTAATTACTAATTATGATTCGGTTTGAAAATGGACAATTTTAAAACAATTGACTTCTTTTAAGGATTAAAAATCACCTTTCGAAAAAACTACTTTACAAGTTCAATTCAGAAAAAACAAATTTTTATATTATAGTAAAAATAGAAACCTTAAAGGAACATAAAAAATATTAGAGAAATAATAGAAAAGTGAATTAACAAGAACTAAACAATCAGAAAATTATAAGAAACTAATTTACGAGAAATACAAAATTTGAAAAAATTAATTAATCTAGAATTTGGTTTAGTAAATCCTCTAAAGCAATAATCAATTATTCACTGAATGATAATTGATTTACAGGATTTACTAAATCTTAATTGATTTAATTCTGTCTTTAATTTATTTGATTAATAATTTTAATTTATGTAATTTTTCAATTTTTGAACATAATTGATAAATTAATTTATTTTAATTCTAAAATGTTTTCTATCTTTTTATTTAATCCTTCCAAGATTATCTTCTATTTTGTGAATTTTTCTCTTTTTTTATGTCTCGCAAAATAGTTTTCTATTATATTTCTGATACTTTTAATAACATTCCTTACTTTTGTTTTTAATTTTTAATTTTAATTTCCCAAATTAATTTTTAATTTAATTTTTCTCTTTTTCTTTTTCTATATATATTTTTCTATATTCCTTTCTAATTCAGTTTTTTATTATATCTCTGATATTTTTGATGTTTTTATAGCATACATTTTTATTATAATATAAAAATTTGATTTTATCTCTTCAATTTTTATATAATTTTAATTCCAAAATATACATCAGTGAAAGCGTGCGAAATAAAGTGGAAGAGGCTTTTCAATTCAAAGAATATTTATGTTGGGTTTTATACAATATATAACTTGCACATGCAAGTTTCACCAAATCTTTCTCTCTGCACCTTCTTATATTTTATGCTCAGTTTTTTTTATGATATTAAAAAATCCTTGACTTTCTAAAAAAACATTTCACAAATTTGACTATTATTTAAAGAATTATTTTTTCTTATTTTTTCTTTATTATTTCCTCTTGATTGAAATATAATATTCTTGGCTGCTAGAACTAATTCATCAAATCAGATACGTTTTCATAGAAGTACATAAATAACTCACTCATTATTATGTTATCGTATCAATTTTCGTTCCATTTGAGTTCATCAGCATTCAGTTCAGTACAGTTTGATTTAGTTCAGTTAAGTGTAGTTACGTTCACTGCGGTTCAGCTGGGTTCAGTTAATTGTAAACCGATGCCAATGGCATTAACATTCATTGAGAAGGGTAAAAAAAACTAGGCAAACACCATTAAAAGCAAGTCTACGTTGGTAGTAAATAAATATCGTAATTTTATTGTAAAGCACATGCATGGAAGAGTCCAGTAAATGTTGGCTATTCCTAAATGGGTTTTTTTAAAGATTTAATTACAAAAAAACTAATATTTGGTATGGAGTAAAATAGCAATGACTATTATTATCATAAGAGAATAAACAGTAAAACCAACAACAAAAAGCCTCAAAAAATTATTCATAATTTTGTTTATTTGTAAAAGTATAAGTATTAATACTTATAATTGATTGATGCGATATTTCATAACTAAAGCTTAGCATCAATTAAGGAAGCAGTTTGTAGGCGTCTCAATTGTGTTTGTGTGGGTATAAATACGTACTTGTGTAAACGCATGTACAGAGTGAATGCCATCATGTTTCTATAAATTTATATATTCTAAAAGGTCCTCCACTGGCGTAAGTCATTGTATAAGTAATACTGTTTGCAATACGCAAATGCAAACTAAATGTGATGACGAGTACACTTCTTAAACCATCCACCCTTTAAATTTAAAAATTTTTTAACTGCTTCCCAATACTCTTCAATAAATTTTTGTTGTTGGTTGGTGATGATGATGTTGATGTTTGCCTTTATGAATCATCTCAATAGCTTTGATATGTTTAAATTTCCACTTCGGGTAAATATCTTTAATTACTTTGGAGCGCTCGTAAAGTTCTGATAATTTATGTTGTTTTCAATGATGATCACTTGTTTATGTGGTTTTTAGTAATTATTTTTTTTGTATAATATTAATTTTTTATTTGCTTAATTAAGTTTATTTATAGCGTGTTCAATAACATTTTCAGGAATTAAAAATAGAAGTCATCATTAATATAAAAGTTTAATATTAATACAGAAATCCATCAAATTTCTTTATTGTTTTTTCAAGTTTTAATTCCATATACGGAGTATATTATATAAACAAACTGTTGTAAAATATATACATGTAACGATCTTGCAGTATCTTACAAGTTATTAGATTTTTAATGGCCATTTCATTTACTCCCACCTTTTTTGTTCTCCGCTTTTGCTTTGGATTAAATTTTTTTACTTGTAGAAAATAAAAGCCTGACCAACTGTTGATGTCATTTGTTTGAAAAACTGGTGATACAATAATAACGTTATTAGAAGAAGAAAAGCTGATATTGCTAAATATGTTGTCTTTATGAGCTAATGATTCATTTCTTTCCTCTACAAAATACTTAATAATTACATATATATATATATATATATATATATATATATATATATATATATATATATATATATATATATATATATATATATATATATATATATATATATATATATATATATATATATATATATATATATATATATATATATATATATATATATATATATAATATATATATATATATATATATATATATATATATATATATATATATATATATATATATATATATATATATATATATATATATATATATATATATATATATATATATATATATATATATATATATATATATATATATATATATATATATATATATATATATATATATATAATATATATATATATATATATATATATATATATATATATATATATATATATATATATATATATATATATATATATATATATATATATATATATATATATATATATATATATATATATATATATATATATATATATATATATATATATATATATATATATATATATATATATATATATATATATATATATATATATATATATATATATATATATATATATATATATATATATATATATATATATATATATATATATATATATATATATATATATATATATATATATATATATATATATATATATATATATATATATATATATATATATATATATATATATATATATATATATATATATATATATATATATATATATATATATATATATATATATATATATATATATATATATATATATATATATATATATATATATATATATATATATATATATATATATATATATATATATATATATATATATATATATATATATATATATATATATATATATATATATATATATATATATATATATATATATATATATATATATATATATATATATATATATATATATATATATATATATATATATATATATATATATATATATATATATATATATATATATATATATATATATATATATATATATATATATATATATATATATATATATATATATATATATATATATATATATATATATATATATATATATATATATATATATATATATATATATATATATATATATATATATATATATATATATATATATATATATATATATATATATATATATATATATATATATATATATATATATATATATATATATATATATATATATATATATATATATATATATATATATATATATATATATATATATATATATATATATATATATATATATATATATATATATATATATATATATTAATTTTTAAACTGTTTTCATTATTGATCTGTAATTAGATAATTTTTGGACTGAGTTTAGTACAATTTAACGTGACACATTATTCAATTAATAAATTAGGTTTCTATCTTGAAAGGATATCGATCAGTATAAGCGCAAATTATATTATATAATTGTTTGAAAACTTTAGAATTTCGATTAGAGAAAAGTTTATTAATCTATATTATACTCTTACACATTTATACCTATTAAGATAGATATCAAGTATGAATTTATTGTTGGTTTTCTAGTGTCAGAAGACTGGAGATTTAAGACTCGCTTTTAATTACCCGAAAGAAAAAATAAAAAGATTTAAGACACGAACTCAGTTTTAGTTACTTGATAAAAAATTTAAAAGACATAAGACACGAACCCGTTCTTCGATCGACGAACGAAGCGCAAAAATCAAATATTTAATAAATCATTAAAACAACTAATTTCTCTATTTTATTAAAGTACTACGTATTATATATTCCCGTTGTCTTTAGAAACTAAGAACCACCGAAAGTAATTTCATAGAGCATAATTATTGAGACTGTATTCGGGATTTGTAGTATATAATACTTTATTAATATATCATTTATATAACAAATCAGCTGAATTTGGCAAATGTAATTAACCTGACTTAAGATAAATGCAATAATATTAAGTCTTTAAATGCAATAAAGTTATTCATTTGAATAATTAAATCAAATTAATTCTCTCATTTAAAAATTGCTACCAAAATGTCCTCATGAATGACTAAAATAACAATTCAAATTGCTTAAATGGTTTTACTTTTCAAAACAACACCTTCCTTACTTTATTCTTCAATGATTTGTGTGCTGCCCCTTTGGTGTAAAAAGTAATAATGTTTTGCCATGCATTTTAAAATTAGACACGTTTTCCACGCAACAATAAGTTCGTGTCTTAACTCCTTCGTAGTAAATAAATTTATTTGTTTCCAATTTTTGGTTTGTAATTTTCGAATACATTTTGTGAATCAATGAATGAATGAATGTGATTAAATAGGTTTCTTAGATGAGTGATTACGTATATTTATTACATATAAATTTTTAGTGAAAAAATTCAATGAGAAAAAGATATTTTCAAATGCATATTTATGAATAAATTACGTCAAATGTTTGTAAAGTAAATTGCATTATTTATATAAAATATATGAATGAAGTTTTTATTGCTGGGAAATGAAGTGAGAGGATGTTAACAGTTGATTCTTCCAGTTAGAGTAACGGAGCAAATGCAAGATAGAAGAATAAAGGCAATGGTATAGCAATTGAGGCGGAATCTACATCGGTTTCATTGTAAGTTACGCTGCTTTTCCAGACCTCCCTGCTCTTTTTAGTTTGTTTTAATATCTGTCATTATGAACGTTTTAGGAAGAAATGACAGATTTATTCAAACTATGCTTCAACGGTAATCATTATTGCGGAATACAAATCATTAATATTTAGGTATTCTGTATTATTTAAGTTTTAATATTTTCTGTATTTAATGTATACCAATTGTAATAATTGTAATACTTTTATTAATTACTCTTGTGTGAAGGTCAAAATGCGAGAGGCAGAGAGAATAACAACAAAATCATTGACATTTAATTGTTTACCATGATATGATTAGCCTTGGCAAATTGAGACCAAACATGAATGAGTATGAGTTAAGTAATGTAATTTTATATAGCAAAAGCCACAATGGCACATCAACACATATACACATACATATGCATAATATAATAAATATATATTATTTATTATAAACTTAGCTAGTTAGAGTTACCAAAGAAATACAATATCAAGGCACTCAGCCGTGGCCTAGACTGTTAGCAGATAGAATTAGATTCTCCTAGAAAATTACTGGAGCTAGAGCTTAGACAAAAGAGCTAAAAGCAAGTCAAATAGCGGTAAATAATGTGTAGATGGGAATGCAAAATAACAGCTATTTAGATAGTTAGTTTTACTCGAACTAATACTGAAGTGGTAAATTTAACTATTTTTTCAAAATTGGGTAACTTCTGTTACGAATTGGGGTTAAATGGAAATGTGATAATATAGGCAGGACTGTGTCGCGGAGAATTTGGTGTTAGACGGGGTGGATGGATAATATATATCCTCCTCAACATATAGACAACAAAATCAATACATACAATAAAAGATCATGCAGAGCTTTTCCATATTTAATGAATGAATTTCAACAACAGGTGTTACTTCTACAATGCGAGAAAATTCAAATATTCCGAGAATAAAGAATCATATTTTAATTTTTCGCTGGAGAATTCTCAGCCCGTGATTTAGAGAGGAGTGCAACATTCTGTTATTAACAGTGGTCCCTCTAGCCGCTTTTAAAATAATGATCTTTCTTTCAATGATTTGAATTTTAGAGAAATTTAAAACCCGCCTGGGTATCATAATCATCATACATTTTCTTCACTAAACTGATGAGAAGATTGAGACTTAAGTCATGCAAACGCGTTAATCAATTGAAGTCATTTTGTTTTAACAAAAAATTAATGAATCCTATCGTCAAATCAGAGATCAGTATTTAAAATGTTTAAATTTTTGCAGGGAACATTAGTGATTTCTATCAGCAATGCAAAATCTCATAGATCTATACCTAAAAATCTTCTGCTATTTGTTGATATGATGACATCATTTAGCCGGTTGGATATGAATAAATTTTAAATCTCTGTGAATTTCTAAATGTTACCTCGTGTTGAAAGACAAACGAAATTAATACGCATTTAAATTCATCTTGTTCATCTTTCTTCGCATTTTCTATCCATTCATTTTCTTAGAGGAATTTTTGAACAGAAGAAAACAATAAAACTATGCAAAGTAGCGGAATATTAAAAGAAATAGGGTCAAGGTAACTTTTAAGAACCGTTCGAAATAATTAATCTCTCTGGTTTAGAAGTTACGAAGTAAATGGAATGTATAAATAGAAAAAAAATACATTTTTTATTGAAAAAATGTATACTCTTTTTAAATATTTTTAATTTTTGAATGGAAAAACCTATTTTTCAAGACTTACCCCACCCGCTTCCAATATGCAACACTTTCTTTTCACTTCTAAACAGAGCTGATAAGGAAGAACATCCTTTACGATTTCGAATATTTATTGAATTATTCTGGGTCGGGAGCGATCATTGGCACAATTACACCCAAACCCACCCTCTTAAGTTGACTTAAAAATTAGTGAAACTCTTTTTGGCTTTTTAACAAAAATACCCAAATTAATTTTTAAATTTTTTTTTGTGTGAATAATTTTTATAATATAGTTTTTATTGTAGTTGTTTGTATATTTACTCTTGTTGACATTTTATGAGTCATATAAATGTCAGCATGAATTGCACTGAAGGAGAGGAGGAAAACTGGTCTAACCAAACAAATTACTTGCAAGAAAATATTATTTTTTAAATAATCAAAAAATTAATGAACCGTAAATAAACAACAACAATCATAAACGATATCAAGTTAAAGGAGTGTCCAGGTACAGGCGTAAAGTAAATAAAAACGAGAAAAAATCACCTTAAAGGTTAGTAATATGATACAAGAAAAACAACAACAATTGCAGTAACTAAGATAACAACACGACTAAACCAAATATACGTACTCTTACAAACGGTTCAACTTTGTTGACTTCTCTGCGCTACGAGCTGCTCACAAATTCAATGGCTGCGGACACTTAGAGGTAGAAATTTGCGCCAAGAAATATATTAAATGCAACACAATTTTTTTATATGCGCGTTTCACAAACTTAATGGCAGACAAGTCTTTTATGTCAGATGCCTCGTACTGAACTGAAATTGGCAGTACCCATAAGACCAGAAACACACACAAATTTCGCACCTTTGGAGAGCAGTAAACTGTGTATTATACAGAGCAGAATAGAAGAAGAATAAATATGGTAAAAGAAGCAGACACAGAATGGTAGAACTGAGATATCAATTTTAGATTGTTTTAAATATAGTTTAATTTTATAAAGGGTTTGTGTCTTAAATCTTTCATTTTAAAATTTACGTTAATTGACGTAAATTGGCGTTAATAAGTTTAAGATTTTTTCAAAATTTTGCATACAATTTTATTCAAAAATTATAATTCATAAATTTACAAATAATTCGTAAATGCATAAATAATGTTTGAAAAGATTTGATTTATTTTCTTGTCGTGACACCTTTGCTTTCAGTCGAATGGTTTGTGATTTATCTATCCATACGTGCTACCAACATCGATATTTTGTATACTAGTTCGCAAATTTTTTATACGCTCACTATTGCCAACCGTTTAATACAAAAGCACAATGTTCCCACCGTCTGTATGGTTTTGTTGTATTTGTGCTCTCGCTCGGACGTCGCCATTTCTAAACGAGTGTGTGTTATTCGTTCCGTCGAAGTCAAAATAAAATCGGTGAAAACTCGATGGTGCGAACAATTTACGTACAAATAAAATGTAAAACTATGGATTTTTGCCTGTTAAAAACATTAGAAGGCAAATTTATTGAACCAAAAACATTGAGATCATGTGAAACTGTGTGTGCGTCTAGTGGCGTGAAAAGATATTAGAGCGTAGAAAAAATTTCCCCTTTTTTGTTGCGCTACGTAAAGCCAGAAAAATATTTTGCCCCAAAAAAGTGAGAAAATATTCCATTGAAAACGTATCCACTATATTTTTGAGAAGTAATTAAAAAATACATGAAATATTGAAATATTTGATTGCATTCGGGTGTTTAGTTTTGTGTGGAAAATTTTACAAAACAACGAATAAGAAAGTTTAATTCGGTCATCTTCGTTGTCTCGCAAACGCCAAAATTCATCCACAAATTACAGCGGTATGAACGGGGTCAAGCAAATAGCGAGCAACGAAAAGACCAATTATTCGAGTTCGATCACTCATCACATTCGCCCGCTCCCGTTGAAATAAATTATTATTGCCAATGGAAATAAACTAACAGGTAAATGCAGAAAAAAAATCACTCATATTGATTAAATTTTATATGTTCTTATTTAAAAAGAAACCATTTTCCAAAAAGAACAGTTCCCGCTGAATTATGCCTTCATTGCTGTCATTTTAAAAAAGGGTTGCCAACTTAAATTAGTATCATATCGAATGAGCTTATGAAATAACTGCTATGAAGTCCCGTCTCGTTTTTTTCGGCTACATATATATTTTCTGATTAGCTTTAACTTTTGTTGCTGAAAAACGATTAAAACGAGGCAGATGTGATTATTGTGGTTATTCCACGCTCCACCTCGTCTCGTTTTACATCGTCTTTATAGTTATACTTCACCCGTTTAATACTACTATTGATTACCTCTTGCCGTGTATACTCATGTCAAACAATTGCGGAGCAACTGAGAAAACGTCGAAAAAAGGAAGGGGTTACTCATGGTATAAGTGTAAATATTTCGTAAAAATCTTGTTTCGAGTTACATTATAATCTCATTAAATGCCCAAGGAGCTCACAATATAGAGTGACAACAGCTAATATTCCAAAAAACGATCCTGAAAATAAATGATGTAAAAAATTTCGGATTCTGTTTCAGGGCGTGACCAATTTTGCAAATTAATTTTTCGTTATAAAATATGTTTAAAAACCAGGTGATAATATCAAATTTATAAAAGAAGAGAACCTAAATATTTGGAATTATTTCAAAATAGCAATGTGGTTTGAAGTCATGAAGCCTTCAGGAATTCTTGGGAAAGGTTGGAGTTTGGGTGGTGAAGGGAGAAATTGAGGTTATTAACTACGAAGTAGTTCTTAATTCCTGCATGGAGATTCCTAAATTTCGAATAAATTTGTAAATATTTTCAATCTTTTAATGTCACTGAATCTGTGTAAGAATTAAATCAATTTTTATTCAGAAAACTAAAGGAACTAAAGTAACTGACAGACTGAGTTGGCAACTCTTTTAATGTACCGATGATGTGTTTTCTTTTCCTATTTCGTGCAAATCAAAAATAAAATTTGCGCTTTATAACATTTGAATTGATTTTTAGCAAACGACTAATAATGAGTTCTTAAATTCAATGACAGTTTAAATAAATGCTTTAGAGTTTCAATTTTGGTCACCCGTTGCTTCAGAAAAATGGCGCTAAAACAATTTCCGTCTAGTTAAATTTTCCCTATGAAATTTCTTTTATTTACCGTATATGCAAATACACACACTTGCGCACATGTACGCGCTCAATCCTTTCATTAATACTACGGGCTGAAAAGAGTCAATCAGTCCACTGCAATGAAAACAAAAACAATAAAAAAAATAAATTGTGTATAGCCAGACGCATAAAGAGAAACGTCAAATTTTATGTGTCAGTGGAAAGTATATTTATGTTCCACAAAATTTCATTGAAAATGTATTTTATTTTATAAAAATGAGGTTTATGCAAATGATTTTGATATTATTTCTTGAATATAATTATTATAATTTATTTCAGGAATATCAATCAAATCTAAAAATAAAGCAAAAAAGTTTTCATAAAATGTGAAAGAGTGAAAGAGAACAATGCCTCTTTTATGATACGATTGCACAAAAAAAAATCTGGAGGTAAATTATATTGTGGAAAAAATATTGGGTCGTCTGGAGAAGCTGGAGTATAAACAAGAAAATGAACGACCGCGACATACCGAGCGTTCCGGTAACGACGTTAGCCGGATTAACCAGCTTATCCGATTGTGAGTATATAATTATTTTTAAAATAATAAAATTGTTTTAAAATATAAAATAGTATATCATAAAATTTTAAAATAATAAAATTTGCTAAAGGAATAAATTAGTGATTTTAGTACTTTAGTACTAATACTACTTTTATTGCTATAATACTAATCATAATACTTTACTACTGGTACTTTTACTACTTTACAGCTACCACATTTTACTTTTGTAAAATTTACTAAAGGACCCATTTTTCAGTACACAAATATTCTAATTAGAAACTGAATTTTACCTAGCAACTTTTTGTGAATAATTTATTTTGTTTCATCCTCGTTTTAGTATTAAGTGAACTTCCAGTGTCAGACTCCTTGTCCAATGTGACTCCTTTAAACAAATCCCTCCTGTTTCATACTTTGGTAGCAAATGAATCCAATAATTTGCTTTCTGTGCGTGATGAAAATCTAGTGAGACAATTGGTACATGCAATAGAGCAAACTAATTCCGATAATATGTAAGTATATTCAATTATAAAATATAATAATCTGGAGTGCAAAAATCTAATTTTAATTATTATTTCAGTGAACTAAAATCTCAATATTCCATACAACAGCACGGTACAAATATTAGCGCATATCCAGAATTGTTACAAGGAATATATAATTTTCGACCAACTGTATTTAATACTCCTCAACGTATTCGTAAGTCTAATTTTCGTTTTCCTTTAAATACTAATCGACCCTGAATGGTTGTGTTATACTGGATAGTGGCACAAAGTATACATTTCGAATCCCATACCGATAGCCTTTTTTAGTTAAATTTTCGAGAGTTATTTTCGAAGTTGCGATACTTCATTTTGTACAAGGAAATAACAAAAAAACAAAATCCGTAATATACCCAAAGCCAATCTGTTTAGGGGACTCCCTATATGTTGAGCAGTATTAACAATATTTCATTCGAGTAGAGGGCGGAGGGAGTATTTCAAATGCCAAAATATATGTAAATATAAATACTGTCGTATAGGCTCCGAAAAAATATTTATTGTCGATCTGTATTATTTTCCAAAATCTATGCCCATAATTTTGAAAGAGTAGCAAGTCAAAATTAGAAAATAAATTATAGCTTGAACACATAGAAATGCTGCCTTCTTCCGGCAGCCGGCAGTAATGTCAAAATCACCTTGGCTCTTATGGAAAGCGAGCAAAAAACAAGTAAGGGTGCTATCTTCGGCCTGACCGAAGCTTAAATACCGTACACCCACAGGACATCCCTTTTTCTAGTAGAGACGCGGATCACGTCCACTCTGCAGAATAATTTAGTATTCGCGGTTCAGTTCCAGGATACAATTTTGTCAACAAATACGCTCTACAAATGTTGAAACTGAGTTTCGTATGCGCATAGATTCATATAAGCTCTAAAAAGGCTTGGTTCTCATCCGATTTCGCCCATTTTCAGTGCCAACCTGATTACAATAACATAATATCTGTGCTATGTCATGACCATATCTCTAAGGATGGAATGCAGTTTGTTAATAATAATAATAATAACAGTAAAAAAAAATTCGTCTCTTTACCTTATTTGTGCCTGATTTCTGATCTTTTCAATCGCTAACTGCAATATTGTACATGTAGAAAAACATGTATAAAAATATATATAAAATTTATAGAGATTATTCATAATAATTCGAATAAATTATTAAAAGAAAGGTTAATATAAAATTATTTTAATCATTAAAAGTTTTACTGCTTCCATAATGGAATGTAATGCAAACACTTAATATAAGTTTTAACTGACAGATTAATGAGCTTGATTTTTTTGGCTTCCAATAATCGCCGTTATCGAGCTAGTTTCAACGTTTTCTAGTCTGTGGGGAATGCTCATAAAAAGCTCTTGGCTTGTCTCTTGGGTTACCAAAAACACGATTTCAAGCATGTATGAATATATCCTTAGCGCTGAATGCTTAAAATCAGGATTACAGTAGGCAAAATGAGGAGAGCAAATCGTTGATGGAATTTTTTATAAATATTCTTGAATAAGTGGTATCGGAAATCGGACCAAACCTGTGACAAGATATAAAGACGAAGTTTTATTTGAATGTCTAAAATACCATTAAAAAAATAGGCGTGATGTGGCCACTAATGCAGAGGTTAGCGATAATCTTGTAGACAGTTGGAGATATCTAAGTGAAATGTTATACGAATGGTTGTAACGTCACTCTGGCTATTGTGGACAGTGGATGTAGTCCATCCACTGGTTATGGAATTTAAGCTATAAATTTATATTACGGTTGTAGGATGGGTACACGAGCTGGCACCAGGGCGCAAATTGGCGTTCATATTTATGCTAGATATAATCTCCCTAATATTAACTTCAGTTTATTTAATATATATGAAATGTTTATAAATTTTGAATTCTTTAAATAAAGTAGAGTTTCTTGAGTTCACTTTTCCCCACTTCCAATATTTCTGTGAAAATCTCCCCATATAAACAAGACGTTATACCAGAACGAGCCGATAAAATGTCTCTTGGGATTCGATTTTTAGAATAACATTGTAAATATCTGTAAACAGGAAATATAGAAAGTAGTACACTTACAAAATTATGGGTGCATCTATTTCCAAAACAGTAGAGTAAATGTTAAATATATAACTTAATTAAAACTTTTAGAAAATCATCATCAGCAACATTCGCCGCTGTATCATAAACAGACGGCTTACGATCGCGTTGGGCCGGGTGGTGGCGTTGGTGCAAATATTATTCAACAACATTTAACAATTGATGCTCATTCTCAACAACACCATCATCAGCATCACCATCAACAACAACAGCTGCAGCAGCAGCAGCAACATCAACAACAACAGCAGCTCCTGCAACATGTCCAAGCAAGTCCTTTGAGGTCGCCTGTGAGCAGCAGTAATGTATATCTTCAGCAATCCTCGCCATCGCCTGTTGGTGGCATCAGTTTAACCATCAGTCCTTCAACCGCAAATTCTCGACAGCAACTAATTATATGTCCTAATACTTCCGGAACTCAGCAACAACAATATCATCAACAACATCCACAGCATTCATCACCACCAAATCATTTAATGTAAGTTTTTTCATTTATTATAATAAATACTCGAATGGAAATAATTTCAAATTATATTTAAATTGTTCGATTTTTCGATTCAGCACAAATGTCATTAAACAACAACAAGTCGCTTCAGAAACGCCAAGCAAAAAGACGCGTAAAAATGCTGTCACTGCGACAATTGTGACAGCATCTGGGGCATCTGTTACCACAAATGAGGAATTGTCCCCAAAACAGTGGCAACAATTGTCTACAGTACCAGGTCCAACATTGCCATCGACAACCGAAAATGCGCAAAATCAACAAATAACACAAAAACAAAGGGCGCATTTGCAACATGTTCAGCAACAACAACAGCAACAAAAACCTCACACAGCGGGCATGAATAATCAGCTCCAACAACAACTCCATACACAACCCCTAAAACAACCTTCCGTCATTCAAATACAACAACAACAACATCATCACCAACAACCGCAGCGAACTGTGATAAACCAACAGCAGACGGTAATAACGCCGATCGTTTCTCGAGGGACAATAACGCATCAATTCCAAGGTCAGCAATCTGTAATAACAAATCAACAGCAACAACAAAAGCAAGAACAACAAAAGCTACAACAGTTGCAGCTTCAACAACAACAAACACAACAGGTGCATCAGCAAGAGCAGCAACAGGAACAACAAAAACAGCGGATTTTACAGCAGCAACAACAACAGATTTTGCAGCAGCAACAACAGCTACAGCAACAACAAATTCAGCATCAGCAAACACAGGAGCTGAAAAAACAGCAAGCGCAGCAACAGGAACAGGACCAACAGCACCAACATCAACAGCAACAGCAGCATTTGCAACAGCAGCAGTTACAGAGGCAGCATCAAAAACAGCAGCATAAACAACAGAAACAACTTGAGGAGCAACAAAATGAGCTGCAGCAAAATCTACGCACACAACAACTACATCAAAAGCAACAAGCACAACTGCAACAACAACAACAGCAGCAGCAGCATGTGCAGCAACAACAAGCAGCAAAACAAGTGGAACACCACCAACAACATGGGCTGCAGCAACAACAACAAAATCAGCAAGTACAGCAGCAGCAGCAGCAAAAACAACAGCAGCAAGAACAACAAGAAGGACAACAGCAGTTGCAGCTACAGCAGCAGCAACAAAAACTGCAGGCACACCAACAGCAGTTGCAGCTACAGCAGCAGCAACAACAGCTGCAGGCACAACAACAGCAACAACAACGACCGCAACAGCCGATACAAGAACAGCAAAAACAGCAACAACCACAACAGGTGCCGCTGCACCAGCAACAAGAACAAAAGCCTCTGCCTCAGGAGCAGCAACCATTAGTTAAAACCCCAACGACTTCGGCACAACCGACGTCTCAACAACAACAACAACTATCGCACCAACACTCACATTTTCAACAAATCCAACAGGTGACGGGACAACAGGCACCCGTACAATCGCATCAACATCCAACGGCGCATCAACATCAGATGCTTTTAATTGGACAGCAGCAACAGAAACAACAACAACAGCAGCATCAGCAACAAGTCCTTCAAAAGGAGCAGCCTCACTCTTTGCAGTCACAAAATTTTCAGCAGCACCATCAGGCTGCAACAGCGCATCATCACCAACAACAACAACTACAAAAGCAGCAACAATTACAACAATTACAAAAACAGAAGGTGCAACAACAACAACAAAAGCATCAGCAATTGCAGCAACCACAACATACGGAGCAGGAACAGGGGCAACAAATGCAAACGCACCAAGAATCGCGGCAGCCCCAACCTACACAGCAGCTCCAGCAACAGAAGCAGCAGCAAGCTACACATCAGCTCAAACAACAACAACATTCACAGGAGTTGCAGCCCCAACCACATTCCCAAAAGCTGCAGCAACAGCCGCTGCAAAACCAGCAGCAACAGCAAACAAGGCAGCCGCAGCAATCGCTGCCGCAACCGCAGTCGCAACCGCAGTCGCAGCCTCAACCGCAGTCGCTGCCGCAACCGCAGTCGCAGCCGCAGTCGCAACCGCAGTCGGAACCGCAGTCGCAACCGCAGCCGCAATTGCAGCAAGTGAAACCGCAGCAGCCACAACATACGCAGCAGCTGCAACAAATTCAGCAGGAACGTTTAAATCAACAAGACGTTAAAACACAATTTCAAGCGCGAACACAAATTCAGCACTCTCAACAACATCAACAAACTCAACAACAACAACAAAAACATCACACTCAGCAACAGCAGCAAATTCAGCAGCAAAACCAACAACCGCAGCAGCAACAGCAGCAACAACAACAACAATACCAACAGCAGCGGAATCAACAACAACAAAATCAACAGAAAGAACAGATTCAACAACCGAATCAGCAACAACAACAGCAAAACCAACCACAACAACAAACATCTCAACAGCCTACAACGCCACCGATACAGGGTAATTTCCAAAATGTTTTAATGTTGCAGCGGCAACAAATGATTGAGCGACACAGAAAACAACAATTACTTCTCGAAAAGCAACGTCAGGAGCAGCAACAAAAATTTAATGCACAGAAATCCACACCACGCAATAATGAATATTTACTGAATCAGCAGCCGAATAAGAATGCCAGCAATCAATCTCCAGCTCAGGCTTCGGTGGCACCTTCTGCTGCAACAACAATGATTAGTAATAATGTTGCCACTAGCGCGGCAACAACGGTAGTACCAATTGCAAGCGAAACAATGACAACTATTAATAACGAACAACAAAAACTCACGACAGCAACAGCAACGGCAACAGAAACAGCAGTGGCAACAGAAACAGCAGCAACCGTAATAACAGCAACATCCACAACAATATCAGAAGCAGCAACAACAACAGAATCAGCATCAACAACGGCAGCTGCAATAACAACAACTGCTGTAACAATAGCAGAAGCATTGACCGCAGCAACGGAAGCCATAACAACAACGGCAACAGCTACAACAACAACGACGACGGAAATAATTGATTCATTAAGCCCCGTTAGACGACAGCCTATTGCTGCCGGGGCAACGAACAATGATAGAGCCTCATCCAGTGATAAGTCCCAACTTCGGGTATGTATTAAACGCCTTAAAGCCGCGGACGTTCATCTCTTGCAACAGAGTATTAAAGAATTTGTACAAAAGTCGCCAGAATCAGCAATCAAAATTGGATTGCAAACGTCTGCAACAACACCAACAACAACAAGATTATCAGCGACTGCAGCTTTGGATACTTTTACGTTAATGAAAGCGGATGAAAAACGTGTTGCGACAAAACGTCGCTTGATGATGGCAACTGCTGCTGATGATATTCCACCAGAACAAATTTGTAAGTTTTATATCGATCTCTCTCTCCTTTTTATAATTTCTTAGTAAAAGATAAATCAGAATTTTATTTAATGTCTCTGTTCATTTAATTATCTTTCTGTACTATGGAATATTTGTTTTCTTGATTCTGTAATAATTATTTTATTTTCGGGAAAATATTTACTTCATTTCTTTTCGGTTTTCTATGGATTGCGGTAGATGGTTGTGGTTCTTAAATTTTATATATTTTATTTTAATATTTGTTTTTAAATTATAAACAGAATTATAACTAAAATTGGTAACAGAGATTAGTAAAATAATTGAAACTTCTGTAATACAAAAGCATAATTGTATAATTCAGTTGGGAAAGGGAGCTTAGCGTGAAAGAGTAATATAGAAAGGCCCCCATATTTCCCTGGAAGACTAGGATATTTAAAGCACACAAAACAAACCCGTAATAAATTCATTTCGTTGAGTAAAAGTCGTTTAACACTTTTTGGTAAAAGTATTGGGCTTTTCGAAAGAAAACAATATTAAATTATTCCACGATTGTCACCGATAACCTTAACCTCTAATCTAGTCCTTTTCAGTTGCTTTACAACTCTTTCGCCAAACTGTGTTTGCGAAACAGTTGCAAGGTAACTGGGAAGGGATAGGAGAGACATGATAACGACTGATGAAATAACTAAATAAATTCAATTAGTAATAAATGCATTTGCATTTGATTTTGCATTTAATTTTGTAACACGCTCCTCCATTAGTTGTGATATATTTTCTTAATTTTAAAATTCTGTTAACCAAAATTTCTCCGTAGTCTATAAAGAGAGGATAGAAAACAAGTATTCAGATGCATCCTATATGATATTCATAAATTTCCTTGCGGGTTTTCAATTAATTAATAAACAATTTAATTTTGAAAATTATAGTTTCTTGTAATAAATCAATAGATTAAATTGTTAATTAATTAATATAATACGTTATAGTATGTCATATATATATGAAAAGAATACTAATTATGAATTCTCCACAGCGTAACTGTAAGTAGTTTATTTTATCTTTTCCTACTTTTTATTCTTTGCCTTTGGATCCTTTATATTTTCTTTATAAGCTCTTGGTTATGCATTTATTTCGCCTCTTACAATACAAGTATTTTTAATATGCATTTCATTTACTTTAGAATTTTTGTTTTACGTTTAAATAATCATTTATTAAAACCTTTTTAATCATATATATTAATTTGTTTTTATTTAAATTTAGTTTCCAAACCGAAAGTGCGTCGTGTGGAACGTATCTCATCGTCTATAACAACGAAAAGTTCCAAAGATGAAGTTATGCGTTCACAAACCTACCAACAATTTATGCGTAATATGGAACAAATTATTGAAATGCTTGATGATACGGAAACGCCGCGTTTTGATTCAGGTAGGAACAATGCTATTTGCGATAATAATTTTCAACGCTTTCATAAAATGTTTATCTTATAAATTATTTTCACATTTCAGATGATGTTGACGAGAATATCGAATGCATTTCGTCGAAAATGTTGAATGTGATGAGCAATGATGTTGCCAAACTTAAAGCTAAAATGGCATTGGATTCTATCCCCAAGAATAAGCTTACGTTATTGATTAACTATGCCATGAGAAACGTTTTTTTGGCTAAAAATTATTCCGCGGGGCCGGTTTGTATAACGTTTTTTAATGCTATTAAATAAAACCAATTCCCCAGATAGAACTTAGACTTCTAAATTGGTCAATGCCGATTTTGCGGTGGCAGTCGTTATCTTTGCATATCAGGCTTCGTGGGATTACCTTCAATTTGAGTATAATTTTGTGATTTTTCTTCTCGTTCGTTATTGAGTCAAATATTCTTCATATGCTTTACATGGCCCATACCCTTTTAGGCGTTGTAATGCAGAGTGATTTTTATTGTATCCGACGCACAATTTATAATTGATCCCTATTCTCTCAGCTGCTTATATTGTTTTATTTCTGAAATTGAATTCGAAATTTTTGAAATATGTATGTGCTGTTCCTGCAATCCATGTTTTTTGAAGTCATAGACATAATTTCTGATGAAATTAAATATTGGTTCTATTCAGTATTTTTCTTTTTCTTTTTCCACTTTATTTTTTTATCTAAAAAGATTTTGTGTTCTTTTTAAAGGATGTTGATGACGACATTATTGATGACGATATTATGGAAAAAATTCTGAATGCGATGGAAGCGTGTCTACTGGTTTGCAACATTTACTCAACTGCAAGAGATTTGAAATTTCTACAGGAGGATAATATTTCATTAATAATTAAATTCATACAATTTCAATTACGTGAAACAATTTTTCCTTCATACGATCCGGTTTATACAGTTAAAAGTATGAAAAGAGGTGACAATCGAAGACGAACAAGAGCTCATCAGAGTCATAATCGTAGCCTGCAATTGCTTTATTCGAAAGCAGTAGAGCTGATGAAAGTTTTTGTAACGCTCTTTGATAAATGCATATTCGTCGATACCATCGTTTTGCCCTTATCAACACTAGCTATAGAGCCATTTTTTGTTGATAATATTGAAACGTTGCAATTTGTTTGTCTGGAATTGGTTACAACGGTAAATTAACTATTGAAATTATTGTTTAGTAATTAAGGACACTTTTATTAAATTTTTCATTAGATTTTTCGTAAAGAAAGGTATGATAAAATACGAAGTAGCATTCTTGGTGATATACTTTCTTCGATTGATCGCTTGCCATCCTCTAAAAAGAATTTAAGACCTTTTAAATTAAGCAATAATGGTGGCAATATACAAATGGTAACTGCTCTAGTACTACAACTCATACAATGCGCCACCATTCTACCCGAAAGTCTTTATCAAACCGATACGATGAATAAAACTAGATCTAGTACACAGAAAATCATTGACCTGGATGAAGAGTTAGCAGGAGGTGCGACGAAGTTGGCCAACAATATTATCAATAAGCAAAATAATGATGTGATTGTTCTAAAAAAATACGACGTTGCCATAAGTATCGGGGGTAATTTCTTAACAACATTCTTAAATAAGTGTAAAACACGTTCCAATGAAACTGATTTCCGTCCGTTGTTTGAGAACTTTATAAATGATCTATTGGCTACCGTTAATAAGCCGGAATGGCCCGCATCTGAGTTATTACTTTCACTACTGGGCACAATGCTGGTACGTTACGTGTCGGATAAAACAATAGAGCAAAGCATACGTCTGGTATCGTTAGATTATTTGGGTATTGTGGCAGCTCGTCTACGTAAGGATACAGTCGAATCGCGATGCAAAGTTAACATAATTGACTCGATGATTAAATCAATAAAGATCGAGCAGGAAAAAGAAGGAGATTCTCCTATAGTTAATGTAAATATTTCAAATAAAAATCGCGAAAAATCGCAGTTAAATATTGTTCTGTACTTCATTTAGAATAAAATCCAAATTGATCCGGAAGAAGAACGCACAGAATTTCTGCATAAAATCTTATTAGATTTTTTAGCTGTTAATGCTCAGGAAGAAGATCTAATTTGGGATTATGCTAGAAATTTCTATTTAACTCAATGGTATCGCGATATTATTTATCAGCGTAGGCGTATCACTGAAGATGGTAAGAGCTATGCCTCACGTAAGAAAAATAAATCCAGGAAAAAACGTCGAAAAGGTATGATTTTTTCTTCAAATTGTAAAAAGGAATAATAATTATATTACATAAAATATTTTATAGGAAATAACGATAATGAATCTTCTACTTCGGGTTCCGATTCTTGTGACAATAGCGATGATACTAATCCCGCTAAGAATAGCAATCGTAATTCCTCGACTACCGATCAGGAATTAAATTTGGAACTCTTTAATGTTTTTGAAGATCGCAAACGTTATTTGCTTAGCCAAATAAAACCGTATTCATCAACGGGTGATAGTAGTCTTGCAGCGTCATCATCACAGCATATAAAGACTTATATTGATTATAATAATGCTCATTTGATAGCACAGTATTTGGCTACGAAAAGACCATTTAGTCAATCATTTGACGGTTATTTAAAGAAGATTATTTTAGTTGTAAAGTGAGTATAATGTCTTTTAAATTATTTCTATGGATTATTTATGCTTTACTATTTTCTCTTTATCTTATTAATTTATTTAGCGAACCATCCATAGCGGTTAGAACGCGTGCAATGAAATGTTTAGCCAATATTGTCGAAGTTGATCCATTTGTTCTTAAGCGTAAAGATATGCAAATGGGTGTTAATCAAAAATTTCTAGATGCTGCCATATCAGTGCGAGAGGCAGCTGTTGATCTGGTTGGAAAATTTGTACTCAGTAATGAAGAACTAATTGATCAGTATTATAATATGCTCTCAACACGAATCTTGGTGTGTACGCTTTTTAATATAAAACAAAAATCTATTTTATAGCTCTAAGTTTAAAGGAATTATGCTGACGCTGTGGACTATAAAGACATTAAGTTCATACAGTGGAGTTTTTTAATTTAAATCTTAGTAAAAGAATGTTGTATTCCTTAGCTGGAGTCGTTATTCAGTGTGCAATTTTCTGGGTTGACAGAAAATATAGGTCTAATTTTGTCCTATGCGTCACTTTCTAATTAATGTAATCTCTGGTGACTTTTGTCACAAAGTATTTGAATTGTGGTAATTTTTTGGGCTAGGAAATGTTTACGAGGTGTTGAAGGTTGTGTTGTTTTAGTATAGTTAAAGAAGTAGAATCACTTTAGCGAGCCTAAGCAACCGTAATTAATTTCAGAAGCCCAGCTACGATTCCTTTCAAAATGTTTGTTTTCAAAATTGGATTTAATTTTGGCTTAAAATAAGTTATGATTCCAGAGTTGACACTAGGAAATACTTCTTGGAAGTTCAAGCTTCCCTGGTAGTAGATGACTGTTCTATCACCTTTTCTGAAGAAATTTTAAAAATGCATTTTTGCTGTTTTAAATTTCAAGTTTAACTTTTTCATTAGACGCTTAAATTGGCCCATTTCCAAAACAAATTAAGACGAAGTAAATAAGTGAATGTCTAAACATATTGATGATAACAATTATTACAAATAACAATTTGTTTTTAACTTATTTATTTATTTTTGTTTCAAAACAAAATTTCAAACCATTTCATGAATGAAGAAATATATAGTTTTATGTAAGAAATTAAATTAAATAAACAAGGTATTAAAAATTAAGAATTTATAAACATAGAGCATATATAAGTATCCAATAGTATATATTTCTGTTACAATTTCTTTTAAATCTTTTATCTTAGGATACTGGCGTTTCAGTGCGAAAACGCGTTATAAAAATTTTGCGTGATATCTGTATAGAATATCCTGATTTTGCGAAGATACCTGAGATTTGTGTTAAGATGATACGTCGAGTAAATGATGAGGAAGGCATACAAAAATTGGTCACAGATGTGTTCATGAAAATGTGGTTTACACCATGCAAGGAAAATGATAAGGTAAAAATTGAGAAAAATGAAAATAGAAATAAAAATGTAGGTAAAAATAAAAAATTTAATTCGAATATATCTTTCAACGAATAGCATGGAATACAACGAAAGATAAATCAAATAATTGATGTTGTTAATAGCGCTCATGATACTGGTACCTCCTGGCTAGAGGGACTGCTAAATAGCGTACGTAAATAACAAACATATATAAAAATTAAATTAATTGAACCTTTTTTTACTTCTGGACTTTATAGATATTTCAACCGAAAGAGAATATGATAAAACTTGATGGTAGTGCTCAAGAACCGATCAAAAAGAATACTGAACCACCAGCGGAAATAGTTGTAGCTTGCCAGCAATTAGCTGACGGTTTAGTAGCTTGTCTGGTAGAACTGGAGGATACTGATAATTCCCGTATGTTGGGCTGTATAACGACACTTCATTTGCTCGCAAAAGTGAGGCCGCAATTATTAGTTCGACATGCAATTACGATTGAACCGTATTTAAATATTAAGTGTCATTCCTCAAATGCACCTAAATTCCTTTGTTCAGTGGCCGATATTCTGGAGCAGGTATGCAGTTAATACTTAAAAGGAAATTTAACACGATCTAGCAATGTAATATTGCTTATAACAATTTTAGGTTGTACCACTTGTTGTTAATCCTAGTGAATCTTTTTTGGCCTCACTGGAAGAACACTTAATGCTATTGGTTGTATCACTTAATCAAGCAGTTGTGACAAGTTGTGTATCTTGTTTGGGAGCGCTTGTCAATAAGATTACCAAGAATTATAAATTGATTAGAGATTGTTTTCAAAAGTGAGTTAAGTTGGGCAATTTTTCTAACAATGAATGAATCTATGAATTCGATTATTTTTAACATTTTTGTTTATCTTTAAAAGATTTTATCGTGTATTGGATTACAGTCGTACGCAAGTCGTACAAAATAATCATTCAATCGATAGCATTTACACACCCATGTTTCGACGCAGCCTTTTTACAATTGGTATTTTAATGCGTTACTTCGATTTCAAATTAAAAGAAGTTATTGGTAAGTTCTAGAGAAAATTGTAGAATAATATGAATTGTTATTAAAAAAATGTCATTTTAGGTGATGCAAATCCTTTACCGGTAACGATATGTGATGATGTTTTTGAGTGTCTCATGTTTTTCACTCAATGTTCAAATTATGAAATACGAAAACAATCGCTCGTGGCATTGGGTTCATTTTGCGTTATGAATGATGATTATTTAACACGTATTGAATTAAAGAATTTCTACTGTGATCTATTACGTTCCGAAACTGTAGAGCCTTGTATTAAAATAATTTGTATGCGTAATATATGGATATATTTAACTGAATCGGAAATGTATATGCAGCATAGGGAAAAAGAATGTAAGTATACGAAGTATATGATATTTCTAAAATTCAATTGCGCTGAATCTGAGTTTTTCAATTTTAGGGGAGAAACAAGCGAAGACTGAAGATCTCAAAGAAATGAATGATGTTTCTTCGGGCATGGCAAGTCGTATAATACAACTTTATCTACAGGAAATATTGGATTGTTTTCTTAATACTGATGACGCTGTGCGTTTATGGGCAGTAAAAGTTGTACAGATTGTTTTGCGACAGGGTCTGGTGCATCCCGTAAGAATGGTTCCATACCTGATTTGCTTAAGCACCGATTCTAAAGTGGAGGTTGGTATTGGTTTGAAATGGATATACGTTTAATTTAAGACCTTCTAATTATATCTAAAAATGTTTAATTTGTAATTGGTTATTCCCAATTAAATTTGAAAGGAAATTGTAAATGTGTAAAATTGGAATACACTTAAATTGAACTCTATTTCAATTAAACTGTTCATATATGTCGAAGGGTTTGTGATTAAATCTTTGGCTAAATCTCGGAGATTGATTTCTTCTACTGATCTGAATTGATTGGAAAAAGCCTTTTGCTATTTTAAATTGATGATTTTGATACAGTTAAAAATTATGGAATAGATTTATTAATATACGTAATAGATTTAGTGTTTGACAAAATATCAAATCAATATCTTCTTACTTTGTATGGAATTTGGATCTTTCTAAAATTGCGAAATACTCCTCAATATATATGAAAGAGAAAAAATGGACCACCAACCAAACATAAAAAATTATTTTTGTACGAAAGACTGATTTTCATACCCTTTTATATAATCTGAGCTTTGAAATATTTCTTTTATCCCACAAGAGATTGTTTATTTTTATTGATTTGTATTCTTTTTTTTCTATTAATGTACTTAATGCATTTCAACGCATTTTGCTTTTGCCTTGATTTTTTTATTTTTTACTTTTTTTTATTAATGCACAATTCAATTAAATTGAAATTTTTCAGTCGGCGCATAGAGCGGATGCCTTACTCAAGGAGATCGATAAAACGTATGCTGGTTTTGTTAATATGAAGGTTCAGTTTGGTTTGCAGCTTTGTTTCCAACTTCAAGAAATTTTGCAGTGCAATAATAATAAAGAAAAAATAATCAAAATAATTCGTGGCTACGTGTAAGTTTTCTCTACTCTGCCTTCTTTTTTCCTTTTCTGTAAAATGCCATTAATATTATTTGGGTTATTTTCTGCCTTGTAGTAAACGAGATTCCGATGTAATGCCTTCTGCTCTTAATGATTTTTTGTATACGCTATTGCGTACCACAAAACCTCAGCGTCGTGCTCTCGTACAAACGGTAACTAAGCAATTCGATGATCAGAAGACTTCCTTGCAGCAAATGTTATATATCGCCGATAATCTGGCTTATTTTCCCTACGTGGTTCAAGATGAGCCGCTCTATTTGATACATCAAATAGATTTGCTCATTTCAATGGCTGGTACCAATCTTCTGGCCACATTTAAGGAATGTTTAAAACCGAACGAAGCAACCGATATATTGGTAGATGATGATGATGAAGAGGATCCTGAAGTGCTGTTGAAACGTTTGCCTGAAGATACTTCCGAAATACAAAAATGTATAACATCTGCTCAGGCTTGTATGTTGTTGCTTATTCTAAAAGAACATCTGAAGGAGATGTATAGTTTAACCGATGGTAAGATATCACGCTACTCGCCATCTGAAATGCAAAAAGTCTATGAGAAGGCTGTGACGCGTAAAGTTGTGCCAGATTTTAATCCAAAAACAATAATCGAGGTAATTAAGAAACAGCAGGAACAAAAGAGTGCTAGTCCGGAAGAAGAAAAAACATTGAGTAATCAAGAAAAGATGGATTTAGTAAAGAAGTATTTAGATGTAAGTGAATGAAAAAGATTTATTTCTCTCAAAGAAAACTTCATTAATTTTCTTCAATGATTTATTTGTTTAGTTTAAACAACTTATGCTAAAATTGGATCCTGAAGATGTGGATACGGATGAAGAAACGCGTGCCGATAAATCTAAATTCAATAATACAACGATAACAGAAACCTCACCAACAACGTCGGCTCTAAATTTTTCCTCAGGCGCCAATCAAACGCTTGATGATAGTCTGAGTAGTGTAGCTGGATTTAATTCGGGAGGAGGTGGATTAGTTATAGGCAGTGTTGGCATATCAACACCAACTACAAACAACAGCAATAATGTCCACAACATCACAACAACTACGCCAATGAAGGTAATTTCTCTTTTTTTCTTTTGACGAAAAGGTAACCAAAAAAGTAATCAAATTCAGTTTAAAATTAGAAGTGTTATTATTTTGTGACCCTTTTGTAATGAAACTTACAATAAAAATATAAATTTTCCCCACCCTGAAGGAAACTCCAGCGACACCCATCTCACGAACTTCCCGACAAATTATCAACACAAAACTTAGCACGCGAAAGCAGCCTCCACGCAGCAAACGCAAAAAACGAAAGTTGGTTTCATCCGATGATGAAGAAGAAGAGTGCAGTGAAGAAGATTATGCGTAAAAGTTGAACGCAAAATGCAAGGCAGCGCTTAATTTTTAAATTATAACCGAAAACTCAATATTTTTTGTTTAATTGTTGTTTTTCCTTTATATATATATCTACTTATATATTACTTTTTCCATTAGTTTTAAAAGAAAATAACCTACAAGATTTTCATTGAACATTCACAAAAGTAAGCGAAGGTAAAAATGTTTGAAAATATGCCTAAAATAATTGAAGAAATTCTCATATGTGTAGAAGGAAGAAGAGGTGGGGGTGGAGTGCTGTCCGGATTGTTCTTTAACAACAAAAAATTAAAGAAAGTTGTAAATTCTTCCAGATAATTAAAATGAAATAATTTAAGAAAAACGTTACCACATTTTTATCAAAGGCAAAACCGTATTTTCATTGAATTTCACAAATTTATCGAAGGCTTCGGAATTTTAAGGAATTGTTTGTGAAATTTAAAAATTTGAGAAGACAAAATTCATTGCATTTTTTAAAAGATAAACAAAGGTTTAACAAATGTAAAAAATCAATTACAAAACAGCACAGAAACAAATAAACTTAAGTCACATTGTTTGGAGAATATTTATTTTTCTAAAAAAGGCATAATGGAGAAATGAGAAGAGCTTAATCGAAGAAAGTTTAATTAAAAAAAATGAAAAAGAAATTGAATTAAAATTTCTGTATGGAAAGTCGAGAAACTTACATAATTCGTTAAAACTATTTTTTAAAGAAATTTTTTTAGAACTCAGTCAAAATAGATAAAATCGTGTTAATTTAACTTACGAGTGTATGTTCATTATGTTGATAATGATAGTAAGTGTGTGTGCATATAAAAAATAATGATAAGGCGGAAACTATGAAAAACTGTACACATAATATTAATTAAGAGAATAACTGTAAAGTGTGTTATTAAGTCGGATAATTTTTTTTAGATATTTACGCCAATAGATTAAGCAGGATTTTTTTACTTAAATTAAAGAAGAAAAACAAAACAATATAACGAATTTTAATTTGCAAAATAAATATATATATATAAAAAAAGAAACAAAAATTAGTTATTAAAAATTAAAAAGAAAAAGTGTAAAGTTCTGTTTGTACAAGGAACGGTGTAACGATAAGATTTAGCGTTATTTAACAAGAAATAATCACACATTAACATTAACTGTAATAAATGAAACATTAACATTAATTGTAAATTAAATAGAAGGAAATTAAATGAAATTAAGTGAAAAAATAAATAAAACTAAATGAAATGAAACAAAATTAAATTAAGCTAAATTAAAATAAATTAAGTTAGAATCGACTAACTAAAGTTAAGATCACTGAAATTAAAATAAAGCAGTCAGTTTTAAATTTATTGTAAGTCAACCAGATCCACAGAAAAGAAAATACAAAAACTCAGCAAATGAGACAAAAGTTTAGATACGATAAAGCAAACTAGTTTTAAAAATTAAACAGCAACAAAAACAACAACAATGTATTTGTAAATTATAACGAGTAAATATTTCCATAATTAAATAAAAGAACAAAAAAAAATTAAATAAATTTAAAAAATAGTAAATAATTATTGTAACGTTGTTTATAAAGAACATTACAAATTTAATTATTAAACTAAAGTAAACCTAAGTTAGTGTAATATAAAGTAAAATAAATTAATGTTTAGAATTGCAAAAAAAAAAAAATCAGAAACGACAAACAAACTATAAATCGATAATATTTATAATGAAAAAGAAAAATAATTTAAAAGAAAAAGAACAAATTAAGAGCCACACAAAAGTTGAATTCCTAGAACTCTGTAGTTAATCGAAAAAAGAACAACAAGATAAACCAAACATAAATAACGAAAAACAATAAAAACGACAGCAATTTATTTGGTTTTTTTCAAGTGCAGGGCCTGTTTTTGTTACCCTCGATTAATTTCGTTAATCAGCCGTGAATTTTACTTGATATTTACAAGATTTAAAAATTGAATTTCATTACATGTATTAAGATCATGCTATTCAATTCATCATTTATTTGAAATATTACGCTGAAATTTAAGAGTTTTAAAGATTTTTGAAAACTGAAAATAATTTTTTTGAACCGACATAATTTTTTTAAAGCAAGACATAAATTGAATTAAATCTTAAATATTTTGTTATATTTCTTTCCAAACATTTTAATTGAGTCTGAAGAAGCCTCCTACTGACATAATTCCCAATAAAAGTTTTGCCATTGAAATCAAACCGCATCAATAGATCGATTTCACTAAATTTGACCAATTAAATGATTACGTATTTAGTTTCAACTCCCGATATGAGATCCACTCAAATTTACTTATTATAAATATAAATTTTTTTGAAATTTGTGCTTAGATTTATTAGAAAATCTAAAATTAATTTCAATTAAGTTTAACTAAAAATTGAATAAACATCTCTAATTACTCCGTTCTGATTTGTAATGAAATTGAATTGAGAGTGATGAAGCAGGCCGAAAATTACTTATGTTTTGTTTTCGTTGTAAAATTAATTCACAAAAGTTTTCTTTTAAAATTTTTCTGTAAAATTAAGTTTTTCATTATGAGTTATTAATTAATGCCATTTAAATTTATATATACTCCTATATAATACTTTTTTAAATCATAATATGGTGAACAATAATTTAGTTTTTCTGTTATTTCCCCTCCATTATTTTCCCTGCCAACTGGTGATAAATGAACAGAAAAGTCACACGCGCACTCATTATGCTATTTGCGTTATAATCATGATTACGTAATAATATTATTTATTTTTTATATTGAACTTTGCATTTCGCTCTTCACACCTCTTTGTTTTTATAGCCAACAATATTATGAGACACACATACATACATACACACGAATATATATACACACCCATACACATACACACACATACACAATATTAAATGTATTTATAGTGTAATAATTATAATTAAATATAATGATAATTTACACCTTATTAATTAGTATATAAAATACGAGAGTTCATACATTTGTAATAAAGAAAAAGAACAGAGAGGAACACAACAATTAAAATTAATTGAAAAATAAATAAGTGTTTCTAGTATCATTTTAAAATAAAATCTATCTGTAGTTATTTTTAAAGTACGCAAGAGAAAGTTTAGACATTCCAAAAGGAATGGGAGTCACAGCCGCAGCTGAAGTCTCAATTTAGATACTTGAAGAAATACAGGGTGCTTTACAAAATGAAAAATATTACTTAAAAAATTGAAATATTTTCTATTTCTTTTAATCAATATTAATTTTAATTCGGCCACAAAAAGCAAATGTTTTAGAACAATCCACATACAAGTTTCCAATCAAGTCACCCCAATTCATATCTCTAGAGTCGTTGCCTTAGCAAAGTGTTACGAAAACCATGATTGCTTACGTTCCTTGTAAGGAATTGGAGTCGAGAATTCAAAAGTTATGGAGCCACAATTATTACATATTATCTGCAGTCACATTCTATTATTTTCAAATGCTTAATCTTCGTCTTTAAGGAGCACAATAATTTTTTAAAGGTATTTAAGCTACAACTGCTATTCTCAGTGGTTGGAATTTACAACAAATTTTATAATTTTGTAAGAGACTGAATGCAAACTTGAAAACATTTTTAATACTTATTATCTCCTAAACTAGGTTTCTTTATTTCCATGTTTAATAAGCGATTGATGTAGGAACAAATTAATTTTCAAGAAAATCATCCACCAGAACATATAAGTTCGAGAAATACCAGGCTCGATTCACAACTGGGAGAGGTATAATGTGTTGATTTGTTCCGTATAGAGTGTTTAAAAAAACAACTATTATTTTATATTTTCTACCGTTCGGTGATGCCCGCAAAAACCAACGAGGTTTTCAAATATGGATCTGGATATGACCGCACAATTCTTTGAAATAATTAGTCTTGAAGACTCAAGACAAGTGATTTAAAAACCAGTGAATTTTCTTAGTGATGATATCGTTGGGCTATATTGCTAGGAAAATGAGATATCTATGGGATCGTTTCAGTCACACCACAATTGTCTGAATCTTTCGCCTGTCATGAAATGGATCGAAGCGTTGTTTGACATAATTACTCGTCTCATTGCAGTTAAGTTATTGTTGAAGTATACGCTGATGTTGCAGTAAATATTGATGTACTCAAAGGGAATATTAGACTGCTATAAACTCACCAAAAGCTTCGCGAAAATGTGATAAATTCCATCGAAAGTAAGGACTTGCAAAGAAAGTGCTGTAGCTATTAGGTAGGTAATTATTCCGTTACTAACCTCAGATTAGTACTTTTTACTTAAACTAAATTTTTTAACGTTTTCAAAAAAATATTGCGGTCTTAAAAAATATAAAATTACACCTCTTGCTGAAGAAAATGATAGTGACACTTTACCTAATATCTTTAATTACCTTCTATTTTAAAAAAGAAAACGACTTAATTATCATCAAGGATTTAATTCACACCGAAGTCAATTTTTCAATTCCTTGGGAGCAAATTCAAGAATTCATTGATAAGGACGAACAACCACTTCCCATTATGGCACTGAAGTTACTCCCTCCCCTTTTCTCTGCCAACCAGTTAAAATACAATAAAACTTTCTTTCTGGTGGCAATTAATTAAGTTAAGACCTGCCAGCTTAAGACTAATACACAAGAGGCTGTCAGGCATTGTGACCCTTATTCTGAAAGAGTTTCATTCTATCATTTTCACCAACATTTAATTACTTAATTGAATAAGCAATTAAATTTAGTTTGCCCAAAAGCATTTCATTTACATTTCAATTTACATTTTCAAATTTTTGTAGCAATTACTTAATTAAACGGATATGTGGCGAATTTGGTTGAAAAAACCTGGATTAAGTTAACAGATTTACGATTGTTGCATTCATGTATTAGTCAGTGCAGTCGCTCATTATATAACATTTTACCATTGATGGTGGCAAATATTTTTTCACCGTTCTTGTTTTCGAGGATTTTGTCTACGTGGACCAATTTTTTAAGTACGCTTTAGTATAGGATTCATGTCTGTATAATCACACCACGCTACCAAGGGTATCTTGGATTCCTTCCCGGAGCATCAGCGGTGTAGCTAGAGGGGGTGAGTGGGTCGCCATGCCCAGGGGAGGAAATTTTGGGGGACTTTTTTAAATTTTTAAAATTTATTCTAAGGAAAAAATATAAATATTTGGAAATATTAAAAAAATTTCAACTTATAAAAACTGCTATCTTTATAGTTAAAACTTTTACATACTCGAAGGATGGTTAGGTAAAAAACACCATGGTATCCTCACAGCGAAGGTTGTGGTCTTCATACAATGTTTTCTCAAACTTAGAATGGAATGTAGCTTCTTGAGGTAAGAAAGGATTAATGACTCTTTTAAGCCAATATTAAATGTGAGCAAAATAATACTAATTAAGGCCCTGCCAGAATTTGTTCCCTACGAAATTTCTTACCATTCAATTAACGGAGAAAGATCGCATAAGAGGCGGGGTTAGCAAAATGTGATGAATTATAAATAATTATATCATTCCAAATCACGAGAAAATTTATCCTTGAAAAGACTAACCAAACAATTGTAATTCCCGACGTCATTTATCGCTTACCTTGCAATTACCTCGAGTTTCCTGCCATGATATGCAAATATAGACTGAAGGGAAGGCATAAAAGGTTGAAGTTTTACAACCATCAAACTCCACCCTTTTCTATTGGTAGCCCCCTGATAAAGCAAATGTAGAAGTTTTATGTGCATTTAATGGAAGTTTAATGTGTAGAAGAGCAATAAAATCGCTTAAACCCATAATACTGTGGAGAGAGAGGGGGAGCCATGAAATGCGCCGACCAATAACGCGCACTCTATCTTAAGTCGGACAAAACGAATGAATAACAATAGGAATAAAAAACACCCCTGAGCAATAAGGATATCAAGGATATACAAAGGCATATAAAAGGCAAGGCTTTTTCTTCTAGTTCTCCTCCGAATTTTTTAAAGCTGCTAGGGGTGGCTGAACGCCACTGGCTGTTCTCATAACTTAAAACGTACGCTCTCTATTTCTTATTTTCGAACTCTCAGCTTTTCTCTTCTCGCTCATTTTTAACTTTTTTTTCTTTCCTTTGTCTAGATTCTCTCTGACTTTGATTACAGGCAGGTACATTATTTTGGAGAGAACAGAGAATGAGAGAGAGAGAGAGAGCGTGCGAGCACAAGCCTAAGCATAATCTTCGTTATTCGATTCATCACAAATCATGCGCTTAACTGATACTAAAAATAAATATATCAACAATAATAATAACAATAGTTACAATAACAGTTACGACAACAACAATATAAAACAAATAAAAACATTATATTATGGATTTTCTTAAAATGGTTGCTAACATTTTTTTTCATACGTTTTGTAAAAACCAGGTCTTAAACAAGTGCGAGTGCTTTTATTGTTGTATTTGTTCGACGAACAGGTGAGCAGCCTTTACATTAGTGTGAGTGTGTCTGACCATAATCCTAGAGAGTGCCCTATAAAAACAATTATAAACACATAAGCAACACAAAGTCCTTTCGTAAAATGAATGTTTCAAAATTGTCTTCAAAACATAAAATTGAAACCGTTTGCTTTTCGTACCGGCTGTTCTTCCGGTGTATTCTTCTCCTCTGGTGTTGCTTTCTTATTTGCGAACAAATTGAAATTTAATTAAATTGTGTGCAAGTATCCATTACGTGTGTCCCTTCAGTTCGTCAATTCCTGCGGTTACGCAATTACGATTATTCGATAAATTAACATGCTTTGGGAGAACTCAGTGGAAATCTTGAATTATATAAAACCATCAATTCTGATTGGTGGAGGGTGTTTGGGAAGCCATTTATATTATTTTATCAATACATTTGAATCTGTTAAGGGAGAAAAGGGTTGATTTATTCAAAAGCTAATTTCCTTTAAACATTTATATGAGGTAGCCTTTAGACCTTTCCATTTCAGCTCTTAGCCAATGCAATCTAAGATTGCATTTTGTTTTAAAAGGCAAGAAATACCCATTATCGTATCTTATTAATTTGTACAAATATCTTTTCTTTAGCGGAGATAAGATCCATTTTGTTCAAACGAAGCTTGTTATTGGTATGACGGCAAGATCTTCTTTAGTCGAGACAGAAACCTTTTCGCATAGGTAATAACTCCTTTAGTTTGGAAAATCAGTTCTTTATTTTCGTAAAGTGATCTTCTTTAGCGTATGTGAGATGTATTCTGTGAGAACAAATCTCCTTTTTAAAAGTGAAAACGTTCCTTTTAGGTCAGAAGAGATTTGTATAGACTGTTCAAACTGTTATTGGGGACGTACGAGACGTAGATCTCTGTTTTTTTGAGTTCTGACTCGAGATGATTCGGGAATACTTCGTAATATTTCGTAATCCTCAAAGACCTCAGAGGCCAAATCGATATATATTTTTTAACTTAGTATTTCTACAATATATTTCATATCCTTTCAACCAATACAAGTAATACAAGTAATCTCTTAGACTTCTATATTTTGGTAATGATTATTTTAGTTAGTCTATTTTGTTTAAATATAGTATTACCCTATCTTTCAATCAAGGCATTAAATCAAGATCTCCTTTTTGTAGAGACGTATCAGTCCTTTATAATTGTGAGGATATTTTATTTCAGCCGAAAGAGCACAGATAATTTAAGTTGTCTTTTGTTAATGATGACAGTATTAAAATAATGAATAAGGATACCTGTGATAATAATTTTTGGCTTTGGAGAATGATAGATTCATAATAATGTGTGCCTCATTTTTCAGGATGTTTTCAAAACACTTTACAGTCTTAATTACTGAAATAACAGTTACTATCTTTGGGTTTTCTAAACATACAGGAAAGTTAATGAACCGATATGTTGGCCAAGACCACTATTGACAATTGTTTAGATGGATCTAGGAATAATATGTATATACAATTATAAATACTATATAAACGCTTGCATGACGAGACGATAATAAGAGTAAACAAATTTTCGAGAGCAAATATTGAAATCAGTTACAAATGAACAAGTTAATAAAATTAGGGTTACAAATGAGATTACGATGGGGTGGTCGTTTAAATAGCTTCAGTTGTAATATATCCAGCCCAATCGGGGGATAGTCGCTTGTCCATGCTGTCTTATTTTTATTGCTCGTTATTTACAATTGCCTTCATGTTCTCAATTCTTATGCTCCCAACAAATACTACAGAGAGTAAGAAGGATACAAAGGAGTCTTTATATCCGGTGGGTCGTTATGTCATGCGCAAAGGAAACTGTCGGTTGGCAGCTCTGAAATGTGGGGGCGGGTTAATCTCTTTTCTTGTTAAGTTTATTGTGATTTCATTAGAGCTGAAGAAGAAATCAGATGCTGGCAGCAGTGCTATCACTATCAGACTGGACCGATCAGATTTCTTGACCGTTTGATACGTGGTTTCATTTAACGATTACTCGTGCAACGGTAAGCCTGAAATAACGGTACATAAGAAGGTGAATAAATTCAATAAAATTTCATAACGTTTTGTGAAATTAGAAAAAATTAATACTGGAATTAAACAAGAATTAAATTTGATATAAATTAAAAAATCCACTAAAATAATAACTTTTCTTAAATGAAATTAAAAAAAAACAATTTGTAATCACACAAACGAAAAATCATTTTAAAATGGAACAGTTGGCTCAGTTCGTCACCAAATCTTTTGAGTATTCAATTAGCAGTAGTCGCGTTCAGGATCTATTTAATTCCATGAAAAATTCCCGCCTCCAAAACAAATTGACCGCCGCCATTTGTTCGGATACGGAAAATACCTTTACGGAAATATCAGTGAATACCGTCGGTAATGGTCAATCCGATGAAATTTGTGAAGGTGAAGAATTAGAAGAAGATTCGGTCGATATTGATATAACCGATTTATCCGGTACTGAATCGGATGTACGTTACGAATGTGAAACAAAAAATTTAATTGAATTAAAACCGTTATCGTTGATCAAAGAACGTCACGGCAGTGATGATGCTAACGAAAAAATCGTTGCGAACGATTCTTTAAATTCAACAAAATTTCAGACAAATCAACCAAAACCACGAAATTGGTTGATATCGGATTTGACATCAGATGGAAAACAGCACAATAATCAGGATAATTCAGCGCCAGATCAATCAAAACGGGATAGATCAGAAGGTGGGAAAAGCAAAAAAATATTGGCAAACAAAAGATTGTTTGATTTAAAATGAAAATAGGTTTTGAAATATTTTTGAAACAATTAGGGTCACAGTTTAAGTCAGGCTTTAGGCTTGTTTGCCGAACGCAATCAGAGTCGAAGTCGAAGTTAGAGACGGAACGTGAGCTTAAACAGAAACAAAGAGGTTTGCTGAAACCATAAATAACTAAAGCCACTAAATTTTAGCGTTTCAACAAAATCGTATCTTACGAATTTAGCGGCTAAACATGCGTGCGTTACTGCGGCAAGTGTCAAAAAATATAAACCAACACAAAAAAATACTTCCGTCGCAATCGAAATTAGGAACTAGTCCGACTGCAAGATGCAAATCGTAGCAGCGAAATATGATTCCAAGGGGGAATCTTTAATTTTTTTCACGTTTCAGATTCAACGCGTCGAAATGCTTTTGCTTCTGCAGCAAGACGCAATGTCAAAATTACATTGGTTCTTATAGGAAGTGAGGAAAAATTAATGGTCGCTAGTGCCCCGAAAGCAATGTCGTCTGCTGATAAGCAATTATTTCAAAATATCCAACCTTGCCGCACTTGATCTTCTTTTTTGTTGTCTCCTTACATTTTTCTGAAATATTTTCTTTGAGGTTAACTGCAAAAAGCGTCTCTGCGTTCAAAAGTAGAATTGCTTTTTGCCGCAGAGGCAAGAAGTTTGTCGATTTGTTCCGGCTGTCCGCTTTAACTACCAATAGAATTACTTTCTAATTTAAGCTAATTTAATGAGTTAATTTTAATTTACTAAATGCAAAAGGGTCGTATTTCGTATACTCGAAAATTTGGTCGCCATAGAAATTAATATTAAAAATTGTTTTTACTAAATTTTGTTTTCAGAAACACCGCAGGATGCTCTGGCTGATCTCAGATCAAATATTCAAGCGGGCGTGCAAAACGTCCCCGCAAACGTTGCTTTAAATTTAGCAGCGTCCGCAACTACTGGCGATGATAATAAAAAGAACGAAAAATGTTCCCACAACAAAAACAATATCTTAAGGATACGAACGAACATTTATGATAAGGACACAAATATTCATAATCCCAAAAATAACAATAATGATAATAATAACGTCTACGACAACAATAGTAATATCAGTAACAAACACAACAACAACACCAAAGTCACCAGCTTTAGTAAGCGCAGTGACGATAATAACCCAAAAATTAATAGTAATAGTTTACCTTCTGAAATTGCACAACTGAAGCTATTGCGCCAAAGCGCTTCTTCTTGTGAGAAATTGGTTTTTCGAGATATTGCCAGGCAACAGATTTTGAAGAAGAAAGAGAAACAAGATATAAATATTGGATATTGTGAGCAAGTGGATCTATCATCATCATTAGTGAGATCGAAAGCCAAAAAGGAAGAAGAACTAGGTAATATTTGTTAAAAATTAGTTTTAAAAATACTGTTTTTTAGGTTATGATAGAAGTTTTTCAATTCATTTCGAAGTCTTTAAATTGTTATTACCTTAAGTATTATTCATTCGGTCTATTTAGATAATTATTATTACTACTTTTACAAATAATAATCAGCGTGTTTGGAAGAATTTTCAGTTTCTTCTTTGTTTCCGTTTTCAAAAACATTGAGGTTATGATAGAAAAGTTTTCAAGTTAATTTCGAAGCTTTTAAATATTACAATTTTTAATATTATTCATTCGGTATATTTAAATAATTATTATTACTACTTCTACAAATAATAATCTGCATATTTATAAGAATATTCTTTGTTTCCGTCTTCAAAAACATTGAGGTTACGGTTTACAAGTTTTCAAGTTCATTTCGAAGCTTTTAAATTTTTAATTTTAAATATATTTTGATATTTAAATATTTCAATATTAATTATAAAATTACATTTTATTCATCCGGTCTCCTTAGATATTATTGTTGTGGTAAATATAAACAAGTAATTTCTAGTCATTGTTTCGGTTTTCAGAAATTTTGAGGTCATGATAAAAAAGTTTTCAAATCCGTTTCGAAATATTTTAAAGCCATTCATAAATATTAATCCATAATTTTTGTGAGAATGCCATCAGTATTATTTTTTGTATAAAATATTCAAATTTTTTCGTCTTAGATTTTCAAAAGAAATTTTCATCGTTTCGCTTTTCAAATTTCGAGATAGTGATAGAATATTTTGCAGGTTTTCATTTTGAAATATTTGGATTATATTTGTAAATATTAATTTTTCACCCCCAGAGAGTGGGTAATTAATATGTGTGTGTGTTAATATTTTTAAATAAGAGAGCCTAACTTTTTAGAATATGCTTCTTGTGGTTTTAAAAGATATTTTTCAAAATATGGCTGCAATTTCGGTCATTTATGAATCTTCACCTTACGAAGACACTTTTGAGTATTTATTGTGGCGAGTAATATTAACTTTCCGCTTCCGTTTAGTCTTAATAATTTATAACCAGTTGAGTTCTGGAAGACCCCACGATCTACTTTATCTGTTTGCTGAGTAGAATCCTAAAACCAGCTGTTTTTGATCAGGTGAAATTTACTAAATTATTGCTATGTATTATGTATACGATGTATCACTATGTAAATTATTATTATGTATGGTAACGCCATATTTTGACGGGGAAAGTAGTACACTTACCATCTAGTGATAGAACCAAGTATTGATGAGTTTTGGTGATTTGAACACAGTCTTGGCTAGTTTATAAACTGCTCCAAATTATCCAGGAGGATGTGATAATATTACTAAAGGACTGTGTCAATAAATCGGAAAAAAACTGTTGCTGAAACGTGTTTATGCCAAATGAAGATTAATAGCCATCCATCGCCATAGTAGTCTCCAAAATCATATAATCGATTTTAAATATCTTCTAGAATTTCAAGCAGTAAATGATTTGAAATTTCTATAGATTTTTTTTACAGTCACCGAAACGGGGTTATTTGAATATTTATAAAGAGCTGTTTGGTGTATTTTCTTATTCTGGTTTTCGTAAACCATCCATTCAAACCATTTATTTGTCAACAGTTTTTGATGCGATATTTTTCTGAAATATTCATTTCAGCAAAATCATAATTTAATAAACATATCATAAATTTGGTTATCAATGAATAAATAATGATACCATCCAAACTTGAAGGCAAGATAAAGAGAGGAAAATACGATAAACCCCGCCAATGATTTATACGCGCAGCAGGAGTAAAATAAAAACAATAACAAAAATAAGTGAAAATATTTCAATTAGAATGGCTGTGAATATCCTTGCATATCCTCTCCGCACACCACCCCCTTTCTTTGCACCCTCTGCAGCAATATACCCTTGACAGCAATAACAGCAGCAACCGTAACAACAACAACAACAACAACAACAGCAACAATAACAACGGGATGTTAGCTAACAATCATAGAAAATGATTATGAAAACAAGTGCCAAAGTTGCGCAAAGTTTTGGCATTAGCGTTTGCTACGAATATCAATTATACTTCTCAAAAAATTGCACAACAATCAAAAGAGCAAAAATTATTGTCAGTCGGTTGGAAATAATCGTAATTACAATTTGAAAATTCGTTGACAAACGCCCAACAGCATTCATTAATCATTTCGATAAATTTGTAAATAATATGAAGTTGGTTGTAATTTGGCATAATTTCCGGTGGTGATTTTAACGGTATTTATAGGGAGAATTAATGATGGTATTGGAGGTAATGGAGGTCGGTGATGACGATGGTGATGATGATGATTATGTTGTTATAAATATTTGATATTTGCGACTAAATGAATAATTATACAATAATCTTGGATGCGCTTAGGAAATTAATTTTTAATTATTTTAGACGAAAATTTTCATTAGAAACGGTGATATATTTCAACATAGTAGTTCATATCGTTGCTGCGAAGTCCAATTGGCTATTTTGGAATCTAACTGCAAAAATATTAACTCCAGTCGAAAATTGCTGAAGCTGAATTAAGAAAATCTGAAAAGTATTTGAATTTTTCTGATATTTATACCGCTATTCGGAAGTCTATTTGCAATGATCTGAAGTCCAATAAACTATTCTGAAGTCTAACGGAAAACCTCTGAAGTATAATCGAAAATTTCTGAAATTAAATTGAGAATATCTGAAAGAGATTATAATCCGAAGTATATGTCGATGTTTCGAAGTTGAATTGTAAAAATCTAGAGTCCTATTGATTATTCTGAAAACTGGTTGGCTGAAATCTGAAATCAAACAGAAAATTTATAAAATTCAATTAAGAAAATCTGTATGTATCTGAAATTTTCAGAAGGCCACAGTTTTATTCTGAAATTCAGTTGCAAATATTCGAAGTCCAATAGACTGTTCTAAAGTTTAACTGAGAAACTATGAAATCAGATTAAAAATTTCTGAAATTTAATTGAAACAAGTAAGTGTGCTTCTTCGGCCTGGCCGATGTTTAAATACCCTACACCCACAGGATATATCCGTATTCCCAGTAAAGACGCGGACTACTGGGACGCCCACTTTTTGCAAAATAATTTAGTATTCGTGGTTCAGTTCCAGGATAAAATTTGGTCTTCAAGTTCATTCTACAAACGTAGAAACTGAGCTTCATATATGCATACGTCCATATAAGCTAAAAAGAGGCGTGGTTCTCGTTCTCGTGGTTCTCCATTTTCAATACTAACCTGCTTACAATAACAGAGAATATTTGTGCCAATTTTCATGACCATATCTATTTTCGTTTTCCCGTAACTTGAACAGACAGACAGACAGACAGGGCTAAATCGACTCAGGAGAAGGTTCTGAGCTAGGATGTATATATTTTTCCATACCTGACACACATCTTTTAATGCGTTACAAACGGATTTCTGAATTAAACGGATATCGTTTTCCATTTTTCAGAATATTGAAATGAAGCAGTATTTAATTGCCAGGCAATTTTTTCTAACCCTTCCCTTTAATCGAAAATAAACGACTTTATTTGTAACGTACTCTAATGAACGCTAACGCAACAATTAACATCTGGGTTTCTTGGTTACCAAATCATTATCAGCGAATAATATTATCGCTCGCTCTATCTGCTTCCTCTTGCTCTCCCCCCCCCTTGTCTATTTCTGACTTAACTTTTTGGTTTGAGCGAGAAAACTTTTTCGAAAGTTAATTAACACACGTTAGATTTAATTAAATCAGTTAATTAATTAGTAAAACAGAATTCTAAAAGACATCCAAGGAAGTTCTTTCCTCTATTTCATCCCTTAGCCTCCTCCTACCGAGCATCCGAAGAAACATGAAACTTTGTAGAACTTGATGTAATCCTTTCAAAAATCTTTATTAATTTAAACATTTACAAATTAAATCATTTGCTTATTTAAATGTTCATTTATTGTTGTCTTCCTTCGCATTTTATTTCTCTTCATTCCGTTCATTCATTCAGTTTTGCTCATTCTATTCATTTAGTGTTCATCCTGAATTTTGTCTGTTCTCTCCTTGTTTATTTATTCAATGTATTTTAATTACCGTCGATGATTTCTATGCGTTTTATGACGCGAAGGGTTCTTCCGTCGACAGCGTACCGTTACTTGACATGCGTTCCTTGGTAGCCAATTATCGAACGCGGGGGGCGTTGGATGGAGGATTTGTGTTGATTGCGCAATGTTGACACAACAATTTGACAAATTATCACCAAACAATTGAGAAAATAATAGAGATAATAGATAGAAGATAAAAAGATAAAAAGAAAGAAGAAGTTGAAAAACTGCGGGGTGGGCAAAAAATAAGAAAGCTATTTAGTTTTATTTAAGAAAAACATTTTTTAATCTACGATTAAATAAATTTATATTATATAATTTGAGTATTCTTGAATATTCTCAAATGATTTTATTATTATTTATTTATTAATAATTATTAAAATTAGGGTTGACAAAACATAATGCTATGACAAACTACAAACATATTAGTTTCTTTAATTTGGTATATTATCTTTTTTTTAATAAAACAATAAATATTACTCATTTTCAAGAACTTAATTATTAATAGAATATTATTAATATTTTAAATATTATTCATTCGGTCTTTTTAAATAATTATTATTACTACTTCTACAAATAATAATCAGCAATTTTGCAAGAATATTCTTTGTTTCCGTCTTCAAAAACATTGAGATTACGGTTTAAAAGTTTTCAAGTTCATTTCGAAGCTTTTAGATTTTTAATTTGTAAATAATATACTTTGAAATTTAAATATTTCAATATTAATTATAAAATTAGATTTTATTCATCCGGTCTCTTTAGATATTATTGTTGTGGTAAATTGTTTATTTCGGCATTGTTTCGGCTTTCAGAAATTTTGAGGTCATGATAAAAAAGTTTTCAAATCTGTTTTGAAATATTTTAAAGCCATTCTTAAATATTAATCCATCATTCTTGTGAGAATGTCATCAGTATTATTTTTATATAAAAGATTCAATTTTTTCGTCTTACATTTTCTTAGATTTTTGAAAGAAATTTTCATCGTCTCGGTCTCTAATTTCGAGATAGTGATAGTGATAGTGATAGAATATTTTCACCCCCAGAGTGAAAATATTGGATTATATTTGTAAATATTATTTTTTTACAAATATATTCCTATTGTGTCCCGTACCTCCGGGGTCGGACCAACTGCCTTTAATTTTGCGATAATGAGTTGTCGTAACTCACAATTTTTCTTGAGTTGGTCGAAACTGTATTGACTGGAGTTGGATTGACTGGTTGATGTAATATTACAAACTGTGTTGCAACTGGAGTTGTTGCTGGAACGGTGATGTGTAATGGTGGGAAATTATGGATTTTTGTGCTGATGGGATTGTTTCTAAACTGTGGTAGCTTTTTTACAGATTTTATACAGTGTGATTATTGCTGGTTCTCTTTTTCTTTGATAAATATTGGGAAATTCTTTGTTGAGTGATTTTGGTTATGGTGGAACACCCTTTTATTAACCATGCAATCAATGGAAGATGCCGAAAGTTAGCATTTTTTTCTTGAACTCCGAGTCAGTGCGAAAGGTCTCAGAAATGTTAGTTAGACACATAATCTGTTACCAGAACTCACTCAGTTAATTGTTATTCGAAATTAATTTTGTTATATTTATTCTTTTTTAATATTTAATATTTTTGAATATTTCTATTTTTTAATTTTACATTAGGACAGATTTTACATGCATTTTCTATTCACAAGTTTTCTCTTTTTTAATTTTTTATGCCTGTCTTTTACATTTTGCAATGTGCTTCTTATTTTGTTTTTTCATAATATTTAGTAATTCAATTTAAAGCAATTTATAAATTTATCTTCATTTTTTATTTCATTTGTTGGTATTCGACTTTCAATTTGTGTCTTTTAATTTTGGATTTTATTTATTTTATTTCTTTTTTATTTTTAAATGTTTTTAATAGTTTTAAATAGTAATAGCATATTGAATGGTATTTAAGTTGTATGTATTGAATATTGTATGGTATTGAAAATGGGCGAAATCGGACAACTGCCATGCCTAATTTTGGTATTTAATGTGAATTAAATTGTGTTTGGAGCTCATTTTCTCAACTCTGTGTACGAACTTAAAAGCGAAATTGTATATCCGACTCTACTACATCATTTAAAAATATAATAAAAAATGGGCGTAGTCTGCCCACTAGGGACAAAATTCGTGACTACGGGCATAGAGAATAGAAAAATCCTTTCAAATTAAAAAATCTTAAATTTTTTTATTTTATATTATTTTTTTTAATTATCAAATTAATTTTAAATCTGTACCTTTACATTTATATATTTACTAAATGTACTTTCTATTTCTTTAATGTATATTTATATTTTATATATATGTTTGTTTTTAACTCTTAATCATTCCTTTAGATTTGATTATAAAAAGTATTTAGTTTTTATATTTTAATTTATTAATTCCTACGAACGTATCACGTTTTTTAAAAATATTTTTTTAGCTTTTATTTCTATTTAAAACTTATATTGAAAAAAAAATTATACAAAATTCTTTGTAAGACTTTTTATATAAAATATTGTTTTATAATTCCTTTCAGATCCCACGGCTAGATCTACTTGCAGTCCGATTACAATAAATGATCGTTCCGATGGCAGTCAGTCACCCAATTCATCAGCATTACAACAATATCGCGATGTCAGTCGTTCACCTAAAGATATTTGCATGTCACCGGAATCACCGAATGCTTCGATTGTTGGGGGTAATCATCCATCTGGGGTAACGCTTAGCAGCAAACAACGACGCTCGCGAACCAATTTCACTCTGGAACAATTGAATGAATTGGAACGCCTCTTCGAGGAGACTCATTATCCGGATGCCTTTATGCGAGAGGAATTAAGTCAAAGGTTGGGATTAAGCGAAGCTAGGGTGCAGGTGGGTATATAAGCGATCGGTTGGATTAGATTATGGTAGGCTCTTTGTGGAGCGGGACTCAGATGAGGCAGTCGTTTTTTTTAATTTATTATGGAAGACGTTATGGAAGGCATTATTTCGTTTCTATTGATTTCTATACTAAAAATGGTTTTAATACAAATATGACATAATCTTATAATTTATTTTTATAAGCTTGAATTAGTTTTTAATTTTTAAAATTATTTAGTTGAATTTGGGGATTAAAGAAAAGCACCTTTTAAGTCTATACCACTTCTTAAATAAAAATTATTTTATTTTCTAAATTATTTCTTTTAATTAATGCTTTTCCCTCGATTTTTGTCTCATATAAATGTCCACCAGAAGTCTTATTCCATTAACGGTATATCTATTCAATTGAGATTGATTATAAGAACCAACTTTCGTCTGGCAATAACTCAGCCTACTAACCAAAGCTTTCAAGATATTGACATTTAAATGTTTCTTTCTTACCTTTTGCTAACCTTTCCCCTAGCTATTCCGGAGAGGGCCCTCCCCGACCCCTGAGGCAATAACCAAACTGACTTTAGGACTTTTCCTCATAAAATTCTCATACATGTGATCTTAAATATAGTAATCACTGAACCAGAAACACTTACCAAAAAGACTTTCCAACAACACTTACACAGTCATTCATCACGAATCTTTTAAAAAAAGGGGGTGGTAAAGTAGTGATTGAATTGAAGTGTTCGCCGGTTAAAGGGGGATGGTTGAAGGGGTGACAGTAATTGATAGGGGTTTTACAAAGCACAGTAAATTTTTATTCAATTTTATTAAATGCATCAAGTCATTAAATCGACTCTCGAACATTTATTGGCAGTTCGGTCACCCGAAATAAAGTTCACAACTATCAGTAATCATGACTAATGTTAGCGACAATGTAACCATAATGTCACACCAGTTTCCCACTGGATAAGTCAAGCGAAACGGCAAGATATTTACCACTTCAGTCTTCTATCAATTTCGTGCAATTTTTTCTCTTTTTTTCTTAGAAATAATGAAATAGAATGGTTAGAGTTTTTGGACGCATGGACGGTATTGGAAGGAACTTCCTATAAAAATGAAATGAGATATAATGTAAAATAAGAAAAAAATTTATTGATGTTGCAAAGTGTTGCTCACAAATTGTTTCCAAATGGCGACACATTTATTTATGGCATCGATTTATTTTAGTGTCATGCCATTATTTACAACAACAAAAGAAAAACACGGACAATGTACAGATTTCGGAGAGGTTATTTATTGGCTAGGGCACACAATCTGGTTATTCATATGTGAAAAAGATAATTACTATTGAGTGGTAGATAAGTATTTAACTAGGTATGACGAAACAATTCGTCAAGCCCGAAAACGCGGGCTTGTCGAATTATTTCAAATTCGAACTTAGCCTTTACAAAATTTTTATTATAATTCAACTTATTTTCACGTTATTTTAGAAAAGTATGATATGGTTATGCCGTCATATATTTATTAAGGAAACCGCTGGGTGAATTACTCGGCGAATTTAAAAGAATTATTATTTCGTATAACTTTAAAAATGAAGAAAAAATTATTTTGTTTTGTTATACATTAATTTATTTATTTAACCTTCAACTGGATATGACGAAATATTTCGTCATACGTCATACGGCATAAGGATCAGGCGGAAGTATGAAAGTACTGTAAAGGCATCGTAACCGCACTGAGTTTTCCTATATTGAAAACTCAAATAAAAAATATTGAAACGATAAGCTTTATACTGGATAGAATTTTTAATCAAACCTAAAAAAGTTAATTCTAATAAAATCAAATAAAGTTTGAAATGGATCCATGGACTTCTTTATAGTATTATGAGCACCAAATTTGTTTTTATTTGTTTTTTGTTTTATGTCTTATCCCCAAATTGACACACTTCTCTAAATTACCCACTCTTTCCATTTCGAATTAGAACGCCCTCTTGCATGTAAACGTCTTTGAGCGACGACACCGCATGTGGTAAAATATGAAAATAGCCAAATATGTTGACGGTATTTATGATCTATAGAAAATAAAAAATCAATGACACGAAATATTTCGATGCAGTAAATAAATTTCAATTTCAATTTTCTTATTTACATGTAAAATATTTGTAACACTTGCCCAAAACTAAAGAGAAATGTGTACCAAAATTGAAAATGGAAAACAAAGAGTAAAATATTTTATTTAAAAAAAAACACACACATACACTCGCATATATTTATCACTTACGAATATCACTTCTCGCAAGAAAGATTTTACATTCTACTGCATTTTTATCATTTTTTCATAGCATGGAAATTTCAATTTTTATTTCATAACCTTTTTCCGTTCATCCGTTTCCTTTAGTTACATGTTCGCATGTGTAAATAGATTCTAGTACATGTCGTAAAAGTATGTCGTACACGTACGGTGGGAAGTACTCGGTAATAGGAATTCTCATTCACGAGTGCATTCGTTACTCGTTCTTCGATATAATTTACGGTTGTTTGGCTTGCATGTTCGAAGGAATTATTAATAGCAGTAATAGTAATCGTGTAAAAGGAGAAATTGCAACAGGGTGCGACGGAATACAAATTATTAAGAAGCAAAGGAAATCGATAAATTGTTGCGTCCATTAACGTTGAGTATGCTAATCTTTTTATCGATTTCCTTTATGAAAAATATTTAGCAGTTTAAATTTTTAAAGAAAAATATTAACGGCTTTAAAACAGAGATTGTATACGCTTAATTTAGTTTGAATTAAAATAGAATTTTGATTCCTTGAAATACAGACTTCTATTTTATTTAATACTTAATCCTAAATTTGAATTTTTAATTAAAATTTTTTCAAATATGCGTTTTCTACAGATTAGATACAAATAACCGTGCTAATTAAACGTTAAAGCCTTTTAAAGTTATGACATAAGTTGTGATTATTCTTTGATGCCAATTCTCTTGTGTCTATTTGGTGCATATCGATAATTGGCAATCGTTAAATAATAGATAATAAATGCAAATTATAGACTTTCCTTAGTGATCAGAAAGTCCTACCACAAAACAAAATTTTTGAATCAGCTGATTCCTTCACAAATGTGTGACAGTATTGCTCTTAAAATTTTTTAATAACAATTAAAATATCTGTAAAATGAATTTATAGTTATCTTTGAGTTGCATTGCAAGTTAAAAAAAATTATTTTAATTTAAATTTAAATAGAATTTAAATCTTAGTTGAAGTTTAGAATTTCATTAAATGTTAGCAAGACTTGAATTCGTTTGTCCACCTATTTATTTGCAGTGTAGAAAACTAATATATAATTAATTTTACTCCTCATAAGAAAGTAACCATTCGTCAATTTTAGTATTCCATTAGTATTAGTATTAGTCCATTGAATATTCGTACGTTTTTGGACTTTACTAAACTTCTACTGGCTCTAACTAAACTAAAATTACTAAACTCACGTAATTGTGATTTATTTAGACCACTGAATGATTTATATGGCAGTATTTCATAAACCAAGAACTTTTACGGAGGCCAAGCATGTCTGGCCTTCCTATAGGTAGCATATTCGTGAAGTGTATAGTAGGCTCTTAAATTAAGAGTAAGCTTCAGTGGACGAGCAAGTAGAGGAAAATTTAAAAAGAGAGAGAACTGGAGTAAGAAAATCCATGAATATTGATAGGATTTATGGGATTTATAGGAATTTATGCTTGAAGAAGAGTTAAATAAATTAAAAAAGGTTTAGTTCGAAAATTTGCTTGTCAAATTAAAGCTCTTGCATTTTTTACTTCTAGGTTTGGTTCCAGAATCGTCGAGCCAAATGCCGGAAACATGAAAATCAAATACATAAAGGTAAGCCCTGTAAAATATATAATTTACATTACTTTTAAATACTCTGTAATTTTACAATCAAGCTGGCTTAGTAAATGTTATGTGGGTTCATAAAATGAACTAAATTTACACTTTATGTAACTGCATCAATTTACTTGACATTTACCATAAAAACATCTCTGTGTAAATTGCTTAAAAATTGCCTCTCCGTCAGTTGTTTTAATTTTAAAAGCTGTGACACATCCGAACACTTTGAGGGTAGAGTTACATTTGCGTAAAATTACAAGTAATTATTCTACACGCCTAAGCTCGTCCTCCTGCAAGATTTGATATTCTGACATTTTGACATTTACGTCATACAAAATTTGACATTTTTTATAATTTTACACTGTTTTCATTATTTACGGTATTTATTCCTGTTGATTTGAATACTTCTATCATATGATAAATATTTTTATGGATTTGAACTGAAAAAAGCTTGCACCCTGAGTCTCCGATCAATTTTCAAAAGTATTTCTTAAATACTGTTGGTGGTAATATAATTTCTATATCGAAAATAATGTTGGCTCTAATTCGTTATTGCTGAACATTTGTTTCCTGAGATTTTCTTGCTTTTATTATCCCCTTGTTTTCTTAAAATGATTTTAATATACTAAATGTCTTCATTATTGCATATAAATCATAATGTTTTTTTCAAAATTCAAATTTAATCCAAGGGGTCACCCTCTTTACTTCCGAGTGGTTTTCACCAGTTGTCTTAAACGAGCTACAAATTGACTTCGATTTAAATCCAGGGAATGATTTAATCCATGAATTGAATGCAAGTAAAACTCTCTGCAGTGTCTCTTAGACCAATTCGTTTTTTATTGCAAAGCGTCGACGGCGGCTTGGGTGACACACCCCGAATCAAAGAGGGTGATATTTTAATTTATTCTTGGTGAAAGCCAAAGTGTAATTTGTTGTGTAAATATATCCAAATTAGAATGTTTGTACGTGTGTACGTCATTTAGATCGGTCTGTCTACAAATTTGTCGCTTAAAATCCCGCTCCGTGATTCATGTATTCCACCTTCCCTTACCTTCCTTTCATTCTTTTGAAAGCCACAAAATGGTAGTTTTAATTTATAAAATTAATAACTTAATAATAAATATTAAGAAATAATTCATAGAATGCAAATAAATTATAATTATATTTGTTAATTTATTTATTTTGTAACTTATTTTAATAAATATTTTTATATATTTTTGCACAAATATTAAATTATAAATTCTTTGCAAATTTTTCTGTGATTTAAAAGTACTTATTTTTTCCTTTTCCTTGTAATTATTCTTATCTTTATAAATATTTTTTATTCTTTTTTTCTTCCTCTCAAAATAAACTCCTTTTGCCCACTGTATTAAAGTTATTTTTTCAATTCTCTCATTCCTCTCCCATTTTCTCTCTTTCATTAAGCTTTTGATTTTGCACGTTTTTCAACCAACGAAGTGCTTCCGTTCGAAACTTCACTGCTTGCCATTTTAACGGTCTACAGACAAGGTTTGTTCGTGCGTGGCTTCGTATGTGTGTAAGGCTGTGTGCGTGCGTGTGTGTACATTTGGAATAACTTAATTTGATTACGTTGATGATTTGTGTACCAGGCGTCGCATTGACATACGGTTCTGTGGTTCCGCTTTGATACTTTTTTTTTGTAGACGCACCAGATTAATCCTAGCAGATGTGAGAAATATTGATCTCTCTTTCTTTCACTTTAGAGAATAGAAAGTCGTTTGGAAAACTTCTTACGGGATTTAGATTTTATTTGAAAGTAAATATTTTTCCAATTCATTGAATGCAAATCAACAATTTGCTACTTGGATTACATAAAAGATAAATTTAGATTTTAGTGTATGTACACGGAAAAAAATTTTAATAATTTTTGGGTATTACTTTTTTTGAAAATTGTCTAAAATTTGTTCTTACAGAACCTGACGAACAGAAAAAAAATGAATTTCATATGAACTTCTTTAATTTTCTCTCAGTGCATTCAATATTTATTTTGGATTTAACATCATCAGAATTTTTCGCACGTTCATTGGTTAAAAATTGCATGGTGTAAATATGGATGCATACGCGCGCGTGGGTGTGTGTATAATACATAATGTATGCAAGTGTAAGTAATGTATGCTGTCTGGGCCTCTGTGTGTGGTTGTGTGTGTTTTCATATATTTATAAACTAAGTTTTGTGATATGCGGTGAACCTGTAATCAAAATGTTAACAATTTTTTGTTGACTTTTTCAAATTGGCTAGCAAATATTGGAAATATAGAAATGCAGAAAATATGCAAAAAGTTATTTGTAAAACCTAAAGTAAAACAAGTTTGAAGGATAACGGGAAAATAGTATAATATTCAATGCGAACACCTACACATCAGTAAAGAATGATGAGCTGAATAAATACAAGTAACAAAATAGTGGAAATTATAAGAATACTGGCTACAAAAATTAAATCGCAAAAGCCATCCTTTTAATTTTTAAAGTATACTTTAGGGCGTATTTTAAATAACGCTTAATATAAAAGGGTAGAATGCGGTGAGGCGATTACAGAACAAGGAAACGAAGGTCATCGGCTTTTGTTCATTTATAGAGTGGGCCATTGGTTTGTTTATTTTCCAAAGTTCCTTCAATATTTTTTATTTAATAAATTTAATTTAATAAATAAATTAATAATTTAATTTTTATTGAATTAAATTTAATAATTTCATAAATTTAATAAACCTGCTGGGTCGATTTAGCTCTATTCGTCCGTCTGACTAATTGTCTCTGAGATATTCCCATGAAATTTGACACACATCCTCTTTTACTACAAGCTGTTCGGTGTTGAAATCGGATGATAACTACGCCTACTTATGATGCATAATATGAATATATATCTATACGTGTATATTACTTTCAAAGTTCGTAGGCGGTTAGTTTTCAACCACGAATAATAAATTATTTCGTGAAAAGTGGGCGTCAGAACCGCAATTATAAAGGAGACGACATTACAGGAAAACGAGTTGAAATATTGTTATGAAATGTGTCCAATTATACTTCGTTATTATAAATCGTGTGGTATTGGAAATGGGCGAAACTGGTCTAGTGGTCTAGTAATTGTATTTCAGCCTGTTTCTCAGTCTCTGTTGAAATTTTAAAACATAGATTTTATGGTCGAGGTGACAGTGGTGAATATTTTAAACCCCGTGTTTGAAATTTGAATATTATACTATACTCACATCACAAGATCCATGTCAGGATCTTGCTTATTTTTCGAAATTTCATTTTCAAAACGGTTTGCTGTTAAATATCATTTCTTTTATAATAAAAGAGCTATTAGTAAAAAAATATGCTTGTGATTTGCGTTTAAAACCGTATCGTTTTAAAATATTAATGAAATCGAGATCGTAACCTCTTACGTTCAGTTTTTGAACACTCAATTACGCTTTTGCTTTTTATCATTGCCAGCACTAACCCCCACGTTTACCCTGCTCTGAGTGATCTAGTAAAAATAATTTTTTCCCAAAATACAACAAAGTGATATTTTGTTCACTTAAATCTAGTGTTAATCAATTTTATTTGTCTGCGAACAAGTGTAATCATCCCTGAATCTAAATAAACGTGAACCTTCCCTTCCTTCAAAAAACTTTAAGGACGAAATTCCCCATCTGTCTGTTTTTCAATCAGTTAGCTCTTCGTTGATCTCTTCCGGTTTTGTTTTTTTTTACTATTACAGGTTCTCGCTTTCCCTTTCCTTCCCTTTCCCTCTTGCTGTTTCCTTGATATTCCTTTCAACGTTTGTTTCATAGCATTTGCTTAATATTCGTTCGAGGAAAAGCATTAAACAAATTGATTTACTTGTTTAACGATTATTTAAATTTCCATTTTTATTTTTTTTTATTCTTTTATTACTCTATCTATCCGTCTGTCTGTTTGGTAACTGAGAATTTGTTGTTCAATCATTTCATTTCAGAAAACAGCTTACACACAAGCCTTAACCTATTTTTCGCCTTAATTTATTTTTAACCATAATTTCGTTTTATACAATGAATATTACTCCCATTATTGGTTTTAATATTTTTTTTCCAAAATCAAACGAACTTGCTTATTTTTCTTTTGTTTATTTTTGAAGTGTTTACTCGTTGTTAATCGATCGGAGCTCGTAATGGTGCCTGTTTATGATCCTATTTGACATTATAGAGGTCTTATCAATTCACCAAGTATGTAAAAGTATGCCATGTATGTAAACAGTCAAGAACTTGTCAAATTTTACAAGATTCGGATTGGTCCAGTAGCCAGATTCGGATGTAAAAGCCTATAATTTTACTTCTGAGCTCGAAAGTTAGGTGCAGGCGGATAGCTGGGGACCGAATTCTTTGTCCGTTAGAACGAAGTGATCTAGATAGTTTCAGAATGAATAGAATAAACGTATTCTTCAAGTGTGTGTCAGATAGCCTAACAGACATCTGTCAAATAGTGAGACATGCAAATATCAAGTAGACAGATCCAGAGAAGAAGAAAGATAATTTTAGTAGATTTTGTGCTCAATCCTGACGTTGCTGGTTGAACTGAGATGGTAATGCTGCCTCCAGTTGATCCTATTTGAGATTTTAGAAGCTGAAATTGAAAAATTAAATTTAACATTTGTTACAATTACCAATCCGTTCTTGATTGTTTTGACAGTCTAATCTGGCAACGCCTGTGGAAATTATGAATTTCACGATTTAGTTGTTGTATTCAACTGCAATTTAATTTCTCTTTACCTTTTTGGGAAGTATTTTCTGGATTCATAGCATTTACAGAAAACCTATTACTTTTCTTTTATTACAGAAACAATTTCTTTCAAGTTCTTCCACCTTTAAGTACTAAAAAGCTTCTCATAAATATATGCCATCTAATAAATCCTACCCTCCTACAAAAACTAGTTTTTTAATAAAAGCCTTCGAGGGTTCTTCTCGTGTCGTCCTGCCGGGCACGAAATATGACTTAATCAAATCATGAATCTGTGTCCATAATAATTCATATAAATTTCGTCATAAATTTTATCGCAGCAACACCATTTTTACTGCGAGGAAAAAAGTACTTCTAATTAAATTAAATCCTAAATAAAAAAGTGCAGTTTACATGGAAGGCAATGCTGTTAGAACGAGAAGATGTCCGGAGTGATGGTACGGATGGACGGATTGATATCAATTGGCATACAATTTTTTTTTAAATAATCACTTAAACACATAAACATGTTTTTTCAGAAGCTGCTTCACTTTATATCCTACCCTACTATCCTCCTCCCCTCCCCCAACCGACATTTTGCTCAACACTAAGACCGTTTTCTACCTTGAATTGGTAACCCCAGGAGTATAATTTCTACGGCGGCTTGAATTGAAATAAAACCTTAGTGATGTTGTATGTGTGCTGAGAAGTGTACGCGTTTGAGTGGGCTCGTGTATGTTTGTGTGTGTGTGTGTGTGCGTGTTCATGAATATAGGAGTTTCAACGGTAATAAATAAGTCGAATGCGTTACAATTACTATACAATGCACACGCCTCTTCTTATAAAAGGGTCTGTCCATCCTAGTCATAAAATGAAACCAAAAAACAATTATTGTAAAATAAAAAAACGCTCCCTTTTCTTTACTATCGTCCTTGATATTGTACGGATTTCAACGATTTTTATAGGCATTCTCTTAACGAGTCATAGCCCACCCGTCTCGACACCACTTGAACCGTGTCGCATCGCACCTTATGTTAATCTGGCAACGATACGCAACGCATCGGTTACAGCGGTTACAAATAATTGTACTGGCAATTCAAATAGCGTTTGCAGTGGTGGCAACAGTGCAGTGAGCTCTGTAACCGGTACTGTCCAATCCGCAGTATCGTCTGGTGGCAGCGCGATAGCGCAACATTTCTCTAATTCGGTTGCTGCAGCAGCCGCATTCTCCGCCTTTGATCCCGCCCTCATTTCAGCTGCAGCTCATCAGGTAAGTTGGTTCAAAATTGTTTGTATTATTAATATAAAAATCTAGATTAAGTTTCCTGTTAACGAGCAGATAGCTGAATGGCAATTAAAGCAATTGGTTTAATAATCTCGGGTTTATTAAGTTCGCTGATTAAGCTAACTAATTTCTGATTAATCAAAATTTTAAAAAACTTGACATTTCGTTTATTACATGTCACTAAATTTACCATTTGTCATCGTAAACATTTTGACATTTCATCTCAAAGTTCGTTATTCGAACTTGTAAAATCTCAAGTAGATTTACGAATAAAAATTTAATAATATCCAAATACTTTTATAAAGTCTTTAGGATTTACTTCTTCCTTACAGTATGCTGCTGCCATGACGAATAGTCGCGCCGCAACCGGTCTCTTTCCTTTACCTCATTACCCACTAAATTTGGCTGCTGTCGCCGTGGCTCACAGTAAAAGCTCAAGTATAGCCGATCTTCGTATGAAAGCTAGAAAGCATGCTGAAAGTCTAGGTCTAACCACAGAAAATGCTGTTTAAATATAAGAATTAATGTGATCTAAAATAATTTGGGGATGAAGAAAAATTAAGAGAATTACGTTTTACTTTTAGAGTGCATTATCGTTTTATTGTATATATTCAAAGTAATTGGAATATGTTTTGTCAAGTTTACAAATAATTTTTAATTCCAGCTCACCACGTTCTGTCATTTAAGCCACAAGTACTGTTACTTATTTAGTTATTGAGAAAAATCGTTTAACACGAGCAGAAAAAATATCAAGGGTTTAAAATTTAAATCAGATCATGCAGTCCTTTAAAATACTTACGGGTTTTCTTGTTTTCCTAAAAGTCGATGATGTTTAGATATTGTGGTCGGTGTCATCATTATCTCCTAAAGTCGACAATACTTTGATAATAATTCTAAGAGGTGGAATTTAATCTCTCATAGCTCTAGGTTATAAGATTACAATTATTAGAAATAATGTATGTATATATTATTCAACTTTAGAAAAAAATAATAATAATTTTGTTCGAATCCATTTGAAAATCACATTTTATTATTCCAAATAAATAAACTGTCGAACTGTGATTGCAAATAATTTATTTAATTTTAATTTACCAAACAATAAAAAATTCCAAAGATATATATAGTTATAATATTCTTTAAGAATATTTAACCCAAAATGTTAAATATTTCGTATTTGATTGCAATCAGCAAAATCATTTTCTCTGAAAGCTGAACAATTCTATATATTTTAACAAATTTGCTAGTATATGCGATTCATCCAAAATACAACTGCAATAAAATTTTATGACCTATAAGTTAAATCACTTTATTTTAATGTTGCTTTCTACTACACATGCACCTGTAGCCCACTTGCCTGATTCTTTAGCGAAATTGGATTACAGCATTAACTGATAAATCATTACATTGATCTTTCTTACACTGGAATATTTTACGCTAAGAAAATGAGAAAAATGTTGGAAAAAAGGAAATGGAATGCGGTTTGGACATTCCGACATAAATTGCACTAAATACAGTCCTGATATCATTTTTTATACTGTTGAAATAAACAACAATAATATGTGTATCGCGTAAACTTACACGCAGTGAATCTTTATAAGGTCAAAGCGCCTTTTTTAATTACATGCAATATAAGAGATATTTTTGAAGTGTGTTCAAATAAAAACTAAAACATTTTCCAAACATATTTATGAACCTCTGAATCAGCTTGTAGCTGCGAAATTTTCCTAGTTCGATATTTGCAACCGTGGGTGAGTCAGTTTACGGCGGTTGGCAACGCTCTAAAGCAGTGAATGTCATATGCTTTTATTATGTGACAGATGCGCCGCCAAACCTATCCGTTTTAGTTAATTTTAAATACGTAATTACTTTTTGCAGCAGCAATTTGATAAATTTGGATATTATCTGTGTACTAGAAAATCCATGACATTTTGGATTTACGACAATAACCCTCAACCAGGAATTTACTATGGCTAATATTTGGACAGACAAACGACAGGATGAAAACCATGGCCAGAGTAAGTATAATTCAAAGTAATAAAGAATAATTTATCTAAAAATTCTATGACTAACAGTATTGCCGGTTAATGCGAGACTTTTCCAATCGGCTCGAAAGCATTCAGTCAAGAAGCAGGTGCTCGGTGAACTGAAAAACATTATACACAATCAGGGTGATGCTACTCCTCTTAAGGGCATTGCCAATAGGCGCCCATTCATACCGAGTACTGCAAAATCATCTCTATGCGCCGATGTTTTACGAAAGCAACAATTGAAACAAAATTTATCAGAAGCTCAAGAAGAATTGGAGAAGAAACTAAAATCAGTAGCACCCGTAGAAACCAAAGCGGCAACCGCTGCAACGTTAAAAATCTCCGCTACTGAAGAGGATCCATTTGATTTAAATTTAAATGTAAATACGTGTGGTCCGGAATGTAATAGATGTAAGTAAAGACACATTTAATTCTTAAATTAAAAATTTAAAAGTTATTTGATTCAGCTCTCGAAGAAATCTGGGGTGATATGAATATGATTGACGATGCTTTTTTGGACAAAGTAATTAGTGGCGGTGATCCAGATTCCGATAGTGAAGAGATTGATGCAGCTCACTTTAAATACGAAGATAATTATAAGTTTGACGAGCCTGAATTTGATGAGCGACTGAGATTTGGAGTCTGGGACTTCATCGGTATGAATGATGATGACATTGGCCAAAAGCTGCCGTTTCAATTTGATATGCCAAAACATTGCGACGGCGATATATTGGATGATTTAGAATTTTAAAACTTATATTTGCAAAACGAAACACTTTATTAATAACTGTGTAACAGTATATATTTTCTGCTTTATGATTAATTTAATTTCATTTCATAATTACTTGCTTTTAGTTACCTGTATATATGAATTATTTAAATAACTTTTTATTGAAATATTTGCCTTTCAATAATTGAAAGGCAAGGATTTTTTACAATTCACTTTGATTCATTCATAATAAAATAAAAATCATATCAGTGCATAATTTTAGAACATAACGTTTACTAAGTAATTTACCATTAACACGTCTGTGGAAAACTGCTAAGAAAGTAAATGCATAATTTTTTTTTAATTTAAAACAATTTTTGCTTAAAAAACGTCGCTTATTCAAACCATTTAGTAAACTTTGAGCTCATAAAACACTAATAAAAAACAACAAATTTCAAATAAACAAAATGAAAACAAACCATTATTAGGCGCACGATAAGAAAACCGCAAGCAACACACTCGCTCAGACACCTCCCCTACCCCTTGGCAATTTTCACTTCATTCATTTCTTTTAAGCGGTGGCAGCATAAATAGTGATTATGCGCTTTGATATAGATTCAGTATACCTTAATAGTTATTGTTACTGTTATTATTGTTGTTGTTCTTGTAGTAATTTTCATACTTATCACAGCGTAGAGTATGACGAACTCATGGTTCCGCGGTTCCTTGATATTGCACTACAAACAGTTTCTTCACGTTCTTCGTCTCTTTTCTAGTAATCTTTTCCACCATATACTTTCTTGCGTTCTTTTTAGCTGGTTGTTTGTTTTTGTCTTTTATTTTGCCTCTGTGTTTTCTTGTTTTTCGTGCTCCTTTTTTACTTCTTGTTTTATTTTATTCTTTCAACAGGTGAATGTTGTTTATTTCAGCATCTCGTTGCTTTTGTTTCAATTTATGGTGTGTTTGGTGTCTACCACCATCTTTTGCAGCGCCCAAAACACGCGCGCTCTGGAGAGTGCATTTATGGATTCATGCAGTTGATGATATTGTAGCATAGAATAATATTAGATTCTTCACACCCGAAGAAAATGTGAAATTATTATGAAGTTCGTTTGGCAATTAAGAATGTGCGGTTTTGTCATGTTGGAAATTTATGTGTTGGTGATTTTCTAGTTATTTTCAGTATATAAGTGATAAAAATAAATTTTAAAAAATGAACGAACTTAATTGCCAAGTTAATACATTAATATATAAACTACGAAAGGCGTTTAAATATTTTATAAATTGTTTTAATCAACAGCTCTGGATATATGAATTCTTGACTAATAATAAAATGTCCTTTATGTATTTTGCAGGTTTTTAAGGCCTTTTAACTTAGTACTCAGAAATTGAAAATAAATTTGAAATTGGAAGGAAATATTTTTTAATAAATATTTATTTATTCTTGGATTGTGATGAAACCCTTCTAAGCCTTCCATCGAATTTAAATTGATCACATTTATTCAATTTCTCTGAGTGTAATTTTATTTGGTTAACGATCATTCAACCATACGTTCTTTTATTGTTACAAATGTTTGCTCGTCTGTTTGTCTGTTTGTTTGTTGGTTCAACAATCTTGTGCCGCGCCGTGCCGTGTCGCGCCCTTTCTTGCGTTAGATGCGCTGCAGTGAAATTTACTATCTCTAGAACGTATTGCGTTTGCTGAATTCATTCTGGAAATCATTCTCGTGCTGTGAAGTTGTATCCAACGGATACCATCTGATTCTCAATTGATCTGGCGTTCTAACGTAAAACTCTTTTGCGCGTTAAATTAAAGGATCATTAATTTGAATCCTCGTCATTGTGCAGTGCAGTATAATTGATAGATAAACTAGTGGTGGTGACTTCATTAACGAACAACTTTTAAGTCATAAAATAAAAAAATTGTTCTATAGAAAAACTTGAGAAATATTTCAAAGAAAAATTAAAAAAACGATATTAAAAATTTTCTAAAATTATTGTTAACTTAAGAAATGTTTCTTTTAATTTAAAAACAATTTGAAAGTGTTTTCTAAAATTTTTCTTAGTGTTTTTAAAAATTTTTAAAATAGCTTCAATATTTAAAATAGCTTCGAATATGCAGATTTTTGAAGAAAACTGCTTACTAACTCTTTTGATATTCGGTAATCTGTTGGTAAGTGAGAATTATAAGATCTTTTTTTACAAGAATTAATTAAAAATTAATTAAAAAACAGAAAATTAACAAAAGCTTCGGATAATAGTAAATACCAATAAGAAGAAAACATAAAGGATTAATACACGCCCATATAAAATCAGCTTTTATTATTAAATTTTTTTGATAATTTCGATCAATAAATAAGATTTTTAGAACATTTTTATGAAAAATATTATTTAAGAATATTTGAGAAGTGTATTAAGGAAAAAAATTTAAAATTGGTTTAAAGTTGAATTTCTATAAAAACTTTACTTAATTTAAGTCCATTTATATAAAAAATTCTGATAAAAAATATAAAGAATATAACATTTCTTTTTAATTAAAAAGTCCTACAAAATTTTAAATCATAAAAGGATATCACATAAAAAATTATTGACAACTTCAAAACGATTTTATTAAATGAAGATTAAATAATAAATACTTGAAATTATTTTAATTTCATAAGTTTTATAAAATAAATGGGAATTGTTAAAGAACTATATTATCACCGAACATTTTGGGATGTTAAAAAACATATACGAAACAACAAATCTTTAGAATGCTTCTGTCAAAGATTTAATAGAACAAATTTTATTTCGAATAATTTCACGGGCTTTATCCGTGACTTAATCGTTTCACGAAGTGGCGAATTTTGTTTTTATATCACAATTTTATAAAATATTGGAAGAGTAGATTATGATCGGTAGATTATGATCATTGAAACAAATTGTTAAAAACATTTAACTAAATATCTTCAAAAATACCTTAAAAATATTTTCAAAAATTTTATTAAAATTTGGCCTTCATTAAGACTATAAAGTGAAACCTCTGAGGTCGCAACTGCTTCAATTAGATTGTTTGAATTGAAAGTTTTTTTTTTTGGAATTCTTCTTTTTTTGGAATCTTCGGAATTTGGGATAGCGCTTATGAGATTAACCGAGAAAATACAGGATTTACCAGTGAAAACTTGATCTTGCAAGGGAAAGCTTTAAAACAGCCTTTAAAATTTATCTTGGCAAACATTTTCAAGTATTTTCATTCCAAGTCTTTTTCAAATAAAAACGTATTCTTCTTATAATTTTTTTAAAATTTCGATTATTTTTCTCAAACTAATTGCTAACATTTTGTTTTAAGGAGTAACGTTTTAGTTTAAGTTAAGTTCGAGTTCGAGTTAACTAGAAGTTCGAGTCTAAGAAAATTTCTCATTTCTTCTGGGGCAATATTTGTTTATAATTTCGATTGCATAGAAAAAGTATTTCACTTTTTTTAGGGAGAACTTTCTATAAACACGCGTGGAGTTCAATTTAGTTCAGTTAAGCGACACGCGACAAACGACCCGATGTCGACGCGACACGCTTCAAATGCCATTGCAATAAATGACTATTAAGACTCGACCGCGTGCCACCACAATCAAAGTAAATTTGATTCTGTTCTAGCGGCAAATTTCTTTCACTTTAATGATAATGAAGCCGATGATGATGATGATTATGATAATGATGGTTAAGATGATGGAAATGACGATGATGATGGCGAAAACGATGATGATGTTGGTAATTATAAGGATGATGGTGATGATGTGCATAAAGTGCATAAAGAAGATCAAGATGATGGTGATAGTGTTGGAAATATTGGCGATGACGACGATGATGATGATGATGATGACGATGACGACGACGATGATGGTGTCCACAACAAAAAACATTAGTTGTTTTTTATTGCTGTTTTCTCTGGCAACTTTTGTTTGCCTCTTGCCTCTTCGATTTGCAGTTGTTGTTGTTGTTATTGTTATTGTTATTGTTATTCTTCTTTTGCTGATTTTATTGCTGATGGTGCTGGCGCTGATGGTCTTGGTGGCGTTGCTGGCTGCCTTTGCTTCAACTGCATCAACTCATAATTTGTTAATAAACCGTATAGCCTTAGCGTAAAAATGTACCCACTGACCCATTTTCGTTGAATGTTTGCATTCAGTCAGCAACAAAAGCAGCAGCAACAACAACAGCAGTACCAACAACAACAGACAAATTGAGCAACACAAGAAAAGTTATGCTTCAGGCAAAACAGCACCAGCAGCAATGTTTGCTGTTTATATTATTTCACTTAGTTTTATTTTGACTTCTCTTCTTCATCCTCATCTTCTCCCGCCTCTTCTTCTTGCTCTTCACTTGAGAATTGTTTACGACTAAACGTCAAATAATTGCGCACATTTCTATGGTTTCAAATTCTTTTCGATGGAATGAACAAATTTCACAAGTCATTCACAATTTCCGTGTGTCAAGCATCATTTGCTGCATAGCAGCAGCGGTTGCAGTGGAAAGAATGATAATATTTTATCACAAGTATATTCTAAACTACATTGTTAGTAGTCAACAAATAAATCAATATAAATAATATTATAAACGCCTATAATATGTCTCACGTCTTATCGAAAAGCAGCTGACCAAGAGACAAGAAATCGGAAACCCGATAGGTAGGAATGTAAACAGGTACCAGCACCATTATAACACAGTTACCTTTTCCTTCTGATCTACTAAGACCCGACAAATGTGGTTCTTAAAGAACCCACATTGTTACGTTTCTTTTTGTTGCAGCAGAAATAAAAATTCGTCATATTCAATTAAATTTTAGTTTTGCCTCTTTCATTTTGCATTATCGTAGAGGACAGAGAAAGCATAGAAAAAACACTTGCGCCTCAAACATCGCAATCTCATTTTAATCTATTTTTGAAATAATAAAAATTTGTCCTCTAGGAAATGGATATCAGATAGCAGGTTTGTGTCTTAAGTCTTCTGTTTTTAAGTATTCTTAATGCTTTGAAAAAACTTCATCAATACTCGTATGGCTTGAGATTATTATATACGTGCGATTTACAACAAACAAGCAAAAATAGATGTTTCAAGAAATTTGAGAGGATTTGAGAATAAAGCATTGTTAGTCGTTACAAAGAATCTTTAAAAAATTAAAATATTAAAATTTTGGCAGTAAGAGATCGCTAATCAATAACGAGATCACTGAGAATATGAGATTACACCGAGGTGCCGCAGATTACACCGATTAAATACTAAAGTAATTGGAACAACCCTCTTATTATTCTTCCCCAACTTATGAGAAAGTATAAGGTCAGAGCTATTGCGAGATCAAAAGAATTAGCACATAAGAATGAGTACAAGGTCAAGAGATTGTTATAGAAGTGGATGAATGAAATAAGAAGGGGGGGGGGAGGGTGTGAAACAGCAGAACTTCAGGATTAAAATAATTGCAGGATCAGAATTACAACGCGAAGAGAATTATATCAGAGAAATTATGAGATCGCAAAGTGTAAAAAAAATTATTATTTGACCGTGACAAGTAAGAGGGTAGAAGCAACACAAGATCAGGATCATCAAAGAAATTCTTAGATAAGGAGGAACATAATATCCGATTGACTATGAGAGCCAGAGGGAGTGTGAGATCAGAGAGAATACGAGGTCAGATTAAGCGAACGTGTTGGCGGAGTGAAAGATATTGCTTCAAGTTTAATTAGAACAATTTTTATCAATTACTATTCAGTTATCAGTGTCTTAATCGCAATTTAATTCAGTTCATGAATTAATTGTAAAAATTGTATCATGCAATTCGTGGTTCACGATGAATTCATAAGGAATAATGGCTTTGAATATTGAACTCTTTTGCAATTAGAATAGATTATTGCGGAATTTTTGCGTACATTTTATGAAAATTATACGCTGCTCATTAAAATTAGCCCATCTGCCAGAAGTACGAATGAACCAATTGGTAAACTATGGTGGTGCATAATAACAGCGTGTTAAATTTTGATATGGAACGCTTCAAATTAAATGGAAACAACCGATTTAAATTATAAACTATACAAACGAAGCCCCTTTAAATGGCTGCATAGTTGTTGAGACGGTTAAATTGTTAGATTAGATCAGTGGATGGATGGCTGGATGCGCTTAGATCTGAATAAATTATCCAGAAGCAGCTAATTTTCGTATTAGAAAATCGTTGGTAAGGAAGATTCTTCCTACTCTGAAGAAGCCTTACGATACCCTGCGCTTTTTATGGGGGGTAGAGGAAGGTTGAATGGTTGTGTTTGAGTGCGAGTTTAACTAGCATCCTTTTGCTTGCACGCGTTTATTACTTCTTTATTTATTTTGCCTGTAGGAAGAAATGCTTTGCTAGCTTTTTACACGAAGGAATGAGGCTAAATCAAAGCCTGAACTATTTGGTGTGGCAGGCTTTCTTGTAAAAGTAGTATTCGTTGACAACAACAACAGCAACAACATAAGCAACAACAACAGCGACATCATTGAACAACATGATTGAGTATTAGAATAAAACAGTTGGTGTATATAAGTGTGTGTGTGCGTGTTTCATAATAAATTTCATTAATTCGCAGCTACTCCCATAAAAAACCACAACTGAAAAGATACCCAAACAAGAGAAAATGAATAGAAAAATAGTAGAAGAAGTAACGGGGGCAATAGCATCGCCACCAATTCAACTCATGCCAATGTCAATCATCGAAAAGGTGGGTTTGATTTTACACGATTCTCACGCAAACGTCCGTTTAAACGGTCCACCAGATACCATCAGGCCAAGAACCGTCAGCCACGTCAAACTTGAACATAATGCTATTCCGCAACGTGCTTATTGTCGGCTTCAGCCTTCGAATAGAAGACGATTGGCAGGTTCGCACTTTCTAATCCAAAGAAAGAGATGATAATAGATCGAGTTGAAGAAGACAGAGCTAAAGAGAGGGAGGTGTTAAAAGGCTATGAAGGGGATTAGGGGGAAGCTTTAAAGGAAGACGATTTGGAGAAAAAATGCCTGAGTTTGAAAACAGCATTACTCTCCAGAATGGTTTGCAGGCAGTTTTTCGCTTTTTGAATTAAAATTTTCATTAGAGATATCTTTATCTTAAAAGCATCTCATCTTAGAAAAATCTTATTTAAATAGTGAATTTATAGATTTGTTTAATATATGATTAAAACAGTATCTACAATAATCTGATCCCATTTCTGTTCACGGTCTACAGAAGTTATCCCAAAAATTTGTGGTGATCCTCGAATATGCTCACAGTTTTTCTTAACCCTTTTTCATTTGCTGCAAAGTGTTTATTTGTTTCGCTTGCATGAGGGAGGTCTACTAAGTGTGTTTTAGCTACTTAAGAACCATCTATGCAATGGATGTTTAGCCCTGATTTTTTGATTTTTTTACCGTTATAATATATTGTTATAAACGATAATATCTAAATTCTTTTTTGCGGAACACCGCCCTCTCGGATTTACAAGCATTTATATATTAGATAAACACAACGATATATCTCTGTAACCAAATGAGTTGCCATGCTAGTGAATATAGCGTGTGAATGATGTGTTCATTATTTACCCTGTTTTAAAATTCCATTTATAACGGCTTTTTAAAATGGTTTATAAACCGGAAAATGAAATCTAGGCACCTATTGTGCCTATAGTCAAAAGACAAATTAAATCCTAGAAAAAGATTCAATAAATTTAAAAATATTCAGAAAACAATGCAAAAAATAATAAAATTATAATTGAGTTAGACAGAGACTACTCTATCTGCATCGTCATTTACAATGAAAAACGTCTAACATTGACGCAGCCTTTCATTAAGTTTTGAGCTGCATACAAAAGGAACCATAAATTTATGGGAAGCACTAAAGTTTGCAGCCTCTGCCGCTACGCATAAATGAAAACCATATATTAAAAACCACAAAATTTTCTTTAGTAATTTAAAGTTAGTCAGAAGATTGGTATTCGTTTTTTGTTTAGATTTTACGAGGTGGTTTACACAAAGCAGCAATTTTTTAAAGACTTTTTTCGGTTTAGATGGCCGCAGGCGATTCTAACAAAACAAAGTCATATTTCTCTGTGATTAATATTTTAATTAAGGCTTAGAATTTATTTTGAATTCAGGTAAAAGAAAAAGAAGCCTGTTGTTACGACATAGAAGGTTTCTTTGTGGGAACGAATAATTCATTTGTATGGGTTACACGATATAGAGTGGCAGAGTTCGGTTTTGTAATTTAATCCATACACTCTTTTCTTAATCGATCCAGTTGATTTTAATGTTGACCTAGTTTTAAAAGTTTACCAATGCAATAACAGTAATAGCAATGACAATAAGAACAATGACAATAAATTATAGAAATGAGAATAAATAATGCGAAATGCTCACAGAATACTGCATTACTCGCAGTCGTTGCTGCATCTCCGCAATTTACTTTCTTCCCTCTAACAGTTTGGGGACTGACTATTAGCTGTCAGTACCATGATGGCATTGTTGCAATCAAACCTCATAATCATCTTCCTCATTATGCGATTCACGCGGTGACAACCTGAAGTTGGACGCTATTAATGCACCAAAAGGTCTTAGCAGCCCATCAAACGAATGTCATATGTCTTCATCGATAATGATCGTGAGGGCTCGATATAACCGAACATCATAGCACCGTTACTGTCACTAATCTCTTTATGTAATTTGAGTTCTAACATCGGATCATCTTCTTTATTTAATCCTACCGACTTTAGCACAAGAATGCATTATCGAAGGAATGAACCATACCAATGAACATCTCTCACGTAATTATAGATCAGTTCGCTTCTTCATCACAGTTCTTGTTCTTCTTCAATATGATATCACGGTATGAGTGTAAGCGCGGGATTGATTGACAACAAATAAGTACAAAAGCACAAAAAATGCGTAACTATTCATACGTAACGATGAGATATAATTCGATTTCTCGGATTACAGTAAGATCAGAAACTTCATTAAAACTTGTCTAAACTTTGATGACTTGTTAATAACTGTTTCCATGCTTACCTTTGATCTTTTTTAAGAGTAATTCAAGTTACTCGACCACGATTTTCACATTAAGAAAGAGATCAGCTCTTTATGCGAATTTGATTGCACTGTTAGTTAGTATTCTTTCGCCCGTTAGGGCGACGTTGTAGATAAAATATATAATTATAAAACAAATGAGACTCTACAAATGTAATGGTGTTTGACACATTGCTGAATTCAATGAAATTATATTACAAAAATGCAATGACAGTTCATGACATGACAAATCAATGTTCAATCAGTCAATAAATATATACATATTTCACAAATTATCAAAAGATTTGTTTTTCTGATACAAAAAATTAAAATAATTATATAAACTAATTTATGCCATATTTTATTTGTTTTATAAAGTGATATAAACTAATTTTAAAATTACTTAAAAATAGTTTTATAATAAATAAATAAATTTAACTAGACTCAATCAGGATTTACATAATTTTTAATTTGAAATAATGAAAAATGTTTACGTAAAATATTCCGTTTGGAAATAGGACTATTTCAACAGATGGAGTCAAAACTGAAAATGGAAAAAACACAAAATATCGCATAAGAAAACGTGAAAAGGTCAATTGAAAATGAGATTCCATTTGTCCTGTTCTCATTTTAAAATGAATTATCTCAATTTTCAATTGATCGAAATTGGTTTTCAATTATGTTTATTTAAAAATGATAATATCATTTAAATTTTTTTTCAAAGATATCCAATCTCATTTTCACTTATATTTAAAGTGAATATTTCTATTTATTAATTTATTTTAATCTCATTTACAATTATAATTGGAATTTATGCAACTGATGTATCTGCAATGCAGACAACGTGCTTTATGGTAGGTTAAATTCGGAAACAATTTTTCTTGCATAAATAAATTGCACCTAAATAAGTTGTGATTATTTGCCAAAGGATGAATAATATAGAAGCAGATTATATGTATTTTACACATTTTTGAAGGGAATATTTTTTACTTTTGAAATTGCAATAAAGCCCACTTTTATTAAATGAGTTTCAATTAAAAATAGCGTAGCTCATATTTCGTATGGGAGATGCTTTTCTAAACCTTTCAAACGAGTAAAAATTACATGAAATATATTTGATGGCTATTTATAGAATTTTCTATTTTAAAGACATCGGCCAATGGTCCACCTCCCATAAATATGATCTAAAAGACGGCTTTTCATGTATGTGTTCGCGTAAGCATGCTCACCTCTTTATGTCCATTTCATATATAATCAAACAAAAAAATTGAGCCAAGGGTAATTGTTAACGTTTGAAACGATCGCCATGACTTAACGGTTAATAAAGGTGTACCAAGCAAAGTGTTTGAACGCCAACTGCAGTTATAGAAGCCCAAGCATGTTTGCTGCAGTGTTGACATCAGTTTACTCGCCAATAAATTATCGAATGCTCAAATACTCACAAAACGTTGATTAACTAAAACGAACGATACGAACGTCAGAGTCTATCGTTTCTGTCGTCAGTTCATCCGGAAATTAAATAATACGTGAAGTTGTAACCAGTCGAAGTGAGCGTCATTAATTGCTTGCGGAGTCTTGTTGCCAAAGTTGTCGATACTAGCATTGTTGCTGGTGCCGCCGGTGCTTCTAATTTGGTGCTAGCGTTGCTTTGCTGCTTTTTAAAGCGAAAACTGTTTGTTTTTATTTTATGTTCAAGCTCTTCCATAACTTTATCTAGTCGAGAATTTTTTGTATAAGATATTTATTGTTATTGTTTGTATTTGTTATTGTTATTGTTGTTTTGTTGTTACTGCTCTGTTGTTTGAAGCGCCAATGGTTGCCCTCTGGGTTGGGCAACAAATTAAGTAACTGCAAATCCATTTTGCTGCGCTGTAGAAGTGGCAGCTTCTTGATAAATGTGGCAAAAAAACGGAAGATAAACTAAGAAAAAGTGAGCAACTGAAAGTGAGAGAGAGGGACAAAAAGCCAGAGACAGGGAGAGAGAATAGGAAATTGATACTGACAGGAAGACTATACCGTAGTCCGGTCAGCCGTTGATAGATTTTCAGATGTATCTTTTATGTTATCCGCTTTACGTAACGTAACAAAATAAATTAAATTAACCCTTCAACAGTCGTCAGGTCATTACGTGATCAGTTCAATTTTAAATTGATTTTGAATTTTTCTATCATAATGGAATCGATAAAAAAATGTTTGCTAAAGAAGAATATTATAGACGCTGTAAAAGAAGTCTCCAAAGAGACTTAAGAAATATAAAAGAAGTGGTAAAACAACACTAAAAGAAAAATTACATTTCTCGGATACGAAATTTGATTTTGTCCTGTAAGAAATTCGAATCACCGTTATGAAATTTAACACGTTACTTAGTATCAGCTATTTTTAATTGGCAAGTAGAAACTATATAAATAATAAACTACATAAAGAAAAAATAGTTTGAAAATAATTTGAAGAATTTGTTTTCAGGAAATTTGACAAAAAATCGTTAGAAACTGCTTTTTGGTTTCTTGGTGATTTTGTTTTCTTTTTCTACTTTTCTTTTCTCGCTTTAAAGGTGTTCCTTTGGTTTTACCCTGATTCTAATTTAGTGTTACTTTAGTAGTTTTATAATTTTCCTTTGGTCTTTCTTTGATACATTTTCTTTTGGTTCTCTTTTCATCATTGAAAATAAATGTCCTATCATCATCGTTAGTTTCTTGAAATACATTCTGTTATTCCTTTTGATCTGCTCTTGGTTTCCATTTAGCTTTTTGCTAAATGATTTCTTTCTATTAGAAAGGCTTCTTAATTAATTGCTCAATTTTTAAGACTTTGATAAAACATTCGTTTGATTCCAATCAATTCGTTAATTCATTGATGATTTTTCTGTTATCATCATTTTAACACGCTTCCATGCTACGGATGTGCGTGTATGTGTCTGTGTGTATGTGTGCCTCTGTGTACCTGCGTGTGTGTTCATTCTATGGCTGTGTGTGAGTGTATGTTAACGTGAGCATGTTGTGTGCGTGTGTATGCTATGTGCTTGTGTGTATCTGCTACAACAAGAAACAATGAATCAATGGCAATTAAATAATTGGGAAGATGAATGGAATTCATGTGGAATCCAAAGCTACACGCTGAGTTGTTAAGAATGTTACATAACGGATAGCATGGTCACTTTAACAGTTCAACATGCATTGGTATCAGCATCGGCATCACAAAACGCACATCGACGACTTGCTCGTTCTAAAAGAATGACAGTAGTAATAACAAAAACAAAAACTGAAGAGAACATTGAAAGAATTAGACCGGGCCGGGTCTTGCTGTCCGATCAAGTTGTATATTATAGACATTTACCGATAGACATACGTACAATCAGACGTACTTACGTTCATGCCTTTATAATTGCTGTTTTTGTTGCTGTTTCTGGAATTGCAGCCTTAACATTAGTTTGCAGTCGGGCCAGTCGGGCATGGCAACTGACCGAACCGAACGATCGAGCAAACAGTGAAAAGAACTATCTGTAAAATTTACCAACAAAAACAAGGAAAGCTAAATATTCCCAGCAGCAGCAGCAGCAACATCGATAACATCACCAATACTAGAAGTAGCAGCTTTCACTGCAATTTTGTTATGCGGTAATTAATCTTAATTATTTTTACTATTTAAAATTAAAGAACATTATGACTTTATAAATCTTAGCGTGTTAGAACAGAAACGGTTAAAATGAAATTATTGATAGAAAGAAATTTGGTAAATTATGTACAAATTAGCTCAAATTAGAGCAATGCAGTAAACAAGAATTCTTATTATTCATGAAACGGTTCCTAAAATATTGATCTAAAAAATAAGTTCGTTATTCTTTTTAAAACCGAATTAAGTTATTCACCAATTCGACATTTTAATGAAGCCACTGCACAAAGAGATAATTGTAGGAAACAGCGTGCAAAATTCAGTTTAATTATTGTTCGTATATGAATTATTAAGGAATCATGTACGCATTATTACTCGTTTCGTCTTACATGAAGCATCTATTTCTTTATTACGACGAGTTGTTATTGAAGAGATTCTTCATCAAATTGTCTTTTCTTCCTACCATCTTCCGTATTCCTTACATTTTCTCTTTAATTCCTTTCATTTTAAAGAATACCGTTTTCTCATTTTTACAGATTTTCTGTCTAATGAAGTTATACTTTTCACTAATACACGCATTTGCCCTAACCAATTGGGAAATGTTGAAAATTGGGTTGGAATTTAATACAAATTTACATCTTAAGAAATGTGTACGTTTGTTTGCACGTGTGGAAAATGGATTTGGAGTGAAAAGAGTTTTTAAATTAAAGTGAAAATATTATATTTATATAATTCCCCCAATCTTGGAGAAATTGTGTTTTTAATATTGAATTGATCGACTTATAACTCTCTGTAACCTCCTCCTTGTGATCGTTGCCGAAATCACACCACTTTTGTTTATGTGTGGTGAAATTTGTTGTTGCCACTTTCAATATACTTACTGGCGGAGAACAATAAAAACAAAAACATCCTTGGTACATTTTACGAATAGTGTATGAGATGTATCAAATGCATAAAAAATGGATGTCGAAACATTTTTGTCGAATCGAATTAAGAGTGTCCTATCTCTTTACCCCTAGTCCAAAGCTTTCAAACTAGTGTTCTAGATTCTTATATAACGCATGAATCACAGATATTTATTTATAACGCGTGAATCATAGATATTTTCTGAAAAGACAGAGTTGAAAATATTTTCAACTAGATTTTTATGCTAAATTTTTTAGAAGCTTCTAAAAAAATTACTTACCAGTAAAATATTAAATAAATTGAGAGCACTTATTTCATTTGCAGCGTGCAATAAAGAACATGCTTTACTACACTAAATTCAAATTCGGTTAATTGCTATCAAATTACATGAAACGGTTACCCTGTTTATGCGAATTAGATCAATCGGTTTCATTCGTTAATTTGAAGCCGCATCAGAAGCATCTTCGTCAGCAAATAATTAGAGCAAATTCTAAAAGAAAATTCATTATTTCACCAACCGGTTATTTCGTGATTAAATCGAGACAATTGCCACGAAATCCACTATCGGTATCAACTTATCATTAAAAACAAACTTGTTAAGTGCTTCAATTTGTTGCGAGGTAAATGGCACACTTTTAATCAAAAGCCTAGACCACTGAGGTTGGTCTTTGCAGCCTACTTTATTTATTTGTTATCTACTCAAGTCTTAGTGAACCCGTGTCTAAAAACCCACCAAACTGTCCACCTGTCTACCAATATGAAATCGACTTACACCCCCCCTCATCTTCCCCACCCTGTCTTCAAACACCTTTCATCCTCATCGAATTATTAAGCCCAACTGCATTTTTGTGTTAGTTTTGAGGATACTTTCGGCAACCTGTTATCGCCAGTAATAGCCAGAGAAATTTTAGAGAAACTTCAACTTCAACAATTTTGAATTGCTGGCACAGAAGATGTTTCCAATGATCTACTTTTTAGGAATTCAACGAGAATTGCTATGAGTGGCTTGTGAGTGCTTAAAATGGATTATTAATCATTTACTATAATTGAATTGAGTGAGAGGAGAGGAATTTAAGAAAGTGCATTGATTTTAATACGGGCTTACCAAAAGCTTACGAAAAACTCGTTGTGTAACAAGCTTCCATAAGTCATTCAATGCAATTGCCAAACAAACGAGACTAATCAATTGATTATAGTCGGAAAAAATAATTTCATACCATCATAATAATATTTGTTACATTATTAATTAATAATTTATTTCAATTATCAAGAAATTAAAATGATTGCCATAAAAATATATGTCTCTTTCAAAAACTCGTAGCAATTACGGACAGTTCGCTACGATTCCACCTGTCAATGGCGCGAACGAAAGGTTAGCAATGTTTGGGGTCGAAATTAACATCATGCACACAAATATTTTTTGTATATTTTTGTATTTTTGTATTTAAGTCTACAATCATAAGAAT